>BGPR01000003.1:1845001-2097954 GCA_013235015.1 Araneus ventricosus | reverse complement strand
TTATAAAATTACATTTTTTCTGTTTATTTAATACTTAAAGGGAAATTTAGGGGCACAGTATAATCTCCTACAATCAGAGGCTATAAATAATTTTAAATGATTTAAAGCGCGAAAGTATTGAAAACATAATCAAAACTACTTTTCTATATAAAAAAAGGACTAAATGTAAGGTCTTTCAGTCGGGTTCCAGACAAAAAATAAAACGTTAATTCATTATTTACAGTTAATAAAAAGCCTTTTTATCTGAATGAAATACTGCAGCAAGCGAAATACTCTGTTGAGTTACAGTTGTACGTGACTCAAAGTTGAGAATTGGAAGCAAGAATGAAAAAAAATCATGTCAAAAAAAATTCCTAAGGAACAAAAACATACCCTTTAATGAAATAAGTTGAAGTGAAATAAAATAAAAAAATCGCGTAGTCTCACCAACAAACTAGATTGTGGCAGCTTTTTTTTCGTACTATTTTAGTTTTACTCTCTTTTTTCATACGTGCAAATACATACAACTGAAAATCTTTCTCTCTTTCCCTCACTCTATATCCTCCTTTGAGATATTTTTTTCAACTTTTATTTCACTACTTTTTACTCCATTGATTGTGGATTTTCACTAACCACACTGATCAGTTGGAATGAGACCAGAAATTGAGCACATATAGAAAAAATAACGAAATGAGAATTCCAAATTAAGAAGGAAGAAAACTCCTCAAGGAAAATAATTGAACCAGGAGAAAAAGAATTCACCTGGGATTGGAGGGAGGTAAGAGGAAAAATAATATGTATGCCATTCTTGAAAGATTTCTCCTTTTTGAGATTCACTATTTTTATCGTTACTCTCAAAAATATTTATCTACGCTAGTTATAAATTTCTCTTTTAAAAATATGAAATAAAATGGTTCTTTGCATTTAAATATAAAATTTTCGGACAATTTGTTTGCATGAGAGAGAAAAAAATGTAAGACAGCAGATGGATTTTTAATGGAAAAAATACAGTTAATGATATGCCTTTTTTCAAACTGAATGGCTACATTTTTCCTTCTCGGTTTGTATTTAATATTATTCAAGAGTTCTTTAATTTTTTTTCAGATTCTTTTTAATTCTCCAAATCTTATAACTGGATTTCCGTTTTTATAATTGAGTTATATTTGTTAATGAAAGCTTCTCGATATTCGATTTTTAGCTCAATTATGTGCAGTTTCTAGGTTTTTTCGGAATACTTTACAGTATAATGAAAGATCATTCTATTTTTTAGAAAAAAGACTGCAAGTGTTTTACGCATGAAAATAGTTTATTGTCAGTACGTATTTAAAATTATTTTGCTTGACGTAATAATTTTATTTGCAATTATATTACTCGGAAGCAGAAATAAAGTCTGCCTCTTTACATGATGCACTTTTTGTACAATGCAATGGCATAGGAATTAATAGACTTTCGAACATTTTGGATTTATAATTGCTTATTATGAAAAAAGCAATTAACGGTATACGTTGTTACAAATTGAATGAATATATTTCTGAATAATGAAATAGTCTATCAGCTTGAATTCTAGATACTCCCTTACATTTAATTGTTCTTACAAATTTTAAACTTTATTCATCGATGATTTCATACGAGTGAAATAATTCTTTTTTGTTTTTAAATTGTTTACCAAAATCTTTAGATTGATAAGATTAGTATGTCGAAAAAAACCTTAGAAGTGAAACTTGAATTAAATTCCTCGAATTTTAGACGAACTTCATCTACGTTTCCTTTCTTTATAGGTTTATAGAGATTAATTATTTTCATCTGCTAATTTTAATTAACATAGAGATCGCAATAGGTACTAGCAAAAATATTACAAAATGAAAAACTAAACCTTATAAAGAATTTATTAAATCTTCAGAACGTTCAATAACTAATATCCGAAGAAAAAATTAACAATGATAAAAATTCATGGAAAAAGGAGAGGTGACTTGAATACTTAGAATGCAAACACCTACATAACATTTAGAGCCACAACATTCTAGTACTTTTATAGGTGTTGTAACACACTGATTATATTTCTTTAAAACTTTTAGACTTCAATCGGTTTTATTTTGAGAACTCTACATAATCTAATTACAATGAATTTAGAAAGTATTTAGCTTATCATCAAATTAGCCAAACACTATAACTATTAATTGTGAACTTTAATTTACATTTCCAGTGAAAAGAAATAAATTGAATATATTTGTGTAAATTCAGTAAAAGCAAGAATTTCATGCCTGAAAATGCAAAGAAAAATATATTATTCCGATTACATCTATTTTAAAGTATATGGAGCGGAAAATATTTTCAACAGATTGTTCTGTTAAAAGTTAACAGTAGCTACAAGAATTATGGTACTTTTTTCTTATTATATACTGTTCTATTTAAAAAAATAGGAAAAAAACATATGATTTGAATCACAAAATTCAGTGTTGAGAGTATGTTTCATATGATAAAATCATTCCATTTAATAACAGGGTATATCTTTATTTCTCATTGTTTAATTTCCACAAGTTGCTTCAATTATACAATAAAAGCAAAATCATAAATAACATATGATTAGAAACGTTCGCGAATTTTGATTTAATTATGAAAAAAATTCAGCCATATAAACTTAATTATTTACGTTGCTTTATTTCCTTTCTTATAGAACACATAAATTGTTTGTCTTCTTATTCGTTCAGACATCCGATAACTTTACTTGTTATTTGTTTATCGAAAGTCTGCGACTCACTTCTTTCAATGGCTTTTCCAATCCTAGCAATGTAGCGGACATAAGGAAGATAAAATCTATACCTTCTATAAAATAAAGAATGAAAAATGCATATTGTGTATTAAGAAAGTCACGTTAAAACTCATCTACGAAGCAACTGGATTCACATTATTCATGCATATAGTTTCAGAAAGGCTACTAAAAGTCATTTCCAGTAAACTTGAGCCTGAAATGAATATGTATTCAATGTAAAAAACTTGCGAAAAATGCAAAAAATGACGACAAATGCTTTTATGATTGCGATATTGCGAAGTTGTTAATCTTTGAAAGAACCTCCAAAATGCAGGCCAGGATTTCTCGCTAAAGCATTCAGAGTTAGTTTGGAGAAAAGCATTTTAGTTCTGAAATATTTCCATTAGTAGCGCTGAAGTGCCAAGTTGCTTTAAGAACTTTTTGAGCATTCCATGCAAAAGGCTTTCATTTTTTTTCTTACTTTTTCAGTGTAGAATGCATTAGTGACTGAAAGTATTAAAGTAACTTTTTAAATCCGATTCTTAAGATTTGTTCAGAGATTTAGTTTCTTTGTGCTAAATCTCCTTCCTATTGTTATGCAGCTGGAAATTTTGTATTCAGTACAAAACTACCTAGAATGGATACACGTGGTTCTAATAGCTGTATGTGGGTTAAGATATTTGTAGCTTTTTATAAAAAGTGCAATTAATGATCTCTTATTCTAAACTAAATCCGATACATAAAAATGTATTTTGAAACCTGGCACATTATTTTCTCATTAATTTCTTATTCCATTAGTTTAGTTTTAGATATTAAATTCCCGTTTTCAAGCAACACGAAGGCTATTTTGGGACCCACTGTCACATGACGAGAACGACACGTGAGCTGGCACCCCCTTTCCAAATATCCTAACCACCCAGCGAGAGGACGTATGGTCCCTCATGTATGATTTATGGTGTAACAGGCCCAATGCACGACGGATCTTCAAAGGAATTGGGTTTCGAACCTGGAACTCTCCTGTTCGGAGGTTGACACCTTACCACTTAGGCAACGAAGTTCTAAACGTTTTTGACTTGTTATTCAATATGCAATAAAAATTAATAGGAGCTGTACTGAAACTTATTGAGCTGCAAGCATATATCGTATGATAAAAAATTCCTTAATAGGTCCTAAACGCTACTTTAGTTTACCATTTAGAACATTCAAAGGGGAATTATGGAATCAAATCCAACTTCTGTATATAAGATGATGATTCTTTAGAAAAACCAAAGGAAGTTAAATTGAAATAATGTAAATAAATCTAAATTTATTAAGGAAGTTTTGTCATTTTACATGATGCAAATCCATTAAAATTAGATTTCTCGGCCTAGTATTAACATTAATGTTGTTGTCAAAATTTATGTGAAAGGAATTTGTGTAAAGAATTCGATGACTAATAAATCCATTCTTTATCTGAATGAAATGTGTTAGCAGGAAATAAACATATTTTATATAGCACAAAAATGTTTAAGAGTTTTATTTATGTATACCATGCAATTCGTAGGAAAATATTAAACATATAAAAGTTTCCCACTAGAAATTCGTTCTAGGGACACATGATCTGAACATATCGAACACAAATTTTGAAAGCATTTAAAAAATTTCTAGAGGTTTTCAAGAATTGTTTGCTTGTCCTTATTCTCCTATTGTAAACAAATAAACCCAAGACAACTGAGTGCACGGTTTTTTTTCCATATGTTTCTAGATTTTCATATCAAATGAGCATAACAGTCAATTCCAGTAACAGGATTTTAGGTTCTATCATATGTCATATATATAATAGTTAGAATTCATAAAATTTCGAATAATTAATTAAATTTAAATGAATTAAAATAATATAAAAACATATTTTGCATTAAATAGAAAGGCGCATATGCAGCCGAATCTAATAAAATAGAAAAACAAATAATAGAAATTTAAATTAAAAGGGAAATAAATTAAAAGAAACAAAAAGTAAACAATAATAATGAAAACAATAAACGTTTTTTGCGCGCAAACGCAGCAGCAAAAAGTAATTGCTTCAACAGAAATTTTTAAAGATGATACACCAAAAACTATAGAATAAAAAACCAAAGTTTCTTTAAAATTTAGAACACTTTAATTAGAAATTATTCAAAATGGAAAGGAACTAAAATGGCGCACTCATCAGAAACCACACGTCATTTTTAGTTCAAAAACGAACAAAATTTTCTGTGGAGAGGAATGACAAAAAGTCAAAATTTATTCCTTCCTGTAGTCTACACACGTCATTTTTTAGTTCAGAAACGAACAAAATTTTCTGTGGAGAGGAATGACAAAAAGTCAAAATTTATTCCTTCCTGTGGTCTTACTTTTTGCTGCTGCGTTTTCGCGCAAAAAACGTTTATTGTTTTCATTATTTTTCATTATTATTATTGTTTACTATTTGTATTTCCCTTTTAATTTAAATTTCTATTATATATATATATATATATATATATATATATATACGTCAATGCATAATTAAAGATAAGCAAATTAAAAGGGAAGTGCACATATTTCTGACGCCTTAGAAAATATATGAGAATTATTTATACACTTCATTATTTATCAGAAAAATATTTTGAAATGCTAATTTTCACTTTTAGGAATTAGGAATTTTTTTTCTACGATAGTTCAATTAACGCGATTCATTCAGAGCATTTAAACATTTCTTAATGCAGAGAAAATGTTCTTTTAATTTTTCTGGAAAGAATCTTTAACTCCTATTATCGCTATTTTTATATCAATTAATTATTTTTAAAAAACTTTATGGGTTGTCTCTACTTCATTTTCGTTCATAGAGTATAATTTATTTTTAAAATTAAAATTGTGGATTTTAATGTTTAAAGAAATTTACCTTTCTTCCAGATTTCGAAGCTAATTATTCGTGAGAATTAAAAATTTGATAAAAATCACTGCCTGACTATCTGTGATCCTTTATATATCCAACTAGCTGTTACCCGCGACTTTGTGCGCGAAGAATTTGGATTATTATTTTTTTAATTCACGAATGTAAATGTTTCGTTACATGTTGAAACAGGAAATTAAAAGTTTTTACGGTTCATAATACATAATTGGAGTGTCTTCTGATATAGTTAGGTAATTTGTTTATCTATGCTAACACACTTTTGTATACGACGTTTTTTGTTTTCCGTTTTTTGCATGGATGTAGAGTTTTTGTGGGCTGGACACACCTGAACATTCCACATATAGTTAGTTGCTCATGCGAAAAATATGGTTTTTCCAAACGTACGCCTGCTCCTTTGAGTGGCTGGCCCTGAGCCTGGAATATGCTAATTTTAAAGGGAAATGTTACCTTTTGAACTGGGATGGTAAATTCTTCGGTATTATCAGAATGCGTGGATTTAAAAAACTCTCTCCTCTCGCTATGCCAGTCATAACAGTAGCTGGCACGACGTTTTCACCTAAGTATGTAATTTGTAACTGTGCGCCATTGCGCAGTCTCGGTACATCCAGGTTACGTATCAATAGTTCAGGCACACCGAAGTTTAATCTCAGCTTGTCGAAAGGTACCCCTTACAATTCTAAGGAGTTTAAGAACTCTACATGATATGATTTTACTTGTTATTGCCCATTACCGTATCTACAGATGGATATTCTGTAATACCTCACTGTGAAAATTAAACAAAACATCGAGAGATTAATTCACTAACATCATTGGATCACTGTGTAACCGTATTAAAAGCTTTAAATGATACCACAACAGGAAACTGGAAGTGTTAAGTCTCCTTTGTGGTTTATGGTCAAATAAAGCAATATTTTCTTCTATTAACTTTAACAATGGCAAAAGCCCGCGAGTGAAACAGTAATTTGGCTTGAATTTATTTCTATAAGAATAAAAAGTATTGTTAGAAATTACGTTAAAAATATTTTTTAAACCTTTATAACAATCAGAGAAAACACTTCATTGCAAAGGAATTATTATCTTTAGAAAGATAATTTTCTGCTCTTTAATTTGGCTTAAAAATAATTGTTGTCTAATAAATGTTTCAGAAGTTATTGGCAAAAAACGTCTAAGCATTAGGCTTAAAAGAGGCTAATTTTCGTTATTTAATTAAATACCTTAAATCTAATTAACTCTGAAAGTTAAAAATAGCAACTTTGATCAAGAAATATGCTCTAGAATGTCGTGTGTAAATTTCATGTCGCTACCGTTCACCGTTTAGGAGGAGTTCTTGTGACTGACCGACAGACAGACAGACAAATATGTGTATTTTCTGCTTTATATTATACATATTTATAAAAATAAGCAACTTTTTTAAATAAAGGTAAATTAGTTCAGAGTCTAACCGTTGCCTAGCAACGGAGTAGCTATAAATTTGCGTTATTTCAAAATCGTCTGAAAAAAAAATAAATGAGAAGAAATGTCACAGAAATAAAATTGATATCACTGAAAAGGAAAAATTTTGGACTTTAAGATGGTATAAAAATAAGTTTTATCGGACAATTTGTTTTGAAGTTACAGCGGAAAGAAGGATTAAGTGATAGTTGATTTTAAAAATAATTTATTCCACATGTTTTCGCATTCCTGAAGGATCGCGTGACAGTTGATTGAAAAATAAAATAATCTTCATCGAGAATCGCTGAGTCAATGGGCTTTGTTAATTATTTAATTGTTGTCTGAACTTTTAAAAATTAATAACAATCGAAGGGAAAATGTTACATAAATAAAATTGATATCATTGAGAAGGTAAAAATTTGAACTTTAAGATGGTATAAAAATATGTTTTGTCAGAGAATTTGCTCCGAAGTTACGGCGGAAAAACGGTTTCGGTTAATTTATAATTAACTGCCTGTTTAATTAACTTTTGGACTTAGAAAAGTTCATAAGCGTCTTCCCCTTGTCTTGAATAATAAGTGTACAAACTTTGGTTGAAAACCGTCCATTGGATCAGGAGGAGATGTGGAACATAGCCACATACCCACAATGACTTTTATTTATATTAAGATTATTTACTTAATGACAAATCATTCTTTGTGATAGCTGAATGGTTCTTTTTTACCTTCCGTAATTATTTTTGCTCTATCATATTAAGCACAATGCTTATAATTTCTACTTGAAGCTCATTATTTTATTACTAGCTTTTCTTATAGTACTGTTAATAAATACCGTAAATAAAACTGTTAAATAGTTAATACTGACAAACAATAATTTTAAAAAGAAAGTTACTTTAATCGGTTTGCAATAGAAACGTGTAGTTGCATCATTGTTTATGCTACTAAGCTAATTGCGGCAGCCTCGTGTATACAATATAAAAATCAAGTGAGATGCACTTTTAGTGGCCATTAAAAGTAGGCGCTATATGCTAGTCAATAAAGCACTTTTAGTCAAAAATATGATTTTTTAAAAATAGTTCTTAACATTTTTTTATATGGCTAATACAGTGAGAAGAAAATTGATACAAATCACGATGCGATTTCTTAAAAAGAATGCATAAATTTGGAATAAGCGCAATGTAGGAATAATTTTTATGAAAATATACTTCAATGTCATTTTCATCTGAAATCAGAAAATGTACAGTTTGCCCATTATTTTCAAGAATAACCCTCATTCGAGATCTAAGTTTCTGATGAAAATATTTTTTATTTATCTGCTAATTAAGCAATTATGTCTAAATACAACTGACACAATATAGATATTTCAAATATGTTTTGACGTTTTGTATTTGATGCAGCTATTATATTTTTGTTCATTCATTCGAAACGGAAGCCTAATTACAATATTTTTATTGATACTTTTTAATATTTTAGCAACTGTTTACGAAAGAAATTTTTTTTAAATGTTGTTATATGTTCCTTTTTTCTCATAGATGTTTTTTCTTTCGGTACTACATCTGGTTTTTTCCATTTCTCATTTATAAAGACCCTTCATGATCAGTATTACACGCAATCACTCGGTTTAGTTGCTATGCACTGTCCTTGATCATTTTCGATGGCATATATTGAAAACATTTCCGAGAATTTGTCAGAAAGCTTGAAGATTAATCAATATGCATAAAAATATAGATTCTCTGCCTTTAATCTTCTCCATAAAGCACTATGCAGCGAGATGAAAAAAATAGGGATGCGAGAGATAATGATGAAAATTTTCAATTCATATTCTTGTTCATTGCGGCTTAAAAAGTTTGATTGCAAAATCCCGGTAAAATCTAAAGAATTTTCGCAATCCACTCATGTCATGTAAATAAATTTAATATTTAAAATTATTAATTACCATATTATTCAACAGCAAGTTTTATATTGTTATACATAAATAAATTATTGTGATAAATTATTTTCGACATTATTCTGAAATTCAAAAAATTCGACGAAATGATAATGAGTATAAATGACTTTTCTTTGGCAAGTATATACGAAATTAATGTTTTTCCAATAAATTAATTTTATTTCCTTGTCAAGATTTTCATTTAAAGTGCGTTTAAAAACAAACAGAATTAAACTAATAATTTATTACACTTATTCATAGAATTTATTTTATCTTATAGAAGTGTTAAATTGTTTACAGCATAAAAGCAATTTAAGCATAATATTCTTTCGTAATACTATAAAATATCCGTTTTCGAATGCCATGATCACGATCATTTCGGTTTAAGAATGCGTTTTGTGAGAACAAAATATCTGGAGTTCTGAACGGGCAAAATTTAGAAAATAAATCCATTAGCATGCAATTAATAATATAATTAAGTTCTGTAATATAAATGCTTTTAATCATATAGTATCGTATAGTATTCCAAATATTGTACAATATTCTACTCTATAGTGTAATGTTGTAAAGTATCTTATAATAAAGCATAATATTTTAAATGGTTCCGCTTCCTGGGATTTTCTATGGTTGGCTAAAAATTATTTTCATGCATCTGTAAATAATATCAAATTAAGATCAATTCTGTTTTTAATTTTTTTACTATTTATTTGGTTATATATATATTAACAAAAGAAAAAAAATATGCAAAACTATTTTAGAAAAAGAGAGAACAATCAAATAATAAACAAAACGCTAACGTAAAGGGTGCGTTTTCAAGAGGGAAATAACATACGAGCGTGAAAAAATTGTTTTCCTGTCTTTTCTGCACAAACTTAAGCCGAAATGCTGAAAAAGTTTGTTCCCCTGAAACACCGAAAAATAAAACAAAAAAGTTACGTGTATGAAAAGAAAAAACAACGAAAACAGTGTCAGAAATACCAAATATTCAAAGGAAATCACACATTTAAAACAAAATTGAAGAAAAAATTCTCAAATCTCACCCCCCCCCCAAAAAAAAAACACATGGCATCTTGATGAATGCACGTTCAAAAGTGATGACGCAATACATTTGAAGGTCAACGGTTAGCGTCGCGAGACATAGTTAATATTTTCAGTAACGGTTAACAGTTAGTTATACAAAAAAGTCGATTTCAAAAAATTCCAAAGCTAAAAATCCGAATTCATAAGGCCTAGATTAAAATATAATATGAAAAACAGAAATATTCAAAAAATATAAAAGATGAAAAAAAGCAAATGAACCAAGTAGAAAGCTATATTGTTCAATATTGTAAAATTCGAAATAACAATATATTGTATAATATTGTGTTACAGTATTGAAACAGTGTAAAATGCAAGACATTTCCTAAATTGCTCAATATTGGGTTTCAATATTGTGAAACATTAAGCAATACTATGGTTCAAAATAGTTTTATTAATATACTATTTATTTCCCCAAAATCATAAATATTCCTAATATAAACCCAATTACTTATTAGAGACTGAAAAAAAAGTTGGCTTCCATACCTAAACATGCGATTATCTTGTACTCGACATTTGCTACGGATACGAAACTAGGATTCGAAACCCGAACAGTTTGCTTACCAAATCCGTCGCCTTGTCCAATGAGCCCCAAAGACCTGGAACGCTGAACATTGATTGCGGTTTAATAAGAAGTATCACTAGATCTTATTTTGAATTGTCTTTATAATTTAATTAACTTTTTTTAATTTTTGAGTTGAGAATTTGACTTGAAGTCAAAGAGAGAGCGATTTTCGCTAGTAACTAAGTTTTGCTAGTGGAATAAATTATGAAACTTTGGTTAAAAAGTAATTACTTTTAAAAACATGGGACACAAGGAAAATTATCATTTTTCAACAAACTTTGACTGTTTTAAGGGTTTGATTTTGTTTATGAACGTTAAAATTTAATATTAAGAAAAATGTGTTATATATAAAAAGGTGTTTTCTTTAAAGTGCGTGTTTCTCATCGTAACTGATGATTTGCTTAAACAGGATGATTTCGACATGTTCTATATTTTAAAAGTTGAGATGGAGAATTTTTCAAAAATAATATATTTATAAAAAAGCATAATTAGTTTTTTTCAAATTATCATTGACTTATTGAATTAAAGTAGGACGGTCTAGAAAATTTTAGTAAAATCGGATGTTTTTAAAACTGAGACAAAGATTCAAAACCATATATATTCAAACGTATTCAGATCGAATGATCACTAAGGATAGAAAAAACGAAATAAGAAAGCGTTGTGTTATATCGTTAAATGCAGAATTTACAATATTGTCGTCACTACATTTATAGACATATTTTCAATATTGTTACAAAAATGTAATGTTGCTTTCCTGCCTGGCTAGTCATAGGGTTGGGAAGAGAGGTTCACAGGGGTAAGTATGGAATGACCGTTAGCGGCCAGGCCTGGACACCTGACCATGCCGACGAACATGGCAACAATTTTGGCGACAAATCGAACATTTCCGAAAATGCTAACATTTTCTCGATACCTCTATTAGGAGAGGAGATATACAGAATGTACTGGATGATTCCATGTGACGTCACGACCAGTCGAACTAGGGTATATAAATGGAGGCAACTGAGTGAAGGGAGGAATTTGGATTTTCGTCTGCAGTGCGAGCTGGAATGCCGGTGAGCTGAGCACTATTGAAAGTGCTGTTGCTGTAATTATTAGTGATTTGCTGACTGTTTGTGTTTCTAAATCCCAAAGTGCTGTTAGTGTTATTACTAGTGAGTTGCTGTCTGTAGAGTTGCTAATCTGTATAAGAGACATTGTTCTTGTTACCTATTCTTCGTGTTTTCCTGAATATTTGTGAATAAACCGTCATTCTCCATTATCCTTCTTGCAGGAATGTTTTCACCGTACACATACAGAATTATTTCTGTAACAATATTGTCACCACTACATTTATCAACGTTGTGGGAATATAGAATATTCAATATTGTTTAAACAGTTTTATACAGTATTCAGCTTTTTTAGGAAAAATTATTCCATTGAATTTTTTAAAATAAAATATTAAATAACATGAATTATTAGGTTAAAACTAATATATTTGTGCCAAAATTTTTCGTTGACGGAATTTTTAAAAATTTAGATGCAGCATTCAGAATTCCTCGGTATTCACAATATTTTTTAATATTGCCCAAAATATTTTACAATATTATTGTGCTACTGGCAAACCTCCAGACTCCTCACAAGTGTTTTTAAGGTAAGTTAAAAATGGAAATATGGGAGAAAGGTGAAAGTTGCTGTCAAACAAGTTTTTGCCATTGCAGATCATAGGAAGAAAAGTTCATGCCGCTGGCAGAAAGAGTACCAAAATCAGATATCGTCTCACAAAATTTTCTGGAATACTATTTTTTATAATTTGATGAAACAAAAGCTTAGATTGTCTCGATTTTGTGTTTACATTTGAACAAATAGAGTTTATAGGAGATAATTAAGTGAGAATTTTATTTCTATAAATTTTAATATATATATATATTGCAAAGGGTATATATAATCATACATATTGCAAAGGTAACAATATATTCAGTTCTAAACCCCATAAAGCTACTGACAGAAAAAATCGGCATAAATGTTTCTTTAATTCTGACAAGTATATAAGTTGTTTTAAAAACGTTTTGCAGAGATCAGAGAAAAAAGGACTAAGAGTCATCTTCCAAAGAATAACTTTTCACTTTCTCACCACTGTAATCTTAACGTGTCAACCCTCTTTAGTGCAAGTAAGGTAAATTTAAAGTTTTGTTTCGACTATATTTGACGTTCTTACCGATGTATTTAAGTTTTTTCGGGGGGGAATTGTAACAATCCTGCTAATTTTATGTTCAGCAATACTGTAGATTTGAGATTGAAACTATCTATTTCACAGCAACTCTTACAGAGAAATTAATTTTTAATTTTAGATTGTTTTTGGAAATAAAATAAGTTCTTGAATTTATTTTTGACTGGAATTGAGAAATTTTATTGAACAATATACAATAAATCGGCAGAAAATATTCAGTTGCAAATATAACTTTTAAACTGGTAAATTAATAGGATTATTTAACTTTAATTTTTCTTTTCGAAATTAAATATTTAATTTGGAGTGTTAAAGTAAAATAATATTCTTCAGCATTTCTTTACTATTGTATAACTGTATAATTTCTATTTAGTAAAGTTCTTCGATAAAATATAACTAGATAATTTTATCAGTTTTTCTTCTTGTATGAATATATCCAATCTCTCGTGGGAAAATTTACCTGCAGTTTCGTATTATTTTCATTAGTTATGAATTAAGATTCACTTCTAATTTTGTAAACAATTTTATTGCTTATAAATTCGTAATTTTCTTTTAATGTAATTAAGAGAGTAGCTGCATCCAAAAAAATGGAAATTATCGGGTAGTTGCGAGCTTTAAGTAAGAAAACAATTTACACTTGCTGGAGATGCTAGAAATTCGTTTTGTCCAATAAATAAACAGAAAGAAACCCTACGGAATTGTAAGAAATAAAATTTATTCGCAACTCTTAGCAGCACATCTCACTAGAAAGAGACAATGGATCATTATAAGCATTGTTTAATTTTTTATATAAACGTGGCTTTACTTTATGCGAAAACTTGTTTATGCTTGGTGATAAAAGTGGCATCTGTAAAATAAAATTCAATAAATTAATGAATTTTAAACTGTTAATGTCGAAACACCTTGGGGAATGAGGATTTTTTTTTGTTTACAGGAAACGATATCATATTTATGGTGTAAAATGTTTGGAAACTATTCATGATTCCGTTTCTGTCTTACACGTTACTTGCAAACAACTATTTTTAGCGGTCTATAGTTGAAATGTTTTGCTTATTATGCGCAAATTTCTTTTGGTTTAGCTTCATTTTTCATTTTTGAATTGCATCATATTTTTCAGGTAATTCCATAATGTGTTTAATTTCCGCCACCAAAATTGACTCTACTTAAAACTTTATTCTTTAAACCGATTTATGCATTTTATATGTTACCACAAATGAAATACTCCATTTGGGGCTCAATCATATATGAATACTTTTCGCTGTATAATTAGTCTGTCTATAATTATGTCCCAATAAATTTTGCTGAATCACTTTTCGAATAATTTGTGCCATGAATATATTTAAAATTTCTTTTCAAATACTCATCAGTAGTATTTACTCTAATTGAGATAATATAATTTCAATACAACAATTGTAGAAACGTTTTCCTCTTTATAACAATTAGATGTCTGAAACAGGCGCTTCTAGCTCCTTTCTGGAATATTCTTATTTTTCTGTTATTAATTTATTTTGCCAATGAAAATCAACCATTCGTTACTCTTATGCACTTGTTAATTTAAACTAAAAGCAATTTTTTAATTGTGATTACGTATCATTGTGATGCGTTTAGTTCGAAGATGTAGCCACGGTAAATGTTTAGAGTCTAAAAGTTTAACAGAAATTAAATGCTGCTTCATCTGGTTATATGTAACTGAAAAGCATATTCTAATACTTTCATTAAGAATTTCCTTCTACTTTACTACCGAAAAGGGCCTTACTAATGAATTCCCAATACTTTCAAAGGAAAATAATTCTAAAAATTTAATACATCGGGTGCTCTTATAGAACCAAAATTCAAGACGACAATGACAAGATTCAATCAGATGCATATATAAAGTCATTACATGGAACTTCAAACATTTAAAATAATTTGAAGTTATTAAATTATTTTAAAATGCTACTAAGATTACTTTAATTATACGAAGCATGCTAACGTATTTACCTAAATTTCCTATTACTTTCCTTACTCCAGTTATGCAGCAGATACTGCTTATTCTCTCACAAAGTATCATAACCGCAAAAGATTTTGCAACACCCTTTGCGGGACTTACCCACTAATCTCACGTGTCTGAGTCATTAATCAGAAGCATAACACCAAGGAATTTAGAGGATAATTTCTCTTTTAATCTATAAAGTATTCACACAACGCCCCACTTTTATAATCACTTTATCCCCTTTAACGATGTAACTTCAATAGTACATTTTATTCCTCCATTTTTTAACGGTCTTTTTCTGATGAAAAAAAAGACTTAAAATAGCAGTTGTTAACCGGCAAGTCACGTCATTTGTGTCGTGCGAAGAGTTTTTTTATTCCTCGTGACATACTTAGATTACTTAGTTATTTTATAGTCATTTACAAGGACACAGCTGAATGGAATATGGTTTTATTGTTGCGGAACTCTGATACTGCTTTTTGCTTTTTACTGCAGAAATTAACCTTTTTAGATTTGCTGAGAGGGGCTTGATACCTTTGTGCGCAGGTGATGGTGTTACTTGCAGTGACTTAGAAATGAATTTCATTAGCTTGCAGAATTTTTTTTATGCAATTAAAGTATTTTTTTGTTAAACTTTCTTTTAATATCATAAAGAGAGTGATTTTTATGCACATTCAGATATCAATACGTTTCTTCACTCATGCTATTTGGGATCAAATGGAGCTCAATAAGAAGAGTTGAATTCTTGTTCAAAATGGTATAAATCGCATTAAGTTTTTATTACATTAATATTGTTTCCCTACCATTTATAAAATAGTGAATAACGCTTTTGCTTTTCACTTCACAAATTATCAATTTTAGATTTGCTGAATGGTGCTTGATTCATGAATAATGCATGATATTTTACTAATAAATAACGCTTTCTCTTTTTATTGCAGAAATTAACCTTTTTAATTTACGCTGAGTGGCGCTTGACTTTTCAAATGGAGCTCAATAAGAAGAGTTTATTTTCTTCTTCAAAATGATATAAATTGTATTAAATTTATTTTATATTAATGTTAATTTTCTACCAGTTATACAATAATCAATAACTTCGATTCTTTCGAACGAACTGAATTCGATATTTAAGTTCTCAACAGAATGTTAAACATAAATATGATTGTTATAAAAGGATAGTAATAAGACATTATTTAGATTGTAACAAGATGACAGGGAAGATCTTCTCATCATGCATAACATAACACACAGTGGAAATCTGAGTTGTCTCTCTAGAATACCCATAGAAAAGTGAATTCGTATTATCTTTCGTGATTAAAAATTTTATACGTCAGACATGTAAAGAAACTGTCTTCAGAGTGATATGAATTACCCATACACTCGCTTTTTGATGAATGTAAAATTTTCATAGATTCACAATACGACGTGCTGGCTATGTAGTATGAAATCAAAGCCCTCTTGTAAATGATTGACTTCTTTTTGTGCAATGGCTTCACATTTTGCAATAAAATATACTATTTTCCGTGTCAAATTAAAAATAAGAAATAAAAACTTGTATACATATTGCCATGATATTTTGTGGACTAGTTAGACTCAGAAACTGAGATTTGATAAACTTATAAATAACTAAATAACAACAATTTTCATCTCATTTCCTAAATTGTGTTTTGAATTTCACTTTTGCATTAAATAAGCACCTTTTTTCGACATCTATGCAATAGTGGAACTGCATATACAAAATCAACCTCTTAATAATTTATCTATTTTATAAGAAGCAATATACCCGGATGCCAAGGAAGGGAGGGGTATTTTGTTTGGTTACAAAGCAAGAAATATTATTTTAATCTAAACCGTGAGGAGAAAAACAGACTTTAAATGCTAGAGATAATATTTACAATATTATCTCCTTTTCTGAAGTTAATTTTGACAAATTTTGTTTTTACACATTTTTCTGTTGACTTAGATGAATGTGTGCAAAAGTTATACAAATGAGTGAAAGAAAAAAAAGTTAGTAAAACAATTTTTAAAATCACGCTTTTATTAATGCAATAAAAAGTAAATGTATTTTATTTCTACCTTTAATTTGCTAATTTGTGATTCGTTTTTATAAATATTAAGGAAATTTTAAATAATTTTTTGATATTAAAATCAGGTAGAGCTATTCGTATAAAATAAAAAAAAATAATTAATCATTTTACTAGCTATGAAGTTCTAGAAATATGTGTATAGTGTATTGTCTTCGAAAAATTGCAAATATGTAGTGTAGTTGCAAAACTGGCAATCTCCATTTTTTTTCACAAATGCGATTTTTCAAAGATTTTAAATTTATATTATCTCTCCTACCAATTTGCAACCCGAAAATGTTTAAAACCTGGCCCTATCCAAGTTTAAAATGAGTCCGAAAATCAATGTGTGCTGCAGAACTGGTCATCTTCGCTAATGGGTTCGGATTCAAAATCGTCCATCTCCAAATCTGCGAGGCAGTGTAGTGGTAGTTTCATAAAACTTTCCAAACAGCTGATAATATAGAAACTGCGATAAGTTCGAGTTTGGTTTTCCTGAATTATTACACTTTCGAACAAAATGGAGAAAAATTTTGAAGTTCTTCCTCATCAGATACGGTAGCGTAAAAGAGATCCGACTGTGGGGAAACGAGAGGTGTCAGAACATAAATGGTAGGTTCTATTCATAATAATTCATTTACCTGTGTATAAAAGAGAATATGGAAGCCCCCGAAAAAGAACGCTGTGATCTCTTTCATAAATTCATTCAAGTGTATTGAATTTTTTGAATTTCACTACTGTCGGAATAAGACTCAAGTGAAAAATTACCACAGCAATTAATTTAACTTTAAAAAAAATATGGCTTATTATCAATTCCAGTAGCCAAGACGAGTCACTCACAGTCAGATTCTTGTGCTTCAAAAATCTATTCAACACCAGAGAAAATATTAGTTTTGGTTCGACTAGTGTTGATGTTCGTTCTAAATGCATGTACATGAATGAGTGGATCAAAGCAGCTAAGATTGACGAAGAGAAGCAGACATTTATAATTGAATCCATATATAAGAAAATCGATCTTCGGCTTTTTTTTCTCTTTGAAGAGAAAAGAGAGAGCACATACTTACCTTATGCTTTGACTGCCAAAAAAATTTGCCTAGCCGAAAATCCTTGTACGTTCGACATTCTATAGCAGATAGCTCTGCGAATTTAACTTCACCATCGTATACGTCTCATCGAAAGATTCGCTTGAGCAACAATAACGAATTCATATATGCTTGAGGAACATAAATTCCAAAATGATTCCAAGTAAATTTTATCAACTTTGTTTGAAAGGCAATAGAATACCGACTTCACAGGGGTTACCATCCTCAGATGTATGGCTGTGGAGCAGTGGCGAATTGTGACAGTATGAGGTCACTGGCGCAAAATTATTTTGATGCCTCTTCTCCTACCTAATGTATATTTGTCGTCGGTTTCGCACTGTGATGTACATCGAACAGATTTTGAGGCCTGTGATCGAAAAGATTTTAAGGCGCGGCGCGAGGGCCTCTTCACACCTATGCGAAAAACCACCATTGATGTGGAGGCCGAAGCAAAAACACTACTCTGATGTTAAGGCTTCAATGTTATTGGCTTAGCATGCCTTCACGTACCCTAAGGAGATAAAGTTCCCAATCTAGAGCATTCTTTTATTCCCCGCGTGCTTACAAGAATTTAAAAGAAAATGAAAGGAATTGACTCCGTCGTTGAGTCAAGTCAACACGAAGAAAGTCTTTCAGAAAGTGGGACAATTTTCAAATTATGGAGAGATAATATCGATCATGACTCTAAGAAAATCAACAGCATTTTCAAAAAACAACCTGCAAGATGGCATTTCAAATTCGTCCCGACAAAGAGTTTTTTATAATGAAACAAAGTAATAAAATATTGGTGCAAGGAGAGCTATTTCATATATTTGTGACAGATGGGAGAAAATCATTTTTTAAGTGAGAGGAAAATATCATGACCAGTAAACTTAGAGTCGTTACTCCAGGCTTAATCCTGAACCCTCTAAAACTTTATAATGCACAAAATTCCTGACGATGCATTTTGGATCGAATTCAGAGTATCGACAAATAGGTTTTCTACAGAAACATTAAGGAGAAGCCCAAGGACAGGAAGAATGAGAAGGAAATCCTCAGGAAGACACTGACAATATTTTGTGCGACTTTGGAGAAGATGTGGCTATAAGAATCCGATTTTTTTACGATTGAATCTATTTTTCATGGCAAAAATATATACCTCCTTATTATAATAATATTTTGTGAAAATTATTATGTCTCGTATTTTCTATAGAATTTGCGTATTTATTTATATTTCAGATTGTTACAAAACTGGCCATCTCCAAAACAGAACCGTAAATAACTTCCCCTCCTTCTTCATGCCTCATTACCATAAATTGCATACATAATCAAACTGTCCACATGCCTTGAATGCCATGCAGTCTTTTTTTAAATCTCACTTTGGCTAGATGTGACAGAAAATCCACTTTTCTCAAAAACTTTCTGTTTTGGAGCTAGCCACTTTTGTCAGCTGCACGGCTCAAATGTAGAAAATTACAAAACTCCAGTACATCAAGAAATGAATGGCAATGAATTGCAAAATTCCCTCTTTCAGAATACGAGTCAAGTCTAGTTAAATAAAATGTTTAAAAACAGATCTATTTGAAGCTGTAAATAACTGTTTTAATGCAAAGTGTGACTTTTTCTATCGATTACAGTCTTCATTGGTTTAAATTCTGAAAGCGGTAGGAAACAATTTACTTCCAGATAAAGATACCATTTGCATCGCTATTTTAAGAAATTTAACGACATTTTGTATGCTTAGTTAAAAAGGCTTACATATATTTATCTTAAATAAAAACTGAAATACCTTTTTCTACATTTCTGGATTAAATTTCTTATTTTAATATCGAGACTAAAAGGAAAGAAATGCGCAATATTTTTATAAATTCATAATTCAAAGACGTTGAAAGCAGTATACTTTTTTTAAGAAATTTTCAATGCTACTTTAAAGGAAAAATGCTTTTATAAATGGAGATTAAATAAGTATGTTCTTAAGACACCCTTTATTTTCTAAATCACGTTGACATTTATTAATTCACTTTATCAGAGGCAATCTTAAAATTTAAGTATAATATTTCAGCATATAGGGAATAGTGGTTTTTAAATTCATTTCTTTGTGAATCTATAAACACAGGTGTTTTTAAAATAAATATTACTAAGACATCTGAAATTACTTAAAGCATTTAAAATTCAAACCAATTTCAATATTTCAAGCACACTGATAGAAACTAAATAAAAATGGATGCACTTCTAAGATTAAAACTGTGGAAGAAATTGATTTAAATTTGAATTTATTAATTTAAATTAATCACTGAAACACCCCTAAGTCAGGAGTAATAAACCTGATTATTCTTGCATATATTAGTTTATTAATATAAGAGATCCTGAAGAAAATCCAGGCTGAATAACAACTCAGATTCAAATTTAATTAAATTAAGAATTCAGCACACGTCCTAAAAAAAACTCAAGCAGTTTTATATCTACCCATTACACATATTCTGAAGTACTATTGTAAATATTTACCATAAGAATATTTCACAATGAATGTATCTAATCTCTTTCTTTCAGGGAAAATATCTACGCAATTCTTAATTCTACGTTTAATAAAATAAGCTTCAAAATGTAGTAAAGTTCAGAGGAAAAAAAAGCCATTGAAAGATACGGCATTTTTAATTTCATAATTTCTCAATAATTGTTCGGGTCATTTCTCAATGCGTAATAGCATCATTTCATAACTTATAATATGAATGTCAAGCTCGCCACGCAGTTTTAATTTGTTAATTCATTACACTTATTGCAGAATAAAGGGGCCGCAGTGGCCTAGTGGTAAGGTCTCGGCTTCGGGACCGGAGGGTTGAGGGCTCTAGACCCCATTCTACTGAAGAACCCCCGTGTATGTGGGCACGCTGCAATCTGAGCCACACGTAGGGAGCCAAAGTAACGCTGGTGTGCTGCGGAAATTTGGAGAGTGCTGCCAACTGAGGCGACGTCTTAATCATCTGACCTAACGCCATCCTGAACCCAGAATACCTATGACCAATAGAGTCGCCTCATCCGTTTTGAATGGAACAAGGTGGATAGACCACGAACGCCAAAGCCAGCGCCCTCCCCCCCGCAACCAAAAATCCGAACCAATTTATTGAAATACAAAATTTACAAACAATTTGCAAATGTACAGAATTGAAAATGAGAAGAATCAATAAAAAATGAATAATAAAAAATAAACCTAAACACCATCAAAACCACAAACAATACATAAAAGCAGTTCTATCTGTTCAAGTTTTTTCACTGCATCAGTCTTGTTCAAATCATATTAGAACAATTAGATGTTGTCAATAGAACATATAGTTATTGTCACTATGAATCACACTTGAATAATTAGTTTTCCCCTCAAGAACCATTAGTTGTTGACATTATGAATCACACTTGAACATTTTGTCGTGGCCACTAGAGCCATTAGTTGTTCACTCTATGTATCTGGTTTGAACACGAATTTATATTCATGAATATGTTTGATTATGAATTGAATATTTTTCCTTGAAATTTGATTATTGGCTAAATTAATGAACCATTGATCTTCAAGTTGTATGGCAGGAGGCTTCATATGCTATTTTCGTCATCTAACTGCGGTTCAAATTTACGAGGTCCGTCCCAAAATAGACCTCGCGTTGCTTCAAAACGGAACATTAATAGAACTAAACTTAACTCCTGTAGAATGAAAAAACGGAAGTTACTTTATAGCACAGTGTAAGATACATTTCGTTGATAGATAATATTAGCATTTATGTGTGGCATTTGATTATGATATCACCTGAATTGGATGCATTAAATGAAATTCTACTTTGTTCATCTTTTTCACATTTATCCGATACATTAAGTGTTATGATCATGTATTACTGCATTAGTATATATATGTAAAAATGCATTTATTTACTGTAGTATTTATGCTCATTTCAAGTCTTGTTGCTGTAAAGTCTATGGTACTCTATTCGTTGCATCGCATAATTTCATTTACATTCTTTTATTTCAATTCTGTACTTTGTGATATTTTCCCACCTTATATCAATATATCTAATGAAATCACAATTACTCTATATTACCATTTATCGTCGTAATTTGCGGAAGGGAAGGGGCGGTAATTTGCGGAAGGGGTTATTTATTGAACTATTCGCACGTTCTTTGTGATTGCAGGGCTGGCAATTAAAAATTATGAAATTTTTTTTATGCCAATACATTAATTGTTCGTACTTTAAGATTTATATCATTAATTTTTATATACTTTAGCATTTAAATTTTCAAAAAGTACATTTCAGAATATAAATATATAAAATGTATGTTTCATGCAGAAATGCAGAAAAAAATACTGAAAGAAATTGATAAGCTTGTGGGAGAAGGAATAAATGCCATTCAAATGCCTGTGAAAGATAGTTACCTAAATATCTTCTCGATAACATCCGGCAGGATCTAGTATAATGAGCAATATGTATTCAATGCCAGCAACATTAACGACGCATAAAAAGCAGTGAAAATTCAACTCGAACGCATATGAGCTCTCATAAAAAATGCAAACTAATTTGGATTTGAATGTCCAATTGCAATGGGCAGCGAAATGCGCTTGACTTGTAATTGCCAACGATGCAAAATCAATGGTTATTAGCCTCAATAAAAAGATGCTATTTTCAAAGCAGAGTGAGATGAAATGGAATTTAAAATAACTCTTTTCATTGGAAGCATAACATCCCAAAGTGTCCAGAGGATTTAAATTCGCCGATGTCGCATCGTTTTTAAGCTGTTTGGAACAATAATTTCTCGTTGTTATCTGGCAGCTTTGCCAGTTAATGCATCCCATAACAATAAAGTAGGTGTTTCTTTCATTCAAAGTAGATTTCAGTTTTGCAAAAAAATATATTCTACAACAGCGATTCATTTTCTAAAAAAGGAATTATCACAATGGTCTTTTTTACTTCAACACTCCACAGTAATGAATATGGATATTTTTAATTGACTTTTTACGAGATCACTAGAAATTGTAATTTTTTAGGAAATTATGGTATCAGTAAATTCAAAATTAAAAACATCCTGTAGTTTGTAAAGATCTTTTAGTCCGTTGAAAAGAATCAGATTGAATGGATTGAAATATCATAAAAAGATTAATCAACTCTTTAAAAATATATGTTCTTTGTTAAAGCGTATTATAAATCTCTATGGAATTAATGTGGTTCTCTGAATTGACTAAAAATAAAAGGATTTCAATTCCTGGAAATGAATAAATTAATTTATTCTCAAGGAAAATTATAAAAGAATTTATTCAAATTTCAGGGAATTTGATGTGAATATCAGAAAATTTATTAAAGTAGGAATTAACAGTCTAAAATAAACCCTTTAAATAGGAGAGTTTTAAAGTTATGAAAAAATACTAATCATATTCCATATTATTAAATATTAATTTTTTAAAAGAGTTCAATAAGTATTAATTATATGGAATATAATATTTATTATCCGAGAATACCTGTAACATCCTTGATTTCAGCAGATTTGAAGCTTATAATAAAAACTAATAGTCATAAGATGCCTTTCATGACATTATGAAGTAGAGTCTCCGAATTTGGACGGCGACTAGATTAGGCTGATAAGCTTCGGCCAACTTCAATTCTATTAGATATTTGTTCCATAAAATAGGCAAATTATGTTTTGAAGATGTAAATGGGGTACATGAAATGATTTTTTGGAGAAAGCGCTATATGGCTTTTTTTAGAGAACAAGTGTTTACATTTACATATCATCAATTAAATATTTTAACGAAAGGCAATTAACACTCACGTTATTTTAATGTTAGCAAAATATGATAAAGTATAATAATTTTGTTAAAATAATTTAATGATAAGGATAGGTGAATTTTTTGTTGTAGTTGTCCAAAAGATATTCAGATTGGACAACAAATACTTGCCTAAATTGGACTATTTAAAACAATGGGAGTATTATTTGAAGTAGAGTAACAACCCAGAAAGCAGTTATAATCACTAGCAGTCCTCATAAATAAAAAGTGGATGAAAAAAGGAATGAAATAAAAGTATATAAAAGGTATCAAATTTGGTTCAAAATTTGAGGTAACTTTATATGGTATCATATGTTAAGAAACAAAGCAAGAAGAAAAATTGATACAGTGCATAAAATGTCATATTTGGGTTCATGTATTGTGCACTGGTATGAAGATTAAAAAATAATTTTACTTTAATTGTACTTAAAGAATTTGGTGTTCCTGTTTGGGAAACAAATTTCCCTAATTGGACCAAATTAGCAATTAAAATTAATTTAATTTTGTTTGAGAGTTTTTAAAATTTAAAAAGTATCGTTTTAAGTTTCTACTTTTGACAACTGCATTAAAACTACTTTTTATTTCCATTTTAAGTAAACTTTCGTTATGGGTTGATTGATTACACTGTATAAAACAGTATCTTTGCAAATAATGCCACTTTAGGAAGAGAATCGCATCACAGTTTTTCTGTGATAGGTTTCGACCGTGATCTCTGAGATTGTATATAAGATTCTCATTTAGCTGTTATGTATTTTTTTCAAAATTTTTATTTTAATTTACTATCAAACTCTACAAAAGTTTACTCCCATTACTTGTAAAAAATTGCTTGATATGCAGATTTCAAGATTCATGATTATTTTTCCAGTCTTTGGAATTATTTCCGGAATATTCTGTTACATATCAAAAATACGTTTGATGTGCATTGTAAAATCTTCAGGGTAGGTGCTACCTCAGTTTGTTTAATCAATAAGCAAATCTTTTTTTCTTATCAAGAATTTAGATGTATAGAAACAGCTTATGATTCTATAAACTGCAATACCTCATCACCTTTCAAATGAGAATTATTCATCTAAAAGCGAATCAATTTTGTATAAATATACAGATGTAAATAATCTTATGGGATATAAAAATATGTACAATTTATTATTATAAGACAATATACAATTCGTATATGGGTATGCTTTAAATGTTTAATAAATGTGTACGTTTTAAAACTACATATTTCGGAATGTAAATAGAAGAACAACTTTTAAATCGGTGGTAAGAAATATATTTATCAATAAAATGCGATAGTCAATACGCGTAATTATAATATAATAATATACGCATAAATATTTTCAATAGATAAAGTAGTTCATGCGAGAGAAGGACAACGTAGGTTTCGCTGTTGTTCTTAGACCACAGAATGCGGGAAGCAACCACTCTAATTTAGTAGGACATACAATTTCCATGGATGCCATCTTGTGTTATTACAGTCTCTAGTATCAGACATCAGAGATCTGAGAGGCTTGGTGAAAACATGAATGGTTGTGTAGTTTCAACGTGTATCGCTTAGATTGTTATGCTCATTTTTTATGTAATAGAGAGTATTTTTTAATGTTTAAGTTGCAAACTTTCTGAAATCTTACAGTAATACTTTAAAATAAATATTTTACCACAATAACGTATCAATTAAATTTTTAGAAATATAGTTATTTTACTTTCTATCTATATCTTTCGCCCATTCATAGAACTCTTTGAATTTAACTATTTGTTTTTAAATTATATTTAAACACTACAAAATATTACATTGTTTCTATCAACGATAATAAAAATATATTAATATTGCATAAGTATGAATAAAAAATGCATTCTAATTTAAAAGAATTCTTATTATTTTCAGCTCTCTTCGTGCTTAATAAATAAATAGCGCAGTTATGCGAAGAGACATGAGAACGGGCATTCAGTAAATTCCTATATAATTTTGAAATATATAACAAGAAATATTCCATTTGAAAAAATAAAATTATAAAAATACAAACTTTAAAACTTTTTATTAAATACTCTTATTTTTTACATCCTCTGAAATCACTTGATACATCAAATAAGTGTTAAAAAGTTAAAGACACTAATTTCTTATTTATTGAATCTAATAACAATTTTTGAGATAGAAAATTGAAGTAAAACTTCTTTTACTCATCATCTGCAATTTAATATTGTACTTCAGTCTTATAAAATTTATTTGAAGTTAACAAATTTTATCTAAATTTGCTATTTGGAATTGTAAGTCACATTTCTATATTTAAAATTCTGAGAAATACGATGCAAGAGAAAATATATAAAATTGTAGATAATGAGGGGGAAAATGTTTATTGTGTACTGGAATTAAATATGATTAAATAATGATATTCAAATAGAGAAGACGAAGTTTCCAAAATCATTACCGCAAAAGAAATTCATTTTTTACATGTATTGTTTAACATTAAGATACATAGATTAATCTTTACATATTCATTATTTCAATACGCTTTGGTGTTATTAGGCAATAGAGTTGCTTATTAATATATTAAAATCAGGCTTCTGTACATTTTTTAGCAGTATTTAGAGTTAATTTACTTTGCAGAAGATTCATATTTGCATAACGTAACTCTTTGGTTTCTTTATGTTTCATTAATTTTGAAAAATTCTCTTAGTAATAAAATATTCCATATTTTTAATAACGTATAACATGAAACATACATAAAATAAATTATAGTAAGATAAATACGTACGTTTGAATAAGTATTCAACAAAATATTATATTCTTTAAGAGTTGCGAGTTTAACTAAAACAAATTTTTAATAAATATTCATTTCAAATGTATTCGTTTTTGATTTTATAATATTTAAAGCTTTTTGAAGAAATTATTTTTGTGTTTTATTTTACATTTATTCCTTGTTCTCCTCCCTGTATATGTTTATACAAATATTTATGAAAAATCAAAGACCTCGTGCTGAGAAGTAATAAATAAAAATAACAGTTTAAATCATTATTGATACTCATATTTTTATTATAAAATAATGCTAAATGAACGTTGGAGGAAACGAAGTAAATTCTATATGAAAGATTTACAAATACAAGGAAATGATAGAAATGATTCGCACGTATTAAATGGCATTTATTTTTTAATGAAAAGTATCACATAGTATTATGGTAAATATTTTTTTAAATCTTTATTCACATTTAATAAAAATTTAACTTAATGGAAAATGCTGGGCTTTTGAAAAGGCAATTTTTAAAAGTAGTTTCTTACGAATTTCATCATTTAAGTGGAACTGAATGCCTATAAACTCCAAAATTCTCCCTTCCACCAAGACTTAAGTATTCTATATTTTAAATAACACTATCTTTAGATTCCTGCAACGATTTTATATTTTTAGATTGTTTGATGGTCTTAAAACTATTTCTTTTTTTTCTTTATTCACTTTATATCGCAGTTTTGAAATTTGCATTGTCATAATTTACAACAAGATTTAAAACATTAAATTAATGACTTTAAATTATAATTACTTTTATTATTAATTGGAGAATAAGTTTCATGAATAAATTACGAACAAGTAATATAAAAAAAATTTTAAAGTCAATTCCTACTTAGGTCAACAAAGAAAAATTTCAAAAAAAAAACATCCAACTGCATGTTGCCATGCACTGTGCAATAATATATCTTTTTTCCTCCTGCAAATTGCACCATGAAATTCCATATTGTTACAAAGCTATAAAGTCTCTTCTCTGAGATCTTAATCTTGGCGACACACTTGACGACTTGGCGATAAATTTGGTGACCTTGGCGACCATTTTGGCAATTTGGCGGCAAAGTTGCGAGGCTCTAATAAATAAAATTAATTAATTCAATTTAATTAATGAATTAATATTTGAAAAAACTGTATTAACATCAAGTGTCATCCACTATAAGTTTTAAAAAAATGTATTTGAACTTTAGTGGATGAATAAAAAGTATTTTATTAACGATTGAAAATTTGAACAAGATATATATATATATATATATATAGGGAGAATGTGAACTAATAGTAGGGATCGAAAAAAGAGAAACATTGACTCGTATGAAAGTGATTTTCAATGGAAATAAATAGAGAACCACTGTTTAGGATATATTAAGGAATCGCTTGTGCTTTTTAAAATTCAGCAAAACTTTTCGCATGAAAATTATGTTTCGTTCTTAATTTTTTTATAAAATTAAAATTAATTCTTTTAAAGAATTGATTTTAATATTTGAAGATTATGCATTTAAGGTTTTTTCTATAGTGTGTATAGTAAATGTTATAAGATATGAGCAAAAAATTTGTGATAACTTAACCTTTAACACATATGTAAAATTCAATGAACATAAAATTCTTGCTTTTAAGCAAAATAATTTTAAATTATTCGAAACTAATACTAAATTAATTTCGAAATTGGTATATAATAGCATACTGTAAAACCAGTGTTCAAAAATTATTTTGAATAATTTTCAGAGCACCAGAAATAAATGTTCACAAGATTTTCTTCGTCTTTTTTATAACTTAGTTCACTTTAATTCTATAATCCGAGGCGACTTTTTTCTTCTAGATCCTTTAAAACTGGGACTCTTTGGGAGAAAACGGCATGAATTGGACTCTCCTAGTCTGGTTGGTCATTTCCTCACGCCTTGCTATAACCTTCCCTTAAGGCGCACGAAACTGGGCTGTGGTTGGCAAGAATATTGCACCCCCCTGCCGCTCTTATATCCTAAGCGATCTTAGAACCTCACCTCCCTCAACAGAAACCAAGAGAGACCGGCCTCCTTCCCTGTTATGGGGAAATTTTTAAACTTCTCGGGACCGCCTCGCTCGTTATGAGAGAGTTAAATAATTTATGCATAGATTAACATCTTGTTCTGAAGCTACAGGAGGGTTATCTTGAGACATGCATTGTAATTTTAGAACATAATTCGATGACGAAGACGACATCTGACCTTGGTCCCTCCCCTTTAACTTTCTTGAAACACCAGCGGGAGCTGGTTAAACAGTGCTAGAGTCTGATTTACTAATTGTTCCATATAATAATTAATGATTACCAAAACTCAAATTTCAGGTAAGCAAGCGCGAGCTGGTCAATGCCGTCCGGTGATTTCACCTGATGGGCCGCCGCGAAGCAGCCCCACCCAACAAGAGAGCACAAGTCGAAACATGTCGGGGTCTATGAATGGATCAAGGATCTCTCTTTAAGATCCGGAAGGGTTCTCAAATTTCCAAACAGATATGCGATATGTCCTGAGAGCTTGTGATCTGATTACTTACGCAGAAGATTGTTCTTCCTACCCTTCTCTTGTTCGAGTGTTTCTTGAGTTCTAGTATAAGTTGCTTTGAAAAGTATTTTATTCTTCATTTAGAAAAGTATTTTTTCATCTGATAAAAAAAATAATAATTTTTATTATTATTTCTTATTTTTATTTCTATCGCTTTTTCTGCTTCAAATTTCTTATAAACTTTTTTTTAATTTGTAGTTTAAAGTCAATACTTTAAATTGAAATGAATTATTTTGTGTTGCTTTTTTGTGCCATATTTCGATTTTACCTATTCTTCCCCCTTCCTTCTCTTTTTTCCCCTCTTGGGTTTTTTGTTTTGTCTGCGATTGTTTGTATTGCATATTTTGTGTTTTGCTTGTCTTGTATTAGTGAGTATATTTGTATTCTTTGTGTTCTGTTTGTGGTTGTGACTTGTATTGTTTTCATCGCGGTTTTGTTTTGCATTTTTGTGTCCGTAGCTGTTATTGTAATTGTGTTTGTTTTCTTTGTATTTTTTAAAGATTTTTTTTGCTTTGTGTTGTGTTTGGGGTTGTCTCTTGCATTGTTATCACCGCCATTTTGATGTGAATTTTTATGCCTGTAGCTGTTATGTCAAGAAGTGCAATAATTGCGTGACATTGCTCTTAAGTAACACCTCTATTTAAATATTTAACTTCCTTTTCAAATACGGTGAGGTTGCTTGTAGTTAATGCCCGCATCCCCCATTCGTGCTCATGTTTCTCTTTCCCGGGGGGCTCATCAAATGTCTCTACAACCATTGGGTTCAGTCGACCCTCCTGAGTTATGGAATGGAATGGGAACCCAAATGGAGCAATACACCGATCTCGTAGTCGAAAGCAAAAAGCCCCGACCACCAGAAAGATGTATTTCGAACCTCTCTCACCCATCGAGGTCCAGCGGAAGGAAATTTTTGTCTGGATTTCCGCTTTAACATGGCATGTCTTCCATGGAATAGGTTCTGGAGCCTACGAGTTCAATCCAAGATATTGCAAAAGACACATAGTTTTTGTAAGAAGTTAAATATAAACACATTTTGTATACGTTTTACTGGATTTAGTTTTGAATGATTTATTTAATTTGAATTTTAAAAGATTCAAAACAAAAGTCCTTGTGATTGGTATCAGATTATTAACTTTATTTCCCCACCATGATGTTAAATAATTTAAATGTTTAAAATGATTTCTCGAATTTAAACTCAATAAATAAAATTTTATGTTCTTGCTAACTGACTCTTTCTAAATATGTGAAACTCTGATGAAAGATGGTATTTTATAGATTAATCATTTTATGACATAATAATTTTATCATTAATTTAATATGGCATTCAGGGTTTACATGATAAATATAAGATAAATCAATTTAATTGTAGTGCAGAGATGACGTTGCAGTTCAATGTAAAACAATTTTAGAGAAGACACCTTTTCAAATACCATCATGTTTGAAATACTAATTCTGCTTAATGAAAGTTTCAGCAGTTTTTCCCATATTCATTTATCATCATATATTACAGTCTCGTACTCAAAGGCTCAAGCAAACTTATGACCTTGCTACTTATTTTGGTGAGACCCTGATCTCCACATTAATTTATACGAAATACACGAATAGTTCAGGATATATATTTAAACATAAGCTTAAATCACCTCTTACCATTAGTATTAGTTAAATAATTGAAACAGCAGTGGTACATCCATATGGCAATAAAACATGAGACGGGCTTAAAACATTCGCCTCACGTCATAGACAGAGAAATACATGAAAGAAAATACCGAAAGCAGATATTCAATTCTACAGGAATGAAGTCACATTCAGTGACTAGTGGCTGCATCTAACGAGGACGTGCCGCGAGTGAGTGAAAAGATGTTAGCTTCGGGTGGATAACGCGAACTGTAGGAAGCTTCAATTGATCTTTAGAAACGCTGTTATCAGATGGAAATGAAATCGTATGAATTCTAGGTACAGATGCGGATTATAATCTAGCGTAACATAATCAAGTGCAGATTTCCAGCTTTCGGTTAGCGGCGTTCATTTTCCACAACGGTGGCTATTGTGCTTTGGAATGGATTGGGTTAAATTGTATATTTGAGCAATTCAGATGAATAGGGTGGATGCACCTTTTGGTAATATTTTGGATCGGAATGTTGTAGGGTAGATTCAGAGCAATTTTTAAATAAAATTTATCTTTTCATATATTTTTCTTGTATTTAATAATATTTTTGAGCAGTAAATGTTGAATGAGGAAAAGTTCAATTCTAATAAAAATTGTGACGTTTACATAGAAAAGGGCTAATTCGAACGATTATACGGTTGAGGTTTATACAGACAAAGCCTAGCCCGCTTTATTGTACGCGCACGCTAATTTACTTGAGAAAGGTGCTTATTTTTTAAAATTATTTATTACAGTGCTAGTAGGATTTAAGACTACATATAAACTGAAAAGAAATTAAATTTAAAGTTGAAAATATTTCCGGTTTTAAAGGAATTAACCAAATAGGTTTGATGCAATAGGTTTGATAAGAGCAGCAGTAGCCGGTTAAATGAGGTTCCTCCCTTTCTACTGAGGAACTTGAGGTCAAATTGACCCGTGCGTGAGCCAGAGTTTTGCATTCATTTAAAGTTATGGCTATGACAGCCTACGAACGTGCGCATCAGAGAAGAAAATAAAACAGAAAAGGTATGGATAACGGAGATAAGTTCAATTTTCCTTTTTTCGTATTAAAAATCTTATTTGTGTCTTAAATGTAAGTTATTTGTAGGACAAACTGTTCTTATACTATGACCATCTTTTATTTTTGTACAAATAGCCAATAAAATAAGGGGTAAGTGTCTAAAAATTTAGGGTCAAATTGACCACGCGTGTGTGCTAATGTTCCAAAAATGGGTGCGTGTGGTGGTGAAGGGTTATATTTCAAAGGAATGAATACATAAATAAAGTATTTATAAAACTTGATGATTACAAGGTATGATTCTTCTTGATATGCTGTTGATACATAATTTATACAGTCACTTTTATTTTTATCTCTTTCATTCGTATCACAAATACAGCTAAAAAACATTAGAGACTTTCGGGCTTTTTTATACATGTTAGAGATCAACATGGATAAAAAAAAATGTTATCAACCTCAAAGCATTAACATATCTACTTATATAGTCTAAAAGAAATTAAAATATTGGGCTATAACTATGCACACTATCTTTAATTGTCTATCACAAGAAAAAAAACCGCTTGCATCTAATGATTTGTCCAAGGACTGTAGACAATTACACATAATTTTCGACAAACATGAAGTTCTACAAAAGAAAAAAGCATGTTTTGTCTTTCAATAAATAATTTATCGAAGATTTTTACAACTGTGTCTCAAATTGCTTGATAGTTCTCTATCTTGTGACGTACTTGAGAGACGGAGGTTTCCGAAAGTTTGATTTATATACTCAAAGTTTATTTTTTAACGAACAGAAACTGGTGAGTTACTTGCAGCAATGTTTATACTATTCGCGTTTACACATTTAGCAAAGTTCACTTTCCAACTACATTGATCTCTTTCTTTGCTTCCGTATTATCCCCTCTTTTATATGGCAATAATTTTTTTCAGATTTTTAAACATACACACACAAGAGTCGTTTATAAATTGTTACACTTTTAGTTTAAAAAAAATTGTTATCCACCAATTATAATTGTGAATGCTATCTCTCTCCTAAAGTTATGTTTCTAATTCGGCTTGTCCAGCTAAGTAGGAGCTCATTAACAGTCAACGAGAATGCGACTGTCTGGAGATGTCGCAATGGCTGCATACAAATTGCTTCACATTCTGAGCAAATTAAGTGATACGCTGAAAATAGCACCAATGAAACTCTCTTGGTTGCATTCCAAACAGAATACAGAAAGTTGTGAGACGATGCTTTTATACTAGTTGCACATCTTCCACTAAAAGACAAATGTAATTACCAACCAGATAAAATGAATTAGATTAGAATAGGAATAAGAGAAAAAGCAATTTCTACACATAGATAAATTATTAAACGCATATTTACACGAACTTATTTCGAGATAATCTAATGACATACATTAATGTTATTTATCATCCATTCAAAGTATTGGTAGATTTCTCATCAGGACATCAGAATTTGATCTTTTCCCTTGATAATATCTTTCATGTATTTATTATGGTTCATACTTTTCAAGGTCAATAACAATATATAGCTACAGTAAAACCTGTACTAAACAGAATCTAAAGGGACTAGAAAAATATTCCGTTACAGACAGGATCCCATTTCATACAGGGCTTATTAGTATATGAGGATTTCGACTCGACGAAATATTTTTTCCGCTTATGACAGGATTACATCTCTTACAGTGTCCGTTTTAAACAGGTTTTACTTTATTATTAGGATTTGTAATGGATTTTGAAAATTTAATGCACTTTCAACGAAAATTTGAGGCAAAATATATAAATTCCCTACCCTTCTTTTATAATCTCTGTTTCCCTCATTTATAGTGGATTAAAAATTCGGTAGCATCTGAATTATCTCTTAAAGTATTTCTGATTATGTGATACTATCCATTTATCTGTGATTTCAGGTAAATTTAGCTAGGTTGCGTTGGTAAATTTGCTGAGTTAATATGAATAAATACATCAGTTTACATATTTTCTAAGCTTGAAATATTCAGTTCAACATGTAACGCAGACATTTCAGTAACATGTGAAGCACTATATTTTTATAAGATATTATACTAACTAAATAAGTTCGATGCAGTAAAATGTTTTTTGAAGTTTTAAATTTAACCTAGACGAAATTCGTGATGTATTATTGACATAACACCTTTTCAAACGGATATCTAGTGATAAGATATTGCGACTAAAGGAAGAAAATATAATTTACATTACGTTTCCAAGGGTTTAAAGAACGGTGATTCTTAATAATACGACAGATAATACTTACTAATGAAGTTCGTATAAGGATTGCAAATTTGCTGTAGATTTTTCTAAATGTTAATAAATATTGAATGTAGTAAAGGTTTATAGTTTGTAAGTTAGTATACCAGAGATTTGCAAAGTCTTGTTTGCAGTTAGTGGTGTAATTTGAAAACTATGAAAGGCCTATGCTGAATTATATTAATGTGCTGGAAATAATTTATTCATAGTTTATCGGATGTAAAGTTACTCAGTCTCACAATTTAATACTGTAAAATTTTCCTTTCTCTAAATTATTTTAAATTCAAATACCTGTTAATATTTTCAGGACTTCTCGGTAATTTCACTTAATGGAATCTCGAAAGAGCTTTAAAATTTTATACAACAAGAATATTTGTAATGAATATTATTCGTTAACTTTACCTCGTTATAAAGTTTAAATCAGGGTTTAATATTTGGTTTCACTTTATCTGAAATTTAATTCAATTCATTTTCAATTACGATAGTTTTAAAGTTATATATCTTCATTCATTTCGGCAAATAATGTCCTATCGTCTCCATGCGAGATTGAATAAAAGTATTTCAACAATCTTTGATTACATAAATCAAGTGTGCTAATCATCGAAAGTTTATATATATCCCAGTAAAAATTTAATTCGCCACTAACTCGAACAACTGTTGTGAGAAATACATGAATTTTATTAAAGTTGCCTAAATTGAGATACATTTATGCATAATTAAAATTAAAGTGTATTAAATCATTCCTGAAACTCACCACTTAATAGTAGAAAACATTCGACATTATTGAAGGTACCACTTTAGCTAATTTAATTCTATTAATTCCAGTCGTTGATGCAATATTATAAAACATCATATTGAAATTGAATTTCGAAGGATATCATTGCTTTGGTTTGATGCATTTGTATTTATCTGCTTTCTTAACAAACACATTATACGTATTAATTTCTATGAATTTTTATTTCACAGATTTGCTGTTTTCGGATGGTTTCAAAGGCTTCCTTCAAGTTTAAACATTAACATCGTTGTTAATTTATATTTCTGAATTTTTTTTTTCCTTTGGGGGGCTTGAGCGCTTAACATACTTTCATTATTAAAGAAAAGTATTAAAAAGTGATGAATATCATGATGTATATTAAAAAATTACTATATATTGTAAACTATAAAATTCCCGTTTACAATAAAGTTCTTTAAAACTGTTTTTCGAACTGTAAAAGCGCGAAATATTTCCCAGAATGCCTAAGTGATCTTCCAGTTAATGATACCAATTTTAAAGAGAAAAATTTTGCAAAATATTTGCAAATAAAGGATTCCTTTTCTTTCTTTTTTGATTGTAAATTGCAATTTTTGTCTATGAGATATTAGTTAATACATGTATAATTGTTCTTATTGTTTACTGTACAACCATTTTCAGTTTTCAAGCATTTTCTATATTTTTGAAATGTCTATTAAGTTAGCTTTTTTTATCCAAATGATATATTTACAGTTTCAGTAATTTAGTTGATAAGTTGTGCATGTGAGAAATCCAAAATTTAACTTTTCTTGTGAGCACTTTCTGAAAAACCGACGATCGTTATGAATATTCATATTTGATTAAGTTCAAAAAATAAATGCAAGAAATATATTCATAAACTCAACTTTAAAATTCATTTTTTATCTTAAAACAAAAATGTATCTACGCATATCTGAAAAAATGAACACAAAAAATCATTCATCTTTAAGAATTTCGAAACAAGTGAAAATGCATTCCACCAGAAAGAATTGTAAAGTTATCCAAAAATTATTGAATTTAATCTCTATCGGTAATGAAGAGAAGATCTTAACAACAGAGCTTTGTGAATCCTCCCCAATCCGCAGACAAAAAGATGGATGATAAAAAGGAAAAAAGAAAACATTTATCCTACTCGATGCATATTTAATCTCTTTGCACATTGCTGCTAAGACTCAGTTATCCTCTCTTAAATCTATGACAGCACTGATAAAAGCAGGTGGGCTCAGGTGCCACTAAAGATCTTGGAATTTCCAAGCCACTAGTTCACTAACAGAAAGAACAAGCTTGCTTCCCGCTGCAAAAATAACGGGAAAGCTTTCGAATTTTTCCACGCTCTTTTTATTTATTTATATTTCTTATGCTCTCCTAATATAACTTTTTTTCCTATTCTTTTTAGGCATTTCCCTTTTCAGTTTCATCTCATGCTCTAAGCTTCCAAAGAAGGGTGCAACAGTATGCTGTACGAGAGATGGAAAAAAATGTAAGCTTTCTGAATCTGGAAAAGATAAAGGATATATATGTAAAGCAAAATGCTGTAGAGAAATTCATATGGAGCGGTCCGTCTTATGCATGGGATAGCTAAGGGCGGAAACGCATAAAACTCTCGTATTGACAGTGGTCTAAGTCCATTTTTAACCAGCTGGAGTTTACTGTATTTTGAAATGTGAATATACCGGAATTTATTATTGTAGCTGTCATTAGTATAAATGCCTATCTTAGTGTTATTTGAAAAGTTTGATATTTTTATGATTAGAATTTTGTATTTACAGAGTAAGAAGATCAAAAGAATGGAAGAACTTGTACGCAGAAAGAAGCCTTTATAGAATATTGTTTATGCATCCATCTAACTCAATTATATATATATATATATATATATATATAATGTATTCGTTGTTGTAGTCGTGAAATAAAACAAACAGGCCGAGTTATAACTAATTTTCCTTTATTATGGGAGAGTGACGGAATGTACGCACATCTTAGTATAAGGTTTCAAGCCAAAAGAGATCAGAAAATCCCTGCTTTTTCTCAGGTAGGATTTAACAGATAGACACGTGATCAAAGTGAAGGGAATAATAGCTATTTTTAGTATATTACGTAAGTATTTTAGGGAAAAGTCTGGAAGAGAATTCGCTTATTTCGAGATTTATATGGCACGTGGAAGCGATTAAAATATTCTTTTAGTAATAAATATGTCCGACCGAGAGATTTAATAAACCTCCAGCGCGGGAAATGAAACGAAACTGGAGTTTAAGAAAAGTGATTTTGGAATACATTAATATTACATATATACATATATATATATATATATATAAACATCAAGTATCAATTAAGCAATTTACACAAACATGAACTATATTTGCAATATACAAGATTAATAGGATTAAATTAAATTACCCGATACATAATCATACACTCATGATGATACAAAAGAAAACTTGACATAAAACTATTAGCACATATAATTAACCATACTTGAAAAAGTCAATACTTATTTGAAAGACTTTGATTGTTGGAATTCCAATTCTGGGTTGTCTTTTTCATAGTAGTAATAATCTAACCAGTATTAATACATTAGTATATAATCTAACTATCTTTTGTGTTTCATTTGTATGATTACTGATAAGGTAACATTATATTATTTTTAATTTTAATTATTAGTTTAATAAGTGTATATATTGAAAATATTACTTGAGTTGTGATAGTTTGAAAAGTATTTAACTGTATATATATGAATACTATTAAATGTTTTTATTTCTATTTTCCGGTTCCATATTTTCTTCTTATTATACTGCGTTATAATTTTGATTGTGACTTATTGAACTATAGTAAGGCGAAAAACATCTGAACTGTACTGCTCATTATCTATAAATTTTCTGAGTAAAACAATTTCCATAACTAAGCAATACTTTTAAAATAATATAAAATATATGAATTTATAAAGAAAAAATTATATATGAAGATTTTTAATACTTTGTCAACATTCGATGAAAGAGCAAAAATTTCTCAAAAAATATATTAAAAATTAATACAAGATGACATTTCTTCATAAAATATGTATATGATAGGTTAAACAGATGAGATCAAATCCCATACTAAAATCATTTCACAGATTTCTTTGTAACAATTGTATGAAACGTAAATACACTGATAAATTGTGTACTAATATTACACCTTTGAATTATAAGCATTATATAGTAACTCAATGTTATATTGCAATTCTTATCAGAATTCCTTGCTTTATATTTATTATTCCTTAATACTACTTCCTTTGTATTTCCTTAATATTTATTCCTTCGAAGAAACCGCAATGTCGATTCTAGTTATGCCAGGTCCTGATGTTTAATCATAAATTAACACAAGTCAAATTTAATGACTTGAACTAACTTGATAAAAATTGATTAGTAAATTTGATAAGAATTTCGAAAAAAGTGCTACCAATTACATTTTTTTTCTGTACGTAAACGACTACAAATAAATTTATTAATATCGTTAAATGAGTGTTAAAATCTTTTTTTTATCTTGATATAGCAGTTTTTTAAAACCATCCAAAGACATTTCACGATGAAAAATATTGAGTTAGACCATTATCATAATAACGCACTGCCTTAGTCAGAACATTTTTTTCAGAGAGTAGGGGAAGGGAATCTTTTCAGAGTGGAGAATTTTCGGACTTGGAGTGCGAAGCGTCAAATGGAGTAGTGGAGTTTTGATTCATTTCTCACGAAGTATATGAGAGAGATTTCGAAGGAGGTGTTTGCTCCAATTTTCACTCTCAGATCAAAAGCTGGGTAGTGAAGTTTTGCTGGAAAGTCCACTCCGAAATCCCAGGATTTACCCGGAGAGAAGATGTATTGGTGGTCATACTTTTTTTATGTGCTCTGCATTACCGAAAGGTTACCTCAAGAATTTTTCAGACGGAAAGAGAATTTTAATGCCAGCTCTTTCCTTTATAAATTCATTATAAGTCTCTTCTTTCGTTTTGAATTTAACAAAAATATTCATTTCTTGTGCAGATGAAATATTACAATGGGTAAAAGTTATATTTAGGAACATTCATGCATTGAATATGCACTGATAATGACTTTCTTTAATTTTTTTTAAAAAAAACTTTTAGGTTGTTGGCAGCTAAAATCTTAACTGATCATTTATAATAGAGGAATCTGGTAATGGAGCATAAAATTGCTTTCCCCGCTGATCGTTTCATTTGAATATACAGGTTTATATCCACTCGATTATCCATTGTGTTTCTTATTCTTTCCTTTTCTAATTACACTGGATCGTCAAATTTCTCATACAGTGACGTAATGGAACAGGATGAGAAAACTCTCTATATTGTGAGAACTAGAGTACCAAGTAGATAATTTATAATGAAGAAATCTGCTAATAGAGCAGAAAATTGCTTTCCCCGCTGATCGTTTCAGTTGAATATACAGGTTTATATCCACTCGATTATCCATTGTGTTTCTCATTCTTTCCTTCTCTAATGAGCACTGGATCGTCAAATTTCTCATACAGTGACGTAATAGGACAGGATGAGAAAACTCTCTATATTGTGAGAACTAGAGTACCAAGTAGCTAATTTATAATAATGAAATCTGGTAATAGGACAGAAAATTGCTTTCCCCGCTGATCGTTTCATTTGAATATACAGGTTTATATCCACTCGATTATCCATTGTGTTTCTTATTCTTTCCTTCTGAAATTAGCACTGGATCGTCAAATATCTCAAACAGTGAACTGACAAATTAGTTCCTCAGTGAAAACTTACTTAATGGCATAGCATCTGAACCAGAATCTAAACAAGAAGATAAACTCAATACACATTAAGTTTCCATTTTTAGAATAAATTTAAAAGAAATCGTAAGTGTTCTTCTATTATTTTTCTCCTAAATTTCTATGACATTGTTTGGAACATAGTATTAGGTTTTGTATTTAGCTACAGCGCATGATTAAAACATCGAGTATTCGCTGTGAAACATTGCTTCTTCCAGTCGACTGATTAGATCCAAAATACGATGCATGTCTACAGTATTTTGTTAAGAGCACACATGATGGCGAATTTGGGCTATCTTACGAATTACACATTGATATACAAATGAAGTGACGGTCTATCTTTAGACTGATTCAGTTAATATTTTGATGGCACACATCTACATCACTAACTAAGATTATGTTATAAAAATCAAAAGAAAGCTCGAATCATCTATCTCGTTCCGTTTTTGAATTATCTTGATCACATGTACGGATATACAATGAAACAAAATGCTTGATTCAAATAGTGTGCGTGCGTGCGTGCGTGTATGTATGCGTGTGCGTGTATGTATGCGTGTGCGTGTATGTATGCGTGTGCGTGCATGCGTGCGTGCGTGTGTGCGTACGTGTGTGAGTTTAGTTTAGTTATATTAACGTCCCGTTTTGAAGCAACACGAGGGCTATTGTGTATGTGTGAGATTTTAATCGAATGAAAACGTATTAAAGATGGTAAATCATGTGAAACCAGATTACTCAATTATATTATAATGTTACGCCTAACAAAATAAACAGAGAGTGGTTTTCATATTTTTTCCAATCCTCCGAAAGTTTGCGCGATAAAAATTTCAGCTGAAAAGGGAGTATAAATAAGAAATCATCAAAATTCCCTTTTATTCATAAAGATTCCAAAAGAATTTGGTATTTCTTGTGTAGAAAATATTTCAGCTAATATCGTTCCTATTTTTAATACATCTTTCAATATATTGCTAAGTTTTTAAATTTTAGTAGAATGATTAAACAACAGAAAACATTAAAAATTAGTAAATTCAGGAAAACCGTACTACATTTTTATTATTTCGCCTACTAGAAATCTTGATTTGAATTGTGTTTCATCGTTAGTTTTCATAATGCAATACATACTGTTTTTAATTCCCGGAGGTGAAGACTTTTAGCTAATGTATTTCTTCTATGCTCTCTATTATATTAGGATTCAGAAGTATCCTCAAAACAGATTTTTTTTTTATTTACGATTTATTATATAAAAAGTATTTTCAATCCTGTATAACTTCTCTAAATTTGATACTTACACCTAAATCAAATAAATAGGTTTCTCTTTTCTGTTATGTCTTTTACCAGTATATCAAATTCTCCAATACATTTTTGTAAGATCTCGAGGTCTATGACGCCTTAGGCCATCCAGATCTCAAGTATTCCCACGTGTGAAGTTAAGAAATAAGTTAAGGCAAGGCTAACTATAACTATTTTGCAGGAAAAATTGTTTAAAATAGTTATATTATAACGTGATATCTTTTTAATATGAAGGATTGTATGTAAGGCACTATATTTTCAAATGACGTTGATACCGAAACTAGATATTGTTAGATTGCAAAAATTGCATCAACATCATTTTTTCGGTTTTGTCAGTATTTTTAATTAATTTAATTCTTCGCCACTAAAGTTTATTTCATTTCTTGTGGCATCTTTGACAATTTTTGAAATTCAAACGATAATTTTTAGCCGTTTCATTAAATTTCTAAATTTTTCTTAATCATTTACATTGTATTCGATTTAATTATTATTTGTCTTAACTTTTGTTGTTGTTTCCATTAATTTATCAACTTTATTAATTCTTAAATTCAAATTTTTCAACGGGACTATTTCCTCGCCATCTTGTTGCGGATGAATTTAGATGTTATTAGGTTTTGGCGTTCTTGAATGGAGGTTTTTTTTTCCGTTATGCTAGTAAGATTCCTTTGTCTTTTGGTTTGAATATTCTGAAGGGATAGCACGCATCCTGGAGGTTCCGAGACCGTTGGGATTTTTTCCTTCGGTTCTCGGCCTCTCAGGCATGCAAGCAGTAGAATAAATCTGATTATAAAGAAATCTACAAAAGATCTAAAATGATGAATTTAAAAAAGAAATCAACAGGCTGCTTATGTTTGAACTGACCTTCCTTTGTCTAAGACGATTCGAGTTCATGCTGGACTGAAGCTTTATTCTTGCGTTTGGAATGGCGATTTTTATATTACATATATCTATCTTCTAAAGAAGTTTGAAAAATAGCAAAATAACTGGTAGAAAGTCCTCTTCATTTTGCGAACAGCAGTGATGACTTACAAAAAATTGAAAGTAGTGTGATCGTGATGGAGATTCCTGTTTTGTGCGAGTGTCACCATCTGCAACGATTCCGTTGTTTGTGAACGAGAGTCGCCACTTGTGAAACAAAAAATGTGAGCAAGAAAGATTTCCCAAGTCGACAACAAATCGGGGAAAACTAAATTTTCCCATGCTAATATTCACCGCAAGTGATGTTGCAAAACCAAGAAATGCCTTGCTTCAACTGATTTAAATCCGTTTTGTGGTACGAAACATAGTGTGCGAAAGTCCAAATCAATGAAAGGTACATTTTTCAGTGCTTATAAAGGTTATTCATTGTGAGACTATTATCTCTCATTAAATATATTCGAATTTCAAAATGGCCATTATGACGGTGTTCTTTTTCTGCATTTTACTAATTTGGTAAAATATTGTTACATATATACTTTCTGTTTTATCGTTGTGAGATTTCATATATTTGATGTTGTGTGCATCAACAGTAAAATTTACTAATTTTATATTCTTATTTTAAAGGTGTTGGCAGTTTAACATCCATAAAATTGTTAATAAAAAGTATTTTAAATTTCTAAAACTTATTTTTTCTTTAATTGTTTTAATGCAATGTACTACCACTGTATGCAAATCGACTTTAAATAGTAGCTAGGTTTTTCAGGTCTGAAAAGGTAGGTGATTTATATAAGTATAGCTTGAATTGCTTATTATTGTGTTATTTGTTTCAGTACCCAGAATTAATTAATTAATTGTTCAATATATATATTAATTTAAATTTTAACATTGGGTACCTACTTTGCTTTAACGTTTTATAAAAATCCTAGCTACCCCATCCAATAGATATAAACCTGATTATATTTTTAAAAATATTGGTTTCATTCTTCTTCATTTGGAGATTTTATACTATTATTTATTTTCTTTTTATGTTCGAAAATGGGCGGGTATCTTAAGAAGTTAGAATTATAACAGGCTTCGAAAAACGTTTTCTTATATTTTTAATTTTACAAAAATATTTACTAATAGCTGTTATGCCCGGCGTTTCTCGGGATTTAAATACTTTTATGTCTTATAGTTTTAATGAAAAACTATTTTTGTACAGAAAGTTATAATACACAAAATTCCTTTATCGTCAGAAACGCTTTTACTTCAAATTTCGTTCATAAATAGTGAAGCATAAGAAATATTCTGTCAAATGTTTTGTACAATTAATTAAATATTTAAATAATCATTAATAAAAAGCGTTAAAATAAACCATATCAGCTGTTGTTCCTGATATAAATTATGAATCCTCTACTTTAAAACTTTTCTTCAGCATTCTTCCAAAATTTTGTTTATATGTTCTAGCAACAGCTCTTTATACATATTCTTGTTATTTAACAATAAAAAGCATTACTAGAAATTGCGAATTTTATACACAATTGATTTTTTAAAATTAATCAAATGGGAGCAACAATTTGAATTTGTGTCTCTGAAAACCTATTTTTTAAACTTTAATATAGTATAAAAATAGTTATTATAATATACCGCTTTCGAAATAAATCACGGAAAAACGAAAAATCTTGCTCAATTTTTAAATAACTAATGTTTTAATTAACTTTTGGTCCTTCAAAAGATGACAGTGATCTTTACTTTCTTGTATAATGTATTTACAGAAATAAAAATAAATTAGTTCAAATTCTAACGGTTACCTAGCAACGAAGTACCTATAAAAATGCTTTATTTCAAAATCGTCTGCAAGTAATCAATGATTTATAACATTTCAAAATATTAAAGAAAATCGATGGAATTATTTCAAGGAAATAAAATTGGTATCATAGAAAAGGTAAAGTTTTAAAGTTTAAGATGGTGTAAAAATATTTTTTGTCGGAAAATTTGCCCCGAAGTTACTGCGTAAAAGCGGTTTTGGTTCATTTCTAATTAACTGTCTGTTTAATTAACTTTTGGACTTCGAAAAGTTCATAAATGTCTTTCTCTTGTCTTAAAGAATAAGTGTGCAAAATTTGGTTGAAATCGGTCAAGTGATTTAGGAGGAGATGTGGAACATAACCACATACCCACAGATCTACGAACCCACGGTGACTTTTATCTATATTAAGATTGTATTTTTTTTTTCTTTTTATTCAATGTAATACTGCCATGTTTGTTTTATTAACCATAGGAAAATGAATGATTCTATGCGCTATAAAAGATTAAAAATTTCGGTATCAAGGCGAATGAGAATAAATATTGATATTAAATTTTTCTAGACCATTTTGCAAATGAATGAAGTATTTCATCGTTCATTTTTCGTCACTGAGGCATGTAAAAATTTACTTTGATCTTTACTATTTATTGATTCTCTCATACAGTATCATGAAGTAAACATCGGTAAATATTTTATATCTCATGAAATATGATTAGCACTAGACAATTATTTTCAATAATGAATAAACTACTATAATAATTGTTGACCATGATAATTATTCTACTTGCAGAAAAATATGACGCATTTGCTTAAAGCACCTATTACTTTTGATACTTTAAACAGTGAAGAAATAACATATCTCTTTCCTGAAATGTTTTCCATATTTCAATTACAGAAATTGCTGAGAATGAATATTATAACCTGTATGTGCAATTCATAACAATAGAATTGAATTCCATAAAAGTATTAAAATACTTTAAAAATATTTGTGATAACTTTGGTTACAATTACTACTATAAGAATCACTAGGAGTAATCTCAAATTTTCTTAACAACATTTTCTTCATTGTATCTTGAAGATTCTAATTTGCGCAGTCATTACAAAGTGTGTTCAGCTACTTCCTTTTCGATCATAAAGGTGGCCGTAACTAAAATTATAAACGCAGATGTACAGTCCCATACAATTAAAAGACTTTTGTTGTTTTCTTGATTCTCTATTTTTCCATTCCTGTCTTTGTTAATACTTAATTAACTGCTGCATATCTCAAGAAAGTCGATTTCAACTATTTAAAGCGTTATTATAAGCTTATCTTCCAATTCGACAAACCAATTAGTCTCTCAGAAACAATAATATTACGCATTGCCGATAATTTACAGGTGTGCATTTAATCAGCTTCTTTATCAAATTTATGGGCATGTTATAGGCGTCAATTGTGGATATATATATATATATATATATATATATATATATATATATATATATACATATATATAGGGTAAAAATATAGAAATGAATAAATCCAGGTGAACATATTACACAAGGAAAAGAGTTGAAATTAAAATTGAATAGATAGCGCGAATACAGAATTTAATCACAGATCGCAACAAAAATAAAACAAATTCCACAGAGAAATTATTTAATAACACTTAAGTAATAACTTCATCTTTTACACAATAAAACTAATTTCATTACTACTTTTATTATGTATGACATCTCCGACTTTTCTCTCCGAAACTTATTCCCATATCAACTATATTTGTATATTTCAAACATTTCTATAGCACTGTAATAATAATATATATTTATTTGACAAAACCATATTTATTCAATAATTTCCTTTGAGTATGGATACAATAATTTCAAGTAATGCGGTCGTTCACAAGCTGTTGTACGTGACTTTTCAACGTTTGCTTCAGCTAAATCAAACAGTTTGAACAGTGTTTACCGAGAAAAGTTAGAATAAGGAAAGCACACAATTACTGATTTCGATGATATAGATTGTCTTCCTATTTAATTATAGTCTATGTTTGGTTAAATTATGTCCTTGAGTATCAAGTCCAAGACAGAATTTCAACTATTTATTCTTGATTTGAGTAAATAATTTATCTGCTCTCATAAATTATAATATTGTATTGCATTTACATGGTTAATCGGTTAGTCCCATTTCACGTAATAAATACCTGTAAAAATTATTCATTTAAACAATTCGGCCCTTCTGGGTATATACATCCCGAAGATTAGTTTTCATCCTCTAATGGGCAAATAAATTTCACTTTTATATGGGTTTTATAGCATTAAAGCTAACTAATTTTTATAGTTAAATTTTAATCATGCAAAATTCGAGTGGAAAGAGTTAAAGAATTGTTTACCAAACGTATGAGTATTATTCAATTAAAACTAGCGACATCTCTTCGAATTTTGTATTTAAGTCATGAATACTTAGTTTATCTGTGCATGCGTGAATACTTCTTCGAATCGTTTGTGTTTCAGTTTGAATGTAGAAAATCTTTTATATATTTTTTTGAAACTGGATTTTAAACGTCATATCTTATTGAACTCATTAGGTAGTAAATTTTTAAAGAACATTTTTGCATAAATTAAAATAATTTGTTATGTTAAAGCAAAATTTTACTGGTTTTATTTGTGTAGCACAATGTATTATCATTTGAAAATTCTTCTCCATGAATGTTTTGCCCTGTGAATGCGAGTAGATTAAACAAGAAATATTTACTTTCAAAGTTTTGTGAATGAAAGGCTATCTTAGTGACTGAATTCAGAGATTAACTCGAACTAATTTCAATATGTGTTTGGTAACTTAATGCAGAGTTCAAGAGAAAATGCTGTATTTAAGAACACAGTTTTTCGTATTTTATTTGAATTTTTATCTTTTGCTATTGCAATCTGAATAAAAAATATTTGATTTTGCAAACTATAGCGCTAACTCTGTTACTAAAATTCAGAGTTCAGTGATATTTTTCATATCTAACATTTCTAAAATATAGAAGCAGATTAGTTAATTGTGAAACCAAAGTTTTCTCCATGTTAACAATAACCCTAATGCCATAAGGATATATTGGAATTATAATATTTTAAGCTGAATATAACATGTATAATCTAATCATTACATTAATTTCGAAACACGCATATTTCATATATTTTTCATATACATCATATATTTTCGTATATTTCATGTACATCATATATTTTTGAAATGTAAAAGAAGCAAAAACAACAAAATATAAATATAAATTTCCTTTATAAACTGAATGGCATAATAAGAACATTATTTTAAAATATAAGAACATTATAAGGACATTTTTTAAAGAAATTTACAAGAAAAAATTTTAACTTCAAATTTTATAGCCATGAAATAAAATGAATCCGTAAAAATGAATAATATTTCTTTGAATAATATAAATCTTAGAATCTAAAGGATAACTCACAGATCTCATGAAAAACTAAAAACATAGGGAAACATAATAAAACTATCAAATGCCACATCATAGGGGGGAAAAGCTAAACAAATTTCAAAAAACATAACGCATTTAGCGATTATCTTTAAATACAAAGGAACTTCTTCAGAAATACTAATATTAGGTCATTATTATAACATTAAATGATTATCTAAATTGTTCATCAGAGCTCAAAAAGTTTTTAAAAAATTATTACTACAAATATTTTAGCAGTGGCGGATCGTATGGCATTGCCGATCTGACACATAATCTGCGTTTGTTGCAAAAACTTATTTGTTCTATTTCGTATCCTTTGTCGAATTATAACACTAAAAGTTCGGTGATCTTATGCAATACATAAAAGAATTTTATGTCATCCTATTACCACATTTGTGTTGTGAATACTTCTTCTCATTTCGTGAAATCTCGACTCAAGTATAAAGACCTACTATTGAAGTGCAGCAAATCGAATAGTTATTTCTCACTGCAGCTCAAATTCATAAGAGAGAACTGTCCGTCAAAATTATTTGTATGTACAGGAAACATTGGAACAAATTGTGTTCATTGAACTGTAGAAATAAGCTCTTCCTTAACTCTCTGAACGCAAGTAGAGTTAGAATTCCTCTGCCTCAAAACCTGGAGTGAATTTTCGCTCACAGAAACCGAATTGAATCGTCACGATCTTTACAGAAATTCCTGGAGGCCAACTCCTATGGTTGTCCGATCAATTGTCAACAAAGAAAGGAAATACATTTCTCCTAAAAAAATTCACCCAGGCGTCGTAAACCGCCTGAATCCGACTTGTCGAACGGGCGGTTTGAGGCGGGATAGGGATCATGGGGTTAATTTCTTTTCGCTGTAGTTTTAAAACATTTGCTTTAAATTTAGCAAGGCTTTCTACAAACTACATATTGAAATAATTTTCTCTCTATTTTTCTTGTTCTGAAGCAACCCAGATAGCGATTTTAGTTTGCAGCAAGCTTGCAACAAGTTTGAAACAAGTTAACGCAAGCTTCGAAGTCACCATGGGACGAACTTGCAGCAACCTTGCCGCGTCAAACTGATTGCAAATTATAGCAAAAACAGAGTACGAACACAACCCGGATTAGAACTCACGACCAACCGGTTCCGAAGCAGACGCACGAACCACTCGGCCAGTTAAACTCTGAGAGGAGAAGATAAATTTCGCTAATACATCGTTCGATTCGATTCGTATACGTTTTATTTTAAACTGTTTTCTTGATTTCATTAATTTTTTGAATTGAGAATATAATTTGAAGTCAAAGAGAGAGAAATTTTTGCTAATAACTACGTTTTGCTAGTAGAATAAATTATGAAATTAGAGTTCAAAAGTAATTTCTTTAAAATGGGAGAAAATGTATAAGTTTATTTTTCAACAAACATTGACTGTTTTTTCGGTTTAATTTTGTTTATAAACGTTAAAATTTCAACATTCAGAAAAAGGCGATATAGTTTTCTTTAAAGTGCGAGTGCTATATTTAATAAAAAGATGGAAAATGTTCAAAAATGTTTCAAAAAATTTTTATAAAAAAGTTAGTTTTTTTACAAATTATCATTGATTTATTGAATTAATAAAGAGAAGGACGGTCTAGGAGATGCTATTTAAGTTTTTTAAAACAGAGACAAAGATAATTATCTTTTTGTGCTATCTTTGCATCAAGCTTGTTTTGCAAACTTACAGCAAGCTTGCGTTGCAAGGAGGTGGCGCTATTTGTCACGGCGAACTTGTGGCAAACGCGTCTTGCAAGCGATGGTGGCGCTAGTTGTAACGGCGAACTTGCCACAAGTTCGCTTCAAGCTTGACGCGTCAAATTTCCGATGACTCCGATTCCAAATTTTTGATGATGGTAATATCAAGTCAAAATCAAACTTGCTGCAAACTTACGTGCTATCTGGGAATTGATTAGATAAAGAGATTCGATCTCCAGAGAGCAACCTAATCACATTTTAGAGTTCATTTTTAAATCAGTACTCTTGCTTCAATTGAGGATGGCGTTCACTTAACGAACATTAAAACTTTCTCTTTTAATGCTGAGAAAATGCAGGAAATTCTAAAAATATTCAGAAATTTTACTCTTTGAACCCGACTAGAGTGAGAATTTCAGTACCTCAGAAACTGGAGTGAATTTTCGTTCACGAAAACAGAATAGAATCTTCCCCTTCTTTTCTAAAATTCCAGGAGTCCGACACCCAAGGTTGGGTAATCAATTGTCAACAAAGAAAGGAACTACTTTTCTCCCATAAAATTCACTCAGTCGCCCAAAACTGCCTGAGTCTGGTCTCTGTCGAATGGGGCGGTTTGAGGCGGATTAGGGCTCATAGAGTTAAATGTAAATATTTTGTTTTAATTGCAATTAAAAGTATGTTTTTAATACCTTCTGTAGCACTTTTCATTACTGAAATGAAGAGCAGACATTATCTAACAGTACTTATTTAGCAAACGAAGTACATCACCAGTCAATTTTTAAAACCTTATACTACATGAATGAACTTTTCCATCTGTTTAGTAATTTTATATATCCGTAAGCATCATACATCGGATTCCATCTTGTTCTTCAAACAAATTGCGTCATCTGACTGCGGTGCAAAATTGCGAGGTCCAACCCAAAATATCCCTCGTGTTGCTTCAAAACGGCACGTCAATATAATTAAACTAAAACTCAAATAAAATAGTTAAAAACTTTGTCTTTTCGTTGACCTGAAAATCAAAAGTAAACTATCAGAACAGAGATAATAATTTAAATCTATGATTATATCAATGTAAAAACTTAAAAAAGACAAAATCATATATCTTTTTATTATTTTTTTTCTTACAACTGCCATAAAAAAGGGGAAATCTATTATGTGCACTTATGATTTACTTAGACCAAACTGCTCACAGAGGACAAACATTCTACGCCTAATTAACATCTATACTTATAAAGGGTAATGTGTGTGTGTGTGCATGGCTGCGTGCGTGGGATGTTTAGACGAAATATATTGCACTTTCAGCATCGAAATTTGGCAAACAGGCAGTGCTAATGGTGACTAAATGCACCTTGAAGCCCGAGTTTTAAAATTCAATCTAGAAAATGTTTTTATTTAATATTTTGTGTTATTTTGGTTGATTTTTCGTACTCACTTCTCCGCTGCATTTTTTTCTAATAATTGTAGGAAGAAAATAGATACATCATAAGAAAGAACAAATAATTTTCTTTGTAATAAAGTTTGTTTTAAACGAAAAAGTTCCCGTGCAATTTTTTCTATTAATTTTAATAAATTAAAAAAATATTTTTTGTATAATTTACAATAATATTTTCATTGTTGGAAATCAATTTAAACCGTTTTTAATGTTTAACCAAATATTTAATTAAGTGTTTCTCTTTCATTGTTGAAAGTTGAGTTAATATTCAGGATCCATTAGGAGGCAGGAATGACGCGACATACGTGTGTCATGTCGGGTGGTGGTGGGACTCATTCTTAAAATTAATTTTTCCTCTTTCATGCTTTCAGGTTCTGAGAACAGATATAATAATATTCACGTCACGGGCAACTGCTGCTAGTCGACTATAATTCTTCACCATTTTTCCTACATCGCCTTGAAGTTTAGACTTAGTATAAAATGAATAAGACCATAAACCAGACACTCCCGGTGCATCAGTCTTGCCTTCAACAAATCAAGTCGACCTACATGCCTACGAAGACGTAAGGTAATTAATAGTCGAAGGAGAAAAAAACAACCTTCAGCTTAAAAGTTCGTATTCCATCAGTGCTGCAGAATAAGGAAGTACAATAAAAGAGGTCGAGAGACAACAATGAATTTAGAAAAGAATGGAAAATTAACATAACATTTAGTAACAAAAGTATAACATAACGCTGAGATAGAAGCACGAAGATAAAGCATATAGAAATATATTCACCTCCTAGAACCAGAAGTCCGAAGAATTCCCAGTTGAGCAGCAGAGCACACTAGCTTAAAAACAGCATCCAGCTACCACCAATTCTTCCGTAATTCATTCGAACAATTCACCCTTCACATCACTGCCAACCCTTGAGTAACAATTCCAGCGATCCCTCAGTATAAATAACAAGACAGAACGAAAAATCAGTCCCACGATTTTTAGGATGGTTGCGACAATTTTCATTAATAAAACCGGTGTAACACGTTTTTCAATTCTTCTTTTTCGTCGCATCGAACACCACTATCAGCCAAGAATCATGGAGCTGCAACTGCATGAAAAAATGTAACTAAATGAAACATTCAACCCTTTCACTGCGCTCAAATTTGATAACTCCCCTTGTAAATTTCTATTATAATACTCGGATTGTAATCCTCAGTGTGTTTTTCATTCTTCTTTGTTCATGTATAATTAATTATGTTCCCTTTCAAGTGTATTTATATCCTAATGTTGTATTTTTTTTTTTGCTTTTGCTTTTCAATAAAGTTTCGCACATACTCATCCAACCGACAGGGTGCCGTTTAGGCGCCTAGTTCGGGAGTATGCTGCGGTGTTATGTAGAAACATAACAATTAATAATAGAAAATTCAAGCTTAAACGCGAAACTCAAAATTGACAAAATATTCGAAAAGTTTTTAGCAATTATTAAATCTTATTAACAAAAGTAGAACAATTTGCGACACCATGCGTAAAAAATCATCATATACAAACTTTATTATCTCCAGACAGGATTCTGCATGCAGTTTCAAATGTTATAAAAAGCATAAGTTACAGATGCTTTATATAGAGTTTACTTGATGAGGATTAGCTTAAATTTTGTTAGGGAATATTTTGCAAATTTTTGTGGCTACGGTTGGTCATAAGGTGTATGTAAAACCCATTCATTCCACTCCTATTCAGACGAGGGTGAAGCAATGGAATCTATCGTGAATTCCCGTGGGATAAAGAAAAATCATTTTTAACATTGTAATAATTCTTCTTTGGTGTGTTTTAAGCACACGATGAATTCTTCAGCAACACTTCAAAGCTGTCACCGCTGCTCTTTTAATAGAAGTCACATCTAGGCAAAAATTCATATCAGAAAAATGCATGTTACCACCTAATTACTAATATAATATCCCAGATCTCTCTCTTGGAACGGTCTGGCGTCAACAACAATAAAACTCGCGCCATAGCACGGCGAGACGTTAAACAGCATTATTTCGTCGTTAGAGAACCTAAATTTCAATAATTTAATAAATATAATTCAATAATAAAACATATGTTTATTTGATTTGTTTTCAATCAATGTTAAACATTTCTCTCGCATATATATCTATTTAAACACGTCAAATTTGACAGGAAATCTCTCGAAGGAAGAGGCAATTTGCACCCGTCATAGCATGGCGGGTGATTTTCTAGTTCATAATAAAAGTGTTAAAATGATTTTTTTAAAAGGGACATCATGATTAGTACATTCTTTTCGATTATTTTACCACGACGCTTTGCATAAATAATTTTCATTGATCATCGATTAAGTTTTAGCTTTCGATTTGAAAAATTTCGAATGTAAATAATTTTTATAGAAATCGGCTGTGTAGAGAGAAGACGTCAGAATCCTGCTTGATATTTCGTAATTTAACTTTATCTAACATAATTAATTTCTTACAAACAAATTAATTGCATATTTTTGTAAAATGTTACACATATTTTAATACTATTCTCATTTTTTAAGTAGTTATTCATTTTTTTTACATATGAAAGAGCTTGAAACTTTATTTTAAAATAACATTATAAATTATCCAGAAAAATTACTTTATTCTATATAATCGAAAATAGAATTGAAGTCTTCAAAAAAGGAATTACTTTAATATTTTCCCTAACTTTGTTACTTCTGAGAAATAAAGTATAACTTCTATTAATAAAATTTTTGTTTATGTGAATATCGGCACCCAGACCATGAAAAAATGTTCAAATTCTTTTGATCTGCAAATGAAGTTACACTTTCTTTGGAATTCATTAACATTTAATATCAAAGAAACGATTGAGAGACCTTCCGAGATCCAATCATCTTAATTAAAATTCATTATTTTTCCATTTGAAGTTGCTGGCATACCACAAAACTTTTGATAAAAACGCAAACAATCTTTGAAAGATTGTTTACTTAATTAGATATACTAATGAATTTTGAGTCAAGTTTGCAATGAAATGAATTTAGGAATGTATTAGATGATCGTAAATACAAAGTTTTTAATTAGAGTTATAGTTGCGATTTTATTTACTACAGCAATATTTTAACCACGAAAATGGGCATCATTAACTAACGACCATGTTCTCATTCATCATGATATAATGTTTTGCAATAAACAACATCCACCATTAAAATTGTAAAAAGCAATTGAAATTCCAAACAACTTACATAAATTCACTTAGTTTTATGTGTGGCAAAATAAAGAAAAGTTAATAATTTATTCATAGTGATATATAAATATTAATAAACGATATATCTCAAAATTGCATTGGATTGAAAACAATTTATGAATACGTAATAGGGATATATATAGATAGAAAAAAGAAAGGAAGGTAGTTATGAAGATAGTCTGTTTTATGTAGGCATAAGATGTAGAATAGATTGAAAGATAATATATAAACGGAATTCTAAAAAATGTCATTTTCCTCTATAATTCATCATTCTTCTGAAAATGCATATTAGTATTCATTCATCAAAGGGCACACTGTCAACCATTTGAAAATCAGCCTATCAAATCTTGTCTGAGCTGAAAAAAGACTAGTAACGTTTAGAAATGTTTTAATATCATTACGAAGTACAAAAAAAGAAACAAAATATAACAAATTTCATGATTTGGGGAACTTTCTTTTTTCAGAAATGCTTTGCTAAATTCGACAAATAATAATGAATTACACAATATATTTTAATTCTGTAAACGAGTTTATTGATATCCAAAGATTAAATAATACAGCAATCTGCATAAATGCATCACGAAAGAATTGTTGCTGACAATTAACATTTATCTTACAAGCGCATGTTTCACGGTACTCACGCTTTCTTTCTGTACAGCATTTAGAAAGACGTAAGTATGATTCTTTCTAACATGTATACGATTCGTGCTTTTATACGTAATAAGATTTAAGAGGCTAATCCTTTACATTCAACAATGTTGTGAACAAAGTAAAATATTGCAAACTTCTAAACACTTAGAAACTTCAGTTTTAGAGTGCCTAGAAAATTTTAAAGTTTTACATTGATATCCTTTATAAAAAAGAGAATTGGCTTAGCTAAACTTTCTCGTAACTAGTTAGCTGTAAACTTCAGTGAACTCTCAATCATTCCATGAGAGCGCCGTAAAGCGTCCTCTTACAACTCATTATAAGCGATACTGTTCACAACATGCAAAAACTAAAGAAAGTTGTCGACAACAACTAAGGGACTGATAAAACATCTCGAGACAAGATTGAATTTCTTAAAGGTTTACAGCTCATTATCCTTTGAAGGATTAGACAATACTCGAAATTCTCTCTAGGTAATTGAAGAAACATATAAAGGAAGTAACAACGCAGGAAAAACAGCAAGCTTATTATAATAGTTAACTCTTTGAAGCATGGGACTATTTTCTGAACCACTCTGAATGATGCCTCTTTTGCGCATTCTTGCTGCATAGCGCTTATTTTAATATAAGCGCAAAGCCTTGTATAATAGCAAAAGAATGTTTAATAGCAAAAAGACGCAGATTGATTTTTCAAAATTGAAACAAATTAATAACAATATTTTTAAGTTTCATGAAGCGCTAAATGAATCCTTATACTCACACGTGTATAATAATACATCTTATTTTCATTCGTGTCTCAAAGAGTTAAATAACAAAGTAATATAGTTATTCTAGTTAGGTTCATTATAAAACATAAATTGGCTATTTCTCAAAGAAAAGAAATGCATTTACCGCATTTGGCTTGCTTTATTGAGAAAAGTATAATTGGGGAACTTTTTTCACAAATTTAAAAAATAAATAAATACATTTAATTTAACTTAAGACAACGAATGAGAAATTAAAGCAATGAAGATCACATCATTTACACAGTTAGAAATAACATAGTTGGAATGTCCAACTCAAAATTCTGCAGAGATAATAAAGTTAAAAGATTTATTACCCTTCAAGGCATTGAAATCAAGAAATATAAAGGGATGGAATTTTAATAATATTATGTAAAAAGCCATTTTGGAAGAGATACGAAATGCTAACTCCAGATATTTAATATTATAATATGAGCTCAAATGATATAACAAAGCCATTCGTAGAAGTTGCAACTAATTTATTTAACCATGCTGTTCTGTTAGGGTATATTTGACCAGAAACGTTTATCAACTTCTTATAAAAATCAGTGGTATAGAGATATTCTTCAGGCACTTCATAACTTTGTAAGTGTGGATGATATGTTATTTCTCTGAAAAGGATTTTCTTTTATTTATATATTTTCTGTCTATTTTTTGAAATTGTATTAATGTATCGTTCGGGTCAATATGACCGATTCTGTTTTCTCTTAATTATATGTGAAAACTTGCACGAAATATTAATACCACATGAAACGTCATAAATAAATTCCTGAAATGTCGTCTAATGTGTTTTGCCTAAGCAGACAAGGTCAGAGACAGCGATAGCTAGGTCACGTGATACGATATATCCAGTAAGTTTGGACGGTGCATTATCGAGTCACCTGCTGTGAGTTGTATGAGAACACAACATACATATAGAAATATCTATAATGATGTGATAAAAAATAAATAATAGAGATTCGCAGATATTTGAATGACACTGAAGTAGCTGAGCTCATGGAAGCACTTGATAGTGGAAGACGTTTTCGAGACATGAAAATCATATAAGTGAGGAAAGCGAAACTTCTGATTATGATGACAATATTGTAACTCAAACTAGTCATATTGTGCAGTATAATCAGTCCACACATCAAGACATAAACTGGTTCACATTCTGGCTGCCTGAATTCTGCTTTTATGAAAACAAATCCAAGCGAAACTAAAAATTCAACATCAAGAATGAGGTTTGTGAAAAGTACATTTGAAATTGTATTCAGGTCTCCAATCCATAAGATATCATCAAAAATGATAATTATTGAAGACTGATAGTATATGGAAAAGAATGGTTTATCATTCTTATGATGAATCAAATAATAACTGACTTGAAAGCCGGAAATATTAGAGTACAGTTGTCAGTAAAGGAGCTGTGGATACACTTGATCAACTTTTGAATACATATATTTGTGTTATGAAAAAAAATCGCATGCCTATGTTAATATTTTACTATATCCTGGATAGTTCTGCTTGTAATGCAATTATTCTCTGGACATCCAAAAACAGCAGTGGAATGGAAACAAACTAAAGAAAAGGATGTTTTAAGAAGAACTAAACAGATTATTAATTGTTCATATATTCAGGCAAACAACATTTATAAACAAATAAAGAGTCACGTAATATAGCCAAAAGAATATAAGATAAATGACAAAGTGATTTATCCTTAACATCCATTGTTAATTTACAGTTGTGTAATAAACTCGCCCGATGCTGTTTTGTCAGTCAAGCAATGATAATAGAAGAAGTATATTGTGCAAGGATTCTAAAAAACATATATGTAAGCAATATGTATCATATTTTGTCGGAGTTATAAATAAAAAGGAGGTAAAATTAAAAAATATGTATTCTAAGTCATCTTTTCATTTCAAACATATATGCTTATATTTACATATTCAATGTATTATTTTTCAAATATATCAAGTTTATTCTCTTAAAACAATATTTTATTTACCTTTAAACATGAGATTGTACTGAAAGCATGGAGAAAATAGGCCTCTGTACTTAGAATTTAGTGTTCGGGTCATATTGACCCGAACGTTACATATGCTTATTAAATGCGAACAGAACTGCAGAGTTAAATAATGGATATTGATTGAACGGAATGATGAATATAGCTTTAAAAATTTATGTATATAATTATAAATATTTATTCTCTGAAATCACCAGAAAAATATTCAAGCACTTTCTTAAAAATGATTAAATTTAATTTTAAAATGTCGGATATTTCTAAATTTGTTCTCTTTCTTAATTTATTTGTCCCCATTATCATTTTCAAAACATTTATAGATAAGCTAGCTTTATTTTAAAGTAATTTTTATGCATGGTTAAATATTAAATTTCGACATGCTTAATAAATTGTTAGACTGTCATCATTGCAATTTACCATAACTTATGTCGTCCAAATTAAAAAGGCAGGCGTTCTTAAAGGGTTACACACCTTACAGAAATGACTGAAAGATATGGCTTTCACTATCCATAAAAGATATTTAGATAGTTCTAAAAGTTTCTTTTCTAACTTTTCTTATTGCGAAATATTTGGAAGGTTTTCGCAAACTTTATTGTGAAGACTTCGTATAGAAAAAATAATCTGAACTCCAAATTTTATTCAGGTTCACAATATTTCCAAGCAATTAACTTAATTTTCTTTAATGCACTATTCAGCAAAATAAAATACTCTCTAGTTGTACATCACAGCTACACATAAAAAATTACCTAGTCAATAAAAATGGATCGAATTAATTAAAAACAATTGTTCATAGAAGTCTTCGAAATAGCTCTTAGCTTTTAATTTGCTGAATCTACTATGAATAATTTTTTTTCTATCGAATGTAATGATTTTCGCTAGTTTTAATAATAACTGCCAAAGATTTCAAAATGTTTTAATTCATACACTATTTCGAAATTCTTATCCTAATAATAACTTTAATAATAAGCATCTCAAAGAGAGGAAAGTAATTTTGATAATATTTATACTCAATTTTAAATATTTTATTTTGGTACCGCTTGCAGACTTAAAGTTAAATATAGACAATTAGTTAGGTGAATTGAATTATAATGATAATCAAAGCCACTCTTAAAACTTTTTACTTATTTTTTCACTAAACAGGAATAGAAGGAAATTATTTCCACTATTCATGAAACTATCTAAGTTATTTCAAACCTTAAGTTTGAATTAGATATCCAGAGATGTTCAAAGGTATTCCTGGAAACCATTCCCTCTGCACTTAAAGTAAAATAAAAATCAATCAGACGCTCAAAAATTTTATTCGTTCTCACAGTATTCCTGCGTCTTTATAGTCAGATCCATTTTCGTAATAGTCTCACTGAACTACCGAACTTTCTTTCACAAAACCACCGAATCTGAATTCAAAAACTGTCTTAAACGGAGACGGATTAATTCAAGCGCAATTCGTAAATTGCCCCAGACTGCCCCCTCCACTCGTTCGAACACCCCCTCCAACATGCAAAGGGTGGGAATCTGGTCTGAAGGAAATCAGGATCGATTAAACATAGGGGGTGGTCAGGGGGTGGACGGAAGTCTGGATTTCGGTTTCTAGTGATGCGGGCAGATAAATTATCGCGGGCGTTAAGCCACATCTTTAAGTCCTAATGTGGCAGTCGTTACGGTCAAAGGGACAATGCCGCTTCATTGAATTTAATACTTGGTTTAATCTGGGATGCAGACATTTATTAGCACGCCTGTTTAAGTGCGGATCCCAAGAAACTGCTTTTACCAGAAGGTCTTGTGCTACGTGATCAGGAAACGAAGTAATATTCATGGTGGTAGTGATTGTCGACGCCGTTAATCAACATTTAATGTTAATAATACATCTCGAATGCAGAAAAGAGAACAGTCTTCAATCACTGGCGGCAAATAATTGAAATAAAGTCATCCAAAGTGTGAAACCAATGAAAGTATAATGCAAGCTTAGTAACGAATGACAGCTTTAGATAGTTCTGCATCATGTATTTCTAATTTACCTCAAAACTATTGGTGTTAACCTTTATGTATGTTCTTAAATAAATTTTGAGAATAATTTTATCAATACAGATGGATGGATTTTTACCAAATAGTATGCTTCCAAATAGAATTAAAGATGTTCTTATGATTTTAGCTTGCCCTTATCAGACGAATATTACTTGTATGCACTATCAAATTCTTTAAACAGCCTGTTGCCTGAGTCATTTAGGAAATAGTCACCATATACAGATCCACAAAATCTGGATGTAATAATCATGATTAAGTGGATTTCGTGAATGACCGTCATTGATAGAACCTCGATTTTGCTATCTGAGGATCACAAATGTGAGGTCCTGTTCTATAAAAGACCTGTTAAGAACATCAGTTTAAATCATGCCAGTTCTATCGTCGGGCAGAAACTTCTATACTATTGTGTTTGCTTTGATCTTCTAGCATTTTAGGGGGTAATGTTGCCCATGTCCAATTAATTTTAATTGAAAAAAGTAAATCTCTAATTGTTTCATTGGGGCACGAATGGGCAATAATACCATTTATTTTTCCTACACTTTGTTGGCCTACTGATACAGCTTGTAACGATCTGCTGATGGTCGCAACAAGATTGCAATGAGCTCCTCAAAAGCATAAATGAAATCTTTAATGCCCCACACCGGCAGAGGACGAAGTAGAATTTTCTCGACACATTCGCAAATTTCAATCTGATTTCCTGTGTGGTTTTTTTTTATGATTCTAATTTCCGTTCTTTCTATACCCTTTTCCTGTTAATGATATATCCAAGGTAAGAAAGAAGAAAGGAAATTATTTGAAGTTCAACGGGCGACCACAACGGTTGGTCAGAGGGGTTGGAGTGGACGTTTCTAGGGGTAATTTTATTATCCTGCCTATGGACCAAAATTTCTGTGACAAACTAAAGTGGTCGTTGAGAGAAGTGACCACTATGCAGGGCTGGCAGCTTAGAGAAGTTTTACAGGATTTCCTGCTTAAAAGTAAAGAAGAAAATTAAGGCACGAATTAGTAAATTCTTCTAAATATATTCTCATTAAAAGCTTATTTTCATACGCCAAGGGTGAAATTTTATTATAAAATGCATCGGTTTAATTTCATAGGCAATACATTTTATTACGTTTCAAACTTTAACTTAATTTTAAATAATTAATTTAAACTTTAAAAGCTAAAACTTAAAGCCTGAATGCATTTAAGAAGGAATATTATCTTATTGAACTGTTCATATCTTTCCACTCCACTGATACATTGTGGCACACATAAAATATACAGTATTTCAGAGGATGAAAAAAGGATTACACTAGATTTTTATTACTCATTTGTGGATCAAAATAAATGTACGCTACTAAATTCAAATGTAGTTGCTAACAAAAGCTTAGATATCTTTGTAGGTCAATATTAACTAAAATACAAAAAAACTTATTAAATTTCAAATCAGTAGTTTAAATTAAATTAAATCATAATTTATTCATTCATTATGTGAAATCATAATAAATAATAATAAAATAATAAATAACTAAAAATAAAAACTGACTGCTTAGAGAAATATACTCCAGGAAGTTTTCTCACCCACTTAGGAAAAAATTTTAGCGAAAAAAGATTATTCCCCGCATCCAAGAATAACAATTTATCTTAGAATCTGATAAATAAATTAGTTTCAAAAACGTATATTAAAATGGCACGTAAACTATTTCAGTTATTATTTTTCATATTTTCCTCCAAGAAAAAATAAATTGATCTTTTCTACATTGGCTTTTCGATAGTAAATTATTATTTGTTTAGTAAAAGGTATATTTTCTCATTCCAGAAAGAAATGGAATATAAAAAATAATAAGCGACTGCATTACAAAAATATCGAATTTTGAAATCTTAAACATAAAAATAAAGGAAAAAGTGCATCTAAAGATTAAATTTTGAGGTATTTTCATGAAATTTTCCCTCCAAAGTATGAATATTTTAATAAGAATATTATTTTGAATATTGAAATATAATTAAAAGAAAGGGAAAGAAACTCTATCACGAACACGTACAATGGTGGCCAAAACTGTGGAAATCTTTCGAAATTTTAACATATTTTCGAAATCTCTCGAAAGGTTATATGGATTTTCCATGAACTTTAACCATGTAAAGAATAGACTTAAACACCGAATTTATATTGAATATCTATTTCTCGAAAATGCCTGTAAGCAATGTGCACATTAAACATAACCATTGATAAGTGTTGCAAACATTATTATGTTTCTTCGAAGTGTTATGAGCCGAAATCCCCTTTTCGTTCACATCAATTTCTTGTCGGTCCCCTAAATGACCTCGTGATCGAATCTTCAATGTGAATTGTGTGTTTAAGACTATTCTTTACATGGTCGAAATTCAAGGAAAATCTGTATAACCCTTCGAGAGATATTCAATACAATGTGCAAATTTCAAAAGGTTTCCTCAATTTTGGCCACCATTTTATAAACTTAATAAAATGTTGGTGTGAAGTTATTAAATTACACTGAAATATAAAACATCTAATTAGATGCAGACTTCAAAAAATTGCAATAATGTGAGTCAAAGACTGTTGTTGACTAATTGTTTTTAGAACCATGAATGTTAGTAAAAATTATAATAGTTAATAAATATATTGGAATTTAATTGGAATTTTATAATTCGAAATTTATCAAAATATGTAAAATATTTTAATTTCAAAATAAATGTATTTCCAATATTGATTCTTCTTTTTTAAATGTATTTCAGGTATTTTTTAGTTGGTAGTAATTCTTAATGTTATAAACTGATAATGGATATCTCTACTAATAATAAAGGCAAATGTGTCTCTGTTTTTCTCTTCATGTGTTGGCGTTCCACAGGACAGACTTCTGTACCTCGAAGTACGCAAATTGGCACAAATATATTTTGGAAGGAGGAAATGTGCAACTCAGTGAAAGTTTTTCAGAAATTTAATTAGAGTATTAATTAATTAAAAATTCAGTAATATCTGTGGGCTTAAATATTTTAAAAATATTATAGCACAAAAATAATTTTTACACCTTCTTAAAAGTAAAAAAAACCCCTTTGAATGATATAATTGTAACTGAAGACCGATTTCTTCCTAATTTTGTCAATATTTAAAAATATTTTTTACATAATTTGCAACAATACTTTCCATCATTGCAATAAAATTCAAACCGTTTCCAGTCTATTTTTCTATAGAGCGAAAGAAGCTCGTCAAGTTGTTCGTCTTCGCACTATTGACATCCAAGAGAAAGACAGAACTAGATATTATGCAAAACATTGACCAGTTTCTTTTGCACCATGTTACTTGCGCATAACGAAGCTAGTTGTGTGGGTTTTAAGCCACACAAATGTGTGAAGAAATGTGCCCAATAAATAAAATATTTCTCCGCTTTCCTGTTCTCAAGACTTTTATAGATTGACGTGAACCATCAGTTTTCTGCTTTTTAAAAATTAGTTTTCTTTAAGCTACTAAAGATTTATTGGGAATGTTGTGTAAAATAAAAAGTTCCAGAAGCTTCTGTGTGATGTAAATAGTTAAGCGCGTGCTTAATTTTTTGGAATATTTTTATTATCGCCTCGTTATTTCAGGCTAGACTGTGAACGTTTTCCGTTTGCTCTAAATTTTGACAATAAATCAAATTTTCTTCTTAACTGCAAAGGACTTTCTTCCTCACAATATTTTATGCATAATTTGCAACAATACTTTTCATTGTTGTAAAAAAATTCAAATCGTTCTAATTTTTTTTTTATAAATTGTGTGTTGCTCTTCCACTGTTGAAAGTTAAGGAATGAAGATTCTTCTTATTTTTCAAGTTTTCCGTTAATATTTAATGAAATTTACTTTTTTTATGCTTTAAGTTTCTTTGTTAAATATGGAAATTAAAGCATCTAAAATATTGCTTGAATTAGGAAGTATATCCGGAAAGCTTAAAGATCCCTATCAGCACAAGATACCAGACAATATTCATACGGTATCTCTACGATGTTTTTTAGCCTTCAGAATATCGTAGCAACATCGTGGAGATATCATAGAGTATCTCGTGCTAATAGCGTTAGGTCATGGTTGCTATTATATAATTATTTTTATGGACATATTTTAATTTAGGCAACTTGCTGTTGGGCATAATACTTGAAACGCCGTTAGATTTTTAGATTGAAAGGGATTTCTTTGAGATATAAAAAAGCGAAGCTGCCGTCAAAAGCGTGAAATTATATGCTAGATGGAGTGTACTGTTAATTGACTCTGTTAGGGACGTTCAAACAGACAATAAACTGATCAGGTACAAGGATACTAAAAAACACGGTTTGAAAGTCTATCACAATTTAAGGTTTAGAATTACTTTGTTAAGAGAATCATTAATATCGAATTATGCATAAGAGATTCAAATGAAATTAAACACTATCAGCATCCTCGAGGAGCAAGTTGGTGGCCAATGGTGGCAAGAATTAAAAATTTCATATTTGTCAATTAATTTTCATTATATTTTTGAATGGAAACCACTCGATTTATAAATAAATTCTGGTTCAGAAATCGTTCAAAGCCTTGAAGAGTTACAAACGTAAAGACATATTTTTTAAAAAATAAAAAAAACGTTGTTATATTTGCAATTCATACCCTTTGTTTAATCATAAGTGTTTAAAATTTAATAAATATAAATTTAATTCTTTTTGACCACATACAAGTTGCACTTTTCATAGGTTAAAATATCTCAAAGTTAATGCATCTTATTTTTAAGGAAAAAAAATCTAAAATGTAGCTTCCAATAGTTTTGAGATATGCATGTGTTTTCCACCGATATTTATAAACAGTTTACAAATACTATTAGATTCCAAACCATTATTATTAATAATTTTAATCTATTAGTTTACCAAACTATTAGATTAAAATTATTGCCAAACTATTAGATAAAAATTTGAAATCAAACTAAGAGTCTGAATGAAATAAGAACTGAATTCCGAATTTATTAGCATTAGAGATAATGGAAGATATCTTAAAAGCTTTGAGTTAAAATTCTTTTCAGTAAACTTTTGTTTATAAAAATTTAAAAAAAAATCATTAAATTTCCGTGAGAAAATGGTTTTCCTCAAATGTATTGTCATATTTGTCTCATTAAATTATATTTTATTGATGTAACCACTTTAAAAGTTATTTCTAGAGAAATGCTACGTTTCTGTAAACAGCTATTATTTCTTGACAACTAAAAGAATAGGAAGCTTGTTCTTTATAGTTATTATTTACAATTAATGTCATATTTGATCGTTCCCTAAATCTGTTTGTTTTATCCTTCATGGAATGGAATTGTGTTGTTAAATAATTAAGGATATAGAGGAGACTTCAGAAATATGACATATTTCGAATCTCAGCATTATTATATGGATGTATTTTTGTGACATGCACATTGCATTTCTACGTTAGATAAAGTCTTCATTTATTTCACTAGGAAACAAGATAAAAAATCTAAGAAAAGTGATTTAGACCCACTGTTATTATGAATTCTTGAAGAATGTTCTTATATTATTAAATTCATTTCATATGACGAGTATATAAGCCATATATAAGATTAATAATATAGTGAAACATGTATCAGAAATACGATGATGGATCCAAAAAAAATTGACAAGCATCAGCATTTGAAAAGTAATGATTGTGAAGGGAATATTTTTTCCGAGAGTGGAGACAGATGGTTCTTGTTATCTTACAGCGGTTGTGCGGGTAGGTAGTGTAAGTTCCCAGACGTGCCGGAGCGATTGAAGTGACAAAACGTTTAGAAAAGTGGTATCACTTGTGCCACTTAGACAAGATTACGTGAAGCCATTCGATGACAATGCAGGACCCGTACTGCTAGCAAAATTAAGTAATTGCTCCAAAAATTCAAGTGGGAAGTCTGGATACACTTCCGAAGCAGCCCAGATTTGGTCCCCAGTGACTATTTCCTTTTTCAGAAATTGAAGGTACACTAATATGGAAAAAGATCCTGTTCAGACAGTGATGTGATAAAAGCTGCCGAGAACTGGCTGATTGTTCAGAGACGTAATGTCTACCTACTGGGTTAAACAAGTTTGTCTTGTGTTCTGATAAATGCCTAAATAGATGTGGAAAAGTGATTGGCAAGTAGGCCTCTTAATGCATTTTCTGTTTTCTGTCTATTGTCAATAAATAATTTTTATTACCCATGCAAACTTATTTTGAATCATCCTCTTAGATAACTTTCTTGAATAAATTCATTATGAGGAATAACCGAAACTTTCACCAAAGAGAAACCGCTTCTATCATAATACGTTGCTTTTGAGCGGAGAGAAAAGAGCAGTTTTTGCTTTATTAAGTAGAAAAATTATTCTGTTTGATTTTATTATTTTAATCGCTAAATCCATATAAAATTGCCAAATAAATATAATATTTTGAATTTCTTAAATTTAAAGGAACTTTTATTTAAAACCGAATTTAAAAATAATATAATATTGAAGCATATGTTGTCGTTTAAGGTATGTGACTACCCCAAAATCCTCGTTTTGGTGAAAATTTTCGAATTTTTTTTTATGTGTTCATTTTATAGCCCATACATTTAGGATTCCAAAACTGCTTCAGTTTTGTTTTTACGATAATTAGAAGCGAAGTTATAGTATAATTAATAAACCGGAAATGGGTTTCTTGATACCGGAAGTGGTCGTTTAAAGAGACGTGAAAATATAAACAATTAGTTTGAACGACTATTTTGTTACTTTTAAGCAATATAAATGCCCAAATCTTTTTTAAAATATAGATCTACGTTTCCTTTATTTATTTTTTATTCATTTTATTTGCATCTGGCAGCTGTTTTTGTATTCAAGTTTGTGTTACTGAACGGCAATACTATTATCGTTTGCAGTTTGTTTACACTGTTATTGTAAAAGCGTTATTCTTGTTTACTGGCTATTTCTCGATATTTTTAGTGTCAACTCTTTTATTTATCTTATTTTAAGTTTAATTTATTTATTAATCACTTCAAAATGCCAAAAGCTAGGTCTAAGAAGTTTAAAAAGCGTAGCTTTCATGGAAACAGGCACAGAAATTCTGTCCCCAAGAATAATGTGTCTACTGCAAGTGCAACAAAATTGAACACTTTGGAAAGTTCTGATGGGCTAGAATATGACTTTCAGGAGTTAAAAGGAAACAGAATAATTGATATCCAAACTTTACTTGGAGTATTTTCGATTCTTTCTTGTCCAAAATGTTTTGCAACTGGATTGAAACTGACTGAAGATTCTAAAGAAGGACTTTGCTCAAACTTTGCTATAGTTTGCAAATGTGGATTTATGGCTGGATTTACATCAACTCCCAAAGAGAATAAAAAGTGTTCTTTAAATACTTTGTTGGTATTTGGATTGAGATTAATGGGCAGAGGATTTTCTGCTGGGATGAAATTGTTATGTACTTTAAATTTGCCATATGTTTGCAAGAAAACATTCAGAATTCATGAACTCAAACTGTTGGAAGCAGTGAAGTATAGTTGTGAAGAAAATATGAAAGCTGCATCAAAAGAAGTGCAAAATTTAAAAAAAACCACAACTTGTGGTGTTTCTGTTGATGGCACGTGGCACGTGGCAACGGAGAGGCCATATGTCACTAAATGGCTGCGTCTCAGTTATTTCCATCGACACTGGGAAAATATTGGATTTGGAAGTTATGACGCAATATTGTAAAATGTGTGAAATGAACATCAAATGCGACCATGAATGTTCCAACTACAAAGGTTCATCTGGAAATATGGAATCTGTTGGAGCTTTCAGAATTTTTGAAAGATCCGTAATGAAACGAGAATTACAATACACTGAATACTACGGAGATGGTGATTCCAAGGCCTTTTTGAAAGTGAAGGATATCTATGGGGAGGACACAGTTACAAAGCTCGAATGTATAGGACATGTACAAAAAAGAGTAGGCTCACGACTTAGGAAATTAAAAAAAACCAAAGGACTCGGTGGAAAAGGTAAATTAACCGATAAATTTATCGACAAGCTTCAAAATTATTACGGCATTGTTATCCGCAGCAATGCTGGAAGTATCGAAAAGATGCAGTCTGCAGTAATAGCTGCTTTCTTTCACTGTTGTTCTAGCAATCGAAACCTCATGCATGGGCAGTGTCCAGATGGGAAAGACAGTTGGTGTCGATATAAGCGAGCTTTATCCGACAAAAGACAATATTTGGAAAAATCACCAGGTCTTCCTAATTCTGTCATGAAAGTGATAAAAGCAACTTATCTAGAACTGTGTGACAAAAACTTGCTCAAAAAATGCCTGCATGGTATGACACAGAACAATAATGAAAGTTTCAACAACGTCTTGTGGACTATTTTACCGAAAGAAACATTTGTTCAGCAGAAAACTTTGTTTTTAGGTTCATATATTGCAGTTTTATTGTTTAATTCAGGATATTTAGGACTGTTACCTATTTTCAATTACTTAAAAATACCAATTGTTCCACTGACACTAAAAAAATATATGGGAATTGACAAAGAAAATTGAAAGAAGAAGAGTTATGAAATCGAAACGTCAATCGTTACCTTCCACAAAACTCTCCAGAAAAAAGCAAAAAGCTAAAAAAAATCAAAATTAGTTAAAAATGAAGTTAAAGAGGGTTTGACATATAAATATGGTGAATTTTAAGAATGCAAAGTGGGTAGAAAATGTTTTGTGCTGTATTAAAATCTTTAAATGTGTTTTCTGAGAAACTGTGTTTTTCAGTATTTGACTTTACGCTAAACATCACAACAAAAATTCTTTTTAAGATATTGAATTGAGATTTTGAGAAAATGTTTTAATCAGTTCTATCTGTGTTATGAACTAGAATCTAACCCCTATCTACATATTTATTTATTTTATTGCCTTTTTTGTAAAACGAAACGTTAGTTGTTTTTTTTAATGAGTTTTGGCACAAAATTTGGAATATATCAAAAACTTTTAGAAATTTTGCAAATCTTTTAGTTCATAACACAGATAAAGATGTTATTAATGTACTGTATAAATATTATTGAAATATATTTATAGGAATTTTTAGTAGAAGGTTTGCCGTAACTGTAATTTTTTACTAAAATTTTACTAAAAATTGTCAATATTTCCAAAGTCAAAAATAATTTCATAGAAATTACATTTAAATTCATAGTTTTATGTTCCATTTTAATTAAAAACATATTTCTTTAATTGAAAATTCAAATAGTTAAAAAAAAGTGCTCCGTAGGTAGTCACATACCTTAAAAATTTCCGATTTCCACCTTAAATTGCATTGAGTAGGCATATGGAATACATATAGATATTGAAGAACAATTTACATGTTTTTTTTTTAAACTGACACCACTCAGAGTCATCTGTAGCTTGATCAAACAGCTGGAATGCCACCAAATTTGGCAGAAAGACTAATAAAGTCATGGGGAAAACAATTCCTTGAAAAAAATTAGTTCCGGCAGTCGCCTATAGGGAGAATTTGGCGCTGGTGCAGTCTATACAACTGAGAATTATAACTACATAGAAGAAATTTCAGTGCAATCTAAATATTAACAGAGATGATATTTTGGTGCACCATACCACTTTGTTTAATAAAAGCACTTCCTCAGCGAGGGCATAGACCTCTTTCAATGTGATCATTCTTTTTGTGAACCACACATTGTCTCCTGTACAGAACATTTTAGACGGCCGAACATAACTCATCACCAGGGAGGCTCAACCCAGCCTGTGTTATGCTGCCCTCTCAGGTTGTCAAGATTGGGACCCCACATAGATAAACCTTGGACTTCAAATAACTCCACAGACCCATTCTTCCAGCACACAATATTCCCCATGTTCATTCTTCCTGGCTCTAACCACATCATATGAGGTTAGAGCAGGGGAGAATGGGCATGGAGAATGTTGTGCACAGGATGCCCTCGCCGAGCATAAAGTGCTATGGTCCAATGAAATGTCATCTCTGTAACTTTTTGGGCCAGTTTATTTGCTGCATTAAAGCGATGTTTCACTGAAATTACTTCTCTGTTATTCATTTGTCTAAGTCTCAGTTGTGTAGACTACAGCAGCTCCACATCTTTCCCTATCAACGAATTTTGGAACTAATTTTTCCGTCAAGGAATCATCTTCCTCTTGTTGATATTAGTCCTCTTACCAAATTTTGTGGCATTTCAGCTGATAGATTGGGTTACAGATGCCTCTGAGTAGTGACAGGTTAAAAAAAACACTCGAACTTTAGTTACATTATTTTCAATTTGCAGAACTCTACTAAGATTTCACTAGGCCAGTAAATTTCATATTCTCACTATTCAATATATATATATATATATATATATATATATATATATATATATATTTGTGCCAAATTCCGTAGTTCTATGTCCAGCGGTCTGCCCCGTAGTGTACCGACTCATACAGGCGCACACAAACATTCCTCTTTATTATTAGTAGACATATGTAAAAATATTTGAGAATATCCATAATAATAAACTTCTCAGTTAAAGCTTTTTTACATAATCGTTGTTGTTATCCCACTGTATTTGAAAATGCGAAACATTTATTTGATTTTTAATTTTTTTAAAGAAAATACTTTAAGAATTTTCAAAACACGATAATTTGAGTCTCTCGTCAATTATGAGTTAAATAAAATCACAAACTCATTGTTAATCTAAGAATATTTAAAGTCTATTTATAGATTGTAATGGTTTCTGATTCTACATAATTTTCCTTTGAGAATGTCAAATTCTACGATTTGACCATGAAATGCAGCTATTCGACTTTCATTTTCTATATTAAATGCCTGAAATCTTACCTATTGATATTCAAAAACTTAAAAAGCAATTTGTTTGTCTGCCAGACACATAATTACCAAAAAATAAGTGAAACCGTGAATGTTAGTGAAAAGACGAAAAAAGATTCAAAGACAAAATTCTGTAATATCGGAAGATATTGGATGATTAAAAACTATTCTTCATTTAATAGCTTTTAACAATTCATTCATTTATCAATCAGTGCAGAGTTTGCGTCAAATTCTTTGAATGGCCAGTTTTTGTGTAGGCAGGTAAGTGGGAGTTAAAATCTCGCCTGCGGTATATTGAATTCCATTCGAGGTGTGAAGCGTGGGATGTTTAAGTGTTTACCAAACTTACCTTTCACATGATTCCATTAAAAAGTTTTCTGGTTAGAAAACTGTCTAATTATTTTGGCATGAAATTCCAATTGTAGAAGAAATTCGGAAATATTTATCATGATACAAATTCTGTATGATTTAAAAGTCATTATATTTCAAGATATTGTCATGACAGCCCTCATGTTTATAACCATAAACATTTTATATGCATGAATTATCCATTATTGAGAAAGGAGGAAAGTAAATTTAAAAAATCAGATTCTATTAATAACTCTTAAATGTCATACTTTAGAAATACAATAAATTATATATTTATTTTCTGAAATCACATTTTCAAACTTCAAAGATATTCATTGAAAGATAACTAACTTCATTTTCAAATATAACTAAGCTGATATATATAATTAGCGTATGCCATTTTAACAAAAAATAAAACATTCAAGGTTTTCAATAAGATTTCATGTTTTGATCCTAATATATATATTTTTTTATTTCGTGCCCATGTATATCTCAGGCGCAGCTTTTAATATAGTCCTTCCTCGTTTCTCATTTAAAATGATTTTTCTCAATTTCTTGCCATTTTTTCTCTTTAAATTTTGTAATAAAATTCCATTTTTATAGATTAAGATTTCAAAAATGTTATAATTTTTAGACTTCTTTATCATTCTTTTCCAGTTATTTGTAGCTTACTTTTCGTGCCTCCTACGGAGATGTGCCTCGTGTATCGAAATAACTGTACCGGAACAAATAAATACGCTTTAATTAATATTTTCATATATACTATCAGCTCTCGCCGCACTCCGGGCGAATTCGCGGCCAGCACACACATTGTTGAGCAATGCCCCTGCCACCTCACTGTTCAAGGTTCTCAGCCACTACTTTTTTCAGTTTAAAATACTGAATGAAGATCATTGGCAAATACCATAAAGCCATAGTAGATTTCATATTCTTTGAATACAACAGATTCCTTTAAAACTGTAAAATCTTTCAATAAACTTCATCTAGTTGTAATGTTTTGTATAACGTTTTCATGAATTTCCGCATGAAAGTCTTCAGATCCATAAATACAGAATGATATCGCCCTAAATAAACAGTGATAAATACTAAATAAACAACCACAACCACTCGACGGATTTCGATAATTTTTATTTTATATGAAAGATTATGAGGTCTAGATATGTCATCAAGAGTCGCCTGCCCCACATCACCCCAATTTTCGAACGAAATAGAAAAAAAGTTTTCTCCACCATACATTCTCTATATATTTTTCCGATTTCGTTCAAAAATGAAGGGTGATGGAGGGTAGGCGTCCCATATGTAGACGTCATACTCTTTAACATGAAAAAGAATTGTCGAATTCCGTAGAGTGGTAGGGGCTGGCGAACTGTCTGGATGTTTTACCTTATTATTTTAATTATATAGATTTCATAGGTAATATTTTATTATTAAGTGCCATTTAAAGGTATATTTCAATTTTTTTTTCTTTCTTTGGATCAAAGCTTGTTCATAAATGATCGATATTCAAAGTTTTCTACGTTTATATATCATATTATTGCATAATATGTTATATAAAGTAATATCATTTCAATTTCTAAATTTGATTTGATTTGTGAAAAGATTTTTTTATTACAATTACATAAGAACTATTATGATATTTTCGACATTTTTCTTCTCATGACAGGCTGACCAAAGCTGTTGGATCAAGAGCATACAAAAACTGAAGCATTTTTAAAATTAGTAATCTTACCTGACTTATCCTCAATGCCACTGAAAAAAAAGAAAGCCTCACGTATGGGTGATGTTCTTCTCATGAGGTAAATTAACAAGAAAATATCGGTGTTCAGAGAAGCAACATACAGTTGAAAACGTCTTTTCTTCTTTTTTCTTACCTAAATATTTCGTCTTTACAATTTCATTTCCTTTACATGTAGTTTTTGTTTCACTTTTCTTAATAAAACATCAGCTTTTTGATAAATAATCTTTATTTTATTTGAATTGTGTTTTATCCATGATGCAGATTATTTTACATAAAAAAGATTCAGCAATTATCAGCAATTTTCAACTACTGGACATCTTCATTCCCTTTTCATGTTGTATAAATGAGACTCTGAAGTAAAAAGAGAGGTGTTAGTGCAGAATACCTCCCAATATGTAAGAAAAATTAGTGCGGGCGTAAATAGTGTTAGACAGTAGTCTAATGCAGCTCAGACCAGAGAGAATAAAAATGAAGATTTATTTTCAGAATTGTTGAGTAAAGATTGCACTGATAAGTATTTATATCATGATGGTGTTTTTTTATCGTATCAGTTTTCACATCTATGCTGAAAATTGTGCAAATACCATTTATTTTAATCTCTCATGTGGAGCTCACTAATTAAAGTTACCCAAAACTATCGAAAAAGTTACACTACAGTGAATGGACACCGTAGTTCTGAATAGACCACGAATTCTTAAATATATGACGAAGACAACACTTGAATTCGGCAACCAGCACACATTGGAAATTTGTTGGAAGTTTGAAAATTCATTCATTTAATATATTGTAACTGGTGAACTTGATAAATATTTGAAACCGAGTCTTTCAATCATGAAAACTAGATCTTTCTCTTAATTGTTGTAATGGCGTTTAACGATTCACTGGTTTTGGGGATAACTGGTCTTAATGGTCTGCCCACGGATATTAGCTGTCAGTTGAGCAAAAATTCATGGCAAATAACGAAAGTAATACTTTTCTCTCAGATATCCCCATGTTTCAAAACATATAGAATCTTTTTAGTAAATTCCTACACACTCTCATCCATTATCCTGCATACTCTTTTAACTTAAATAATATTAACACGCGATTAATTGCTCTAAAGACAATGAACAATTCACTGGTTATAGCACGTCTATCTTCATATCTGTAGAATGCCGATGGGAGAAGAAATATGAAAAAAAAATTAATTTCCTTCTTGAATAAATAAATCAAATTTCAGAGCAAGTTCTTCCAACATAAAATCATCGAAGTTATAATACATACTAATATGCTTAATTTAAATAGACCTTAAGATACAGCTTTTATCAGAACATTCTTATTATCCAAGAAGAATATTTCATTTAAATAGAATAAATGTAGTTTAAAGTGAAGAAAAATGCACATAGTTTGCAATATTTTAGAATTTCAATAATGGGACCAGCTTAATTTGACATAAAGAGAAAGCCTTGAATAATTGGCTTTCATTATTTGAAAGCCCTATTTATATAAATAAAATGAATAAAGTTAAAAACGAATAAAAAACACTATTTAGAAGCATAAGTACTTTGCATTAGAAAATTACTAAGTAATCCATTAGGTGTTTAGAATATTCCTCAAGTCTACGCTAGGTAATTACATTCAACATATATATAAATGGAGGAGAATTATCTCAGATCTAATTTGTTGACTAATACTTTTTTAAATACTTGTGACAAAACTCTTAGTAGTAGTAGAAATTACTTCATAATTAATTGTTTTCTTTTCACTGTTTCATTAGACTAAAGTGCATACTAAACAAATGTTTGTTTGCAAAGATTAAATAACTTCACATGCTTAAGGAAACGATAGGCTCATGTTTATAGATAAACATAGATTTTGAAAATATTAAACCATTTTGCATTCGTGTATTTCGTTTCAAAATCGAATTTGCCTTCTCATGTAGAAGTTAGAATTCATGACCTATGAATACATAATATTTCACTTTACTTTATGCTTTATAACATGCTGACAAACGATATGCATGCAGGCAAGTCAAAGGAGCAAAAGCAAGTAATTTAACAGAAATCACAAGTATAGATTAAAAATGTTTAAGCCTGTATCATTTAAATGGGTTTGACGGTTTACATAAATTTAAATTCCAGATATTTCCTTAACAGTATAAGCCAGGTGTCGGCAACCTATTGAAACGGAAGAGCCAAAAGTTACAACTTACAAAATTTCCCAGATTTTAAAGAGCCACTAAAAATTTTCGTTTCAATATTATAGTATTTGCTTATATATATTTGATTTTTTATTTAAAATAAACGATTTTAAATACAGAATAATATTTATTCATATAAAAACACAAATATAGATAGTTACATCAATGGGAGCATTGGCTTTGCATGCCTTTTGAAAGTTTGATTAAATCTGGCTTATAACTTGTTGTTCTAAATTTCAAGCACGACTCTAGATTCTTTTTTGTTAGTTGACTTCTAATTTTACCTTTTATTATATTCATGCAAGAGAACGCTTTCTCGCATGAATATGCCGACCCGAAGACCGTCAGCACTCCATATGCCAACTTCTTCACCTCACTGTAGCATTCTGGAAGACTATTCCATGCGCCGAATATGAGGGTCTCAACTCGCGGAATTTCTTTTAGAGCTGTCCACTTGTGCTGCGCGATGTGCATGCATTTCTGGACCTCCAACTCTTCCAACTTGCTCTTGAGTTCTGTGAACTTGCCACTCCACAAGTATTTGGTTTTCAAATCCAGCAATTGCATTTGAAGCGATCCAGCATCAATTCCAAATGGATCATTGTTGATCTCATTTGTATTTGTGTTGAGAGGATTTAATATGAACGTGAGAGTTCTTTTGCTTGTTTTGAATTGCTCGAATCTGTCAGCGAATCCATCCTTCATGTTTTTTAAAGCTATTCTCAAGTAATTCGTTGCAATAGTTGCATTGGTCTCATCGCAATATTGCTTCAGATTTTTAAAATGAAGTAATTTACCGCTCTCCATGTCTTCAACAAAAAGAAGTAATTTTTTCCGGAACAAACTACTTCTTCAAGCAAGGCGTAGGCTGGGTTGCCCTTTCCTTGCAGTTTTAGATTTAGTTCATTTAGTTTCATTGTGGTATCTACCATGAAGCTGAATTTTTGCAGCCATTTGTCTTCTTCCAATTCGGGATGGCCAATGCTTTTTTTCATTGAGGAATGTTTTTATTTCACTCAAGCACAAAGCAAAACGTTGCAATACGTTACCTCTGGAAAGTCATCGCACTTTATTGCGCAGAAGTAGTTCAGAAAACTGGCTATCTATTTCTTCAAGGAAATCTTTAAACTGGCGATGGTAGAGTTCTTTTGCCAAGATGCTGTTAATAATCTTAATTACCAAGTTCATGACCTCAACTATTTCGGCCGGAAATGTTTGGGCACAAAGCGCTTCTTGATTGGTGAAACATTAAAATTTCGTGGTTTATTTTTTTCTAAAGAATTGGTAATACCCTCTATGTATTCCTGTCATACTTCTGGCTCCATCAGTTGCTATAGAAACGATTTTATTTATATCGATTCCATTGTCTTCCAGGCATTTTTGCACAGCATTTGCTATATCATCTTCACGAGTTTGCCCTGAGAGCGGTAGCAATCCTAGCAGTTCTTCTTTTGGACCTTGGGACTACATATACCTGACGGAAAGGGTAACTTGTGCCGTGTCTTTTATGTCGCAAGACTCATCTAGAGCAAGTGATAAGGCAGAAGCCAGTTGAATGTCTTCCACTTGCATATGTGTTATATTTGAAGACATTTTAGCAGTTCTATCTTGCACTGTTTTAGCAGATAGTGGCAAATCTTTGATTTTTTTCATGATTTCTGCTTTGTTTTTAAAATCACGAAATAGTTCTTCAGATGCACGTATAAAACAATCTTTGACGTACTTACCATCTGTGAATGGCTTTCCTCTTTTTGCAATTTCTAATGATACTGCAAAGCTTGCCAGATTTACATTATTGGAAGACTGCGCCCAGTTACTTAGCATGGAACTTGACTGTTGCTGTTTTTAGGAGCTCTTCAACAGCGTTTTCTCGTGCGTCACCGGTTGGATATTTACCAGCAAACTGGGTATATTTTGTAGTGAAGTGTCTCTCCAAATTTGACTTCTTATTGTGTGCGAGTTTTTCGTGGCAAATGAGACAAGTCGGAAGGCCATCTGTGTTGCATATGAATGCAAACGACTCCGTCCAATCCTGATTGAATTCTCGGTTTTCTTCTTCAGTTCTTCTCTTTTTTTTACCAGATGCCATGCTGGCGGCGGAGCTGAAAAAATGATTTTTTAAAATTTTACTTAGCTATCTAAAACGGCTTGCAATTTATTTACCATTATTATTTCGTTAACACGATCCTCAGATATGTAATCCAATTCTGTTACTGATTTTATTATATTATACGCGTACATACATTTGAGAAGATAATTCGCTTCTAAATCGTATTCTTCTTGAAACAACAAGCGAATATACACGCAAAAACAGCAAGCGATTAAATTAACACACATGCAACGTAACGTCGACCGCGCCTTCCGAAGATGACTGACTGACAACACGTCTAGAGTCTAGACGCTGGCTGTTTGGGTGAGACGGAAATGGAATACAATTGGCTAAAAGATAAACATGGTCACGGAGTCTCATCTCTAAGAACAAAACAATAGTTCAAATTTATCTCTTTACGGTCATGTTAAGCGTAGCGATTTGAATTTAACGATTATGAAAATAGAAGCTATTGAGAAATTAGATACTTAGAAATATATTTTCTCATTTTTTAAGGATTTTCATAATAAATTATTAATTTTTTCGTATGGAACTGAAGAGCCGCAACTTTACATCAAAAGAGCCGCAGGTTGCCGACCCCTGGTATAAGCTGTTCAGACTATAAAGTCTGAAATTATATGTTAGAGCTATACATTATGAAACAATTCAAATTATTTCCATTTATACCCTAATATTAATTTCATTTTAGTTAGGAAGATAATTTTGAATAAAATCAGTGAATGTATTAATAAGAAAATCTGCAACATCATTTTATTAATCTATATTTAAAATCAATACATCATTGTTCTTAAGAAGTTCATTTTTATAAGTAACGTTAAGAAAATGGTACTTAGCATAAAATATTTGTGGTTCATATTTCAAAAAAGTAATAATCGAGCTTAAATCTTTGTATGTATAGGTTAAACAAAACGGCGATTGATGCCATAATAAATTTGCGAATTCTATCTTATTAATAATTATTCTTATTAATGTCAAAAGAAATAGAGTGGAAGAAGTGACAAAAAATTTGAGATCTCTACCCAAAAGATTGACAATGACTATATTTTGCACAATTTATTCAACCTTTTACAAATTTCCTTCTGGGAATAAACTTTTGCCTGAAATATTCGTTTATTCAACTAGTGTAATTTGCATAAAGCTGCATTTAATTTCTTGATTAAATTGCTTTGTTGTGTTTTCTAATAATATGTATTAGATGGAATTCCTTAAGGGTGTCAGTAACTGAATTTATTCCTTACTTATTTTATATTAAATCATGGATAAAATGTATCTTTGCTGTATCCTTGAGCAAAATGTTAATTTGTTTCTAGAGGTAAGCAACTATTTTATTTAAGAAAGGAGAGAAGTATGAAATAAAAATTAAAGACAGAAACGAAAAAGAAATCAATATACTGATGATATCAAAAGAATATATTGGAAATTTCTTATAGAAACCTGCTCATTTCCTGTCCTAGAATGTGACTATGATATAATTATCTTCCAATCAGTCTTATTTCAATAGCAGGATTTCCGAATCATTGCATAATTTAAATAATGTGACCTTAATATGCTTAATTATTTTTCGGCGTCAGACGATAATTAGGCTTTTAAATTACAAGCCGTATTCCGATTCAGGAAATATTTCATATTTCTCTAAATAAGAGTCAACGTGTGTGTATGTGCGTGTGTCTTGAAACCTTGAAGACAATGCATGGTCATGACGAATAATCGATTGTGACAAAATCGTTTTGTTGGTGTCCGTGAATTCAGTTCAATAAGCAGGATTTAAAAAATAAAGCTCTTTATTTTACAAATATTCTAAGCAAAGCAACGGAGCACAAGTGTTAAAACAGCACTTTTAAAAATTCACAACAGAGATTACCAATAAATCTCAGACACAGAACTTTCAAAATAGCGGGCATTGTCTTTTCAGCTCACCAGCGTTCACTGCTGACCAAAATCCAGCTCAATTCTTGGCTTGAGAGCTTGCTTTTATACTCTTTCAACAGGAAGTGACATCATTACCTGGGAAGTGACGTAATATCCAGAAAGTTCCTGAACCCAGTAAAAATAGGTTGACTGTTCACGGTCTTAATAGAAAATTCCTTTTCTCGCCAAGTCGCCAAAATTAAAGACAAAGTTTTCGCCAAGGGCACCAAATTTGTCACCAAGTGGCCAACTTTGTAGCCAAGAGGGAAACAACTTTTCAGCTTTGTAACCCTATTGATATAGTTGGTCCAGTAAGCGTTAGTACAAGGTCCACAGAACGTTCTCATACAGAGAGAAAAACCGGATGCCAGAGAATAGCTACAATATTGAAGTAGTAAGTAAGCGAGAATAGGGATAGTTGAGCCAATTTTTAAATTTAATTTTTTTTTTGGTATTGAAGAATAGAATATTGTAGTGGAAATTTTGGTATTTTGTCTTCGAAATTAGCTGAGAAAATCATCCATTTTCATCCAATTATATTATTTAATAAACATTTACTTTTTATTTCACATTGTGGCTTAAGTATCCCCATGAGAGGTATACATGAACCATAGTGTAGGGATGCTTGAACCAGCTCTGAAAAATATCTACAAAATACAATGTTATAAATTTACTGCTTATTATTATTTCATGACATGTTTTGCTTCTGCTTAAGAAAAATAAAAAGCTTCTCAAAACCAGTCGTGAAAGCAAAACCAGCAACTTAGTCATTTTTTGTGGTGATGTTTGGTGGTCGAAGAATCATTTCCATATTGTCATCATCAACGGCCATTTAAATATGAATCTGCAACAATTCGAGCAAATTTTTGCTGAGACCATCTTCAGAAATATTAAGAATTTGGCCAATAAATCGTTTTATAATTTTCTTACGACACTTCACTATGCCACGGAGAGTGCCCTCACAGTGTCTTGGTATATGAAGAGGCCAGTTCCAAACTTCGAACACGAATTGCTGAAAATAGTCGCCAATAGCCACTTCTTCAGGCAAAAAATTCGTAGTATATTGAAATTCATCAGTGAAAACGGAGATCACTTTCGACCTCCCTAGCCTTCAACTTTCCAGTGAGCTGAACCAACAGACTCGAAATGACCATATATCCCCCCCCCAAAAAAATACCATATAAAGAACAATTATACGAAATAATTGTGTACATTTGTGTGCTTTATATAGTGTAATTATCTGGGTTTTTTTTTTTGTCTTTTTTGTATTGTGTTTTGTCTTAAATAAAATTCCCAATTCTTGGCCACTAAACCTTCAGTGACTGAACTGGTCACGAATACGGGGGTAAGAGACGGCGTTCTGTTCTGTATATTTTACCAATAGCCAATAATAAATTGCAGGTTTCTTAATGATAAAATCATCAACACTTTCAGTATTTCCATCTACTGACATAGTTGAACTTCTAAGTTTAATCAAATAATTGACAGAGTCTAAATCAGATGTATTATAAGAGTCTTTCATATATATATATTTTTATTTTTCAGGAAAACGTTTTGTTTTAATCTTTGGTAGTTTCCAAGAAAATTTAAATTGTGATCTTTTTTAATTTTCGTTTCTTTTTTCTTTTCGGGATATTTTCAATAGCTCGCCAATAACACTGCGCTGCATGAAAATCGGCCCCGACACCATTCCTGCAAATTCTTATGTAAAATGACCCCTTATATCCGAATATGACCCCCATTTTGCTCCATCACCCACCGTTTTCTCGGGACGCCCCCTCCCCTATTTTTATCACTGTAAGGTAATTTGATGGCCATGAATTTGATTTGGAGAGGGAAAACTATTATTTTTACCGTTAAATGTCTTTTGAGGGGCTACAGAGGTGAAAAGTTCTAAAATATGAACATTTGTAGTAAGGGGGGGGGGAGATTTTGGGGGATTTGTCCCCTTAAATTTAAAAAAATCAATAAAAATGACCGGTTTTTCTGGTTTGTTTTCGCAATTTTTTCACTTATTCTCTACATATTCCAGCTTCCAGCCCCACCTTTTCCTCATCCAAACACCCCAAATAATAAAAATATATAGCAACAATTTTGGCTAAAAGCGGATGAGGGGGAGAGGTCCCGAAGCCCTGACAAGAAAGTTTGGAAGATTCACTGTACAACGCTGCTGCTCTTTATTTTTATCACTGTTTTTTGTAATTTTATAGCTATGAATTTGATTTGGAGGGGGGGGGGGATGATTATTTTAACACTTAAATTTAAAAATAAAAATATAATATATAATAAATAAAATTAATTTATAAAAATAAAGTTTGGAAGATTTACTGTACAACGTTGTCGCTTTTGCACATCAAACAGTTTGAGAAAGCAATGGATAAGACAGGTGATGGATTTAACTTTTTGAAAACTAAATTTCCTCCTCTTAGTGAGGCTAAAATCAAGGAAGGAATTTTCGTGGGCCCCCAGATTAGACAACATTTTTAAAGATTCAACGCTTATGAAACACCTGAATCGCAAAGAAAAACGAGCATGGCTTGCATTCAAAAATGCGAGCATGTTGGCAAATTGGTCATTGGTACGAAAAACTTCTACTTTATGGTACAAGAGGAAAGCAAGCACCATATGAAGGTACTATATTATAAATTACATTTATTATATTTATATTATATTATCTATTATTATTTATTATTATATGTTATATTTTTATTTTTAAATTTAAGTGTTAAAATAATCCTTTCCCCCCTCCAAATCAAATTCATGGTCATAAAATTACAGAATAGTGAGAAAAATAAAGAGCGGCAACGTTGTACAGTGAATCTTCCAACTTTCTTGTCAGGGTTTCGGGACCTCTCCCCCTCACCCGCTTTTAGCCAAAATTGTTGCTATATATTTTTATTAAACGGGGTGTTTGGGTGAGGAAAAGGGGGGGGGGGGGGGTGGAAGCTGGAATATGTAGAAAATAAGTGAAAAAATTGCGAAAACAAACCAGAAAAACCGGTCATTTTTATTGTTTTTTTTTAAATTTAAGGGGACAAATCCCCATACAAATCTTCCCTCTTGCTACAAATGTTCATATTTTAGAAGTTTTCTCCTCTGTAGCCCCTTAGAAGACATATTAATTGTTAACATAATGATTCCCCACCCCCTCCAAATCAAATTCATGGGCATAAAATTACCAAACAGTGTTACAAATAGGGAGGGGCGTCCCGAGAAAACGGTGGGTGATGGGGCAAAATGGATGTCATATTTGGATTTAGGAGGTCATTTTACATAAGAATCAGAAGGAATGGTATCAGGGCTCGAAATTTTTTTTTTTTTGCAGCGCAGTGTAATCACGTCCAGTCACTTCTTCATTTTTTTGTTTTTCGGGATTAAAGTCAAACTAGCTGATTTAGCTCTTTTCCTAAACCCTTTCATAATGCGAAGCAAGGCTATTGGATCAGGATGAACAGCCTCTGGAAAAACGGTTGTTTCAATTGTTGAGGTTCCAGGAATAGGATAATTTACAGACATACGACCAGAAAAAGACAGATTAAATACAATAATCTGACGTAAGATGACATTTTCATGGGGAGTAAAATCTGAAGAAATCTGTAAATTTTCAATAGACGTACTCGATTGCTCGATACCTGACCTATGAGTGACAAATGAGTTTTTTCCTATATTATTAGTTTTTTATGAACGCCAACTGCTCAGACATATGTTAAACATAGCAAATATTGTAAAAAACTACTAAAATGCTCTAAATAACAAATTTAATGAACAACAAATTCCCAGTAGTTGAGCCATGGCTTATGTATCCCCAGTCTCAGTGGCACTACTATCCCCACTACCTCCATTCCTTTTCACCAAGCTACAACTTAATAAAACCTATATTTAAACTACTTTACATTTAAAATGTGCTTGAAATTATAATTATTTCCTTTTGGAATACTATTACAGCTTTAAAACAAAATCTGAATGCAAAAAAATATAAAATTCAGACACCATAATATTTACTTCAGACAGTAAAAAAACGAACTATCGTTCATGACACTTTCAAAATGGCACCAAATTATTTGATCTTTTTTCAACATATGTAGAATTATAAATGTGTTTAGATATTGTCAACTTAAGAAAGAAAAATAAACCAGCTGTAGAGAAAAAAAGGGGTGGTTCAAGTAGTCCAGTTGATCAGGGGATCACTTCTTCACTCTCAGTAAGACACATTTCCCATTTAAAAAGGCACTGGGATAGTCTATTCGGTAATCTGGTTTTTGCTCTTTTAATACCATGTTTTTCACATGGGTAAACTTTTGTGGTATGTTCAAGGGTGTGTTATCGCTTAAAAACTTGCCCAAAATTGGGTCTAAGATTGTAAATCCAATATGAAATGCGGTACATGGAACAATTCAATGGAATAATATTTTTTTTTCATTTATTTATAATCAAATGACAAAATATCAACAATAAAATGATAATAGAACATTATAGTAGCCATTCTCTAATTCGTCTCTAGCCTGGAAATTTTAGGTCTTTTCGCCATGTTTTCTTTCACTCCATTTATTAATTTTCTAGAAGAAAATGGCGTCTCGGGAGTGATGTCTTATTTTGAAATATCTTCAAGAAAAAAGTGTCTTTTCATCCAAAGAAATAAAAGAAAATTGACATGTTTTAGACTTTTTATTGCAAGGGAAAAATAAAAATATAGTGCAGAAACATACGTTTTTCTTTTATTTTCGTCATAACGTAAAACTAACGCAGGCCTATTTAAGGTTTTGCAACATTTAATAGGCATTTTTTGCAACATTCAGCTCCATTTTAATATATTTTGTAATACTTTCCGCAATAGACATAGTGTTTGCTATTAAAATGGGATTTTAAATCTACTGTCCCTATCCCTGCGGATATCTGCAGGATTAGTGTATTTCAATCGTAAAACATAGGTCGTTTTAATCAATCCTACAGGTTTTGAAAAGAAAAAGAAGGCCCAGCGACATCTGCATTAATAGTTTTCTCAATAATGGTTGAATACTCCCAAAAGTGAATGTATTATTTATTGTTTTCCAAGAATCTTTCTATTACTTGGAATGAATTCAAAGAAAGATTTGCTGAAGTTCAATGGAAATCCTAATTATATACAATTCAAAGGAATTTATATTTATCAACACCTTTTTCGTATAAACTTTCAATTTAATTGAGTCCTTAGAAAATTAGAAAGCAAGATTTCATGGTTCACGAAATGATAAAATAAAGCTAAAATAAACTCAATTTTGTCCTTTAATGAGCGAAACAAATCATGGAAAAATGAAAAAAGAGCTTCGTCAGTTATTTATAATTTTCACTTGATTTATCTATTTAAATACTATTATTTATGAAATTAGTTTAATAGGGAGATCTCAATGGATAAATGAAGTCGGCAATTTATAGGAAGTTAAGAAATTTCTTCAGATAAATGAAGTAATATGAACTTCTTCTCCTCATCAGATGCCATCCTTGAAATTAAATATATTTCATTTGAAATTCAGTTTTCCTATACAGAATATGAATAATTACTGTTTAAAACTTAATTATGTCCAAAATAGCTATTATTGTTTTATACATTAGAATCAAATTTAAGATTATTACACAAGATTTATTTAGTGATTGATTATTGATTTAAAGATCACTTAGCGTTTCTTCATGCATTAAAATTTAATTACCATTCACACTATACAAATAGAAACATCATTATAAAATGTTTCAAGCTGAAATTTGCTTCAAATACACATTTTCAAAGGCGTTAATATCTATTGCACGTAACCGAAACTATATATTTAAAGTTAAAATGTATCAAATACATTTTATCATTCTTTGGTATACGAAGAACTTAAAAGGCTATGGCAGTTTTCAAACCAAGATTTTTTTATCACTGTATAATCAGTTTTCTTTTTGAATTTGCGATTAATCAGTTCCTCCTCGTTTACTAACTAGTTTCAACGACCAAAAGAGAGGGAAAAAAAACCTCGTTAAATAAAAAAGTTTTTGAGTCCAAATTTTTTAATGACTCCAGCATATGTTGCAAAAGATTCCTTACCTTGCTGTTCAAATAATCACTCAATCTCAAAGTTTCCAAGAAACTATTTCTCCTGAGGGAGTCATTAAGCCGTATCGCATGCGGTAATCGGTCTTCTTAAATAGATAGCTCAGTTTATTTAAAGACGTTACATGATTGCCTGTTTGGTGGAACGTTGCTTCGATTTAAGTTAGTGGTAGCTGGAGGAGTTACCTAAGCTAGATACTTCGCAAAATAACGTTCTGAATGGTATACAGTTTTTCTTTAAAAAGTTGTATGTTTCAGTTTTTTTAGCTTATTGAACCACAGAATGTAAAATATGAAAGAAATTTAACATTCCTCAGTGGATTATTTTACAAGAGTCAGTTTACATTAACCAGAATATTTTAAGAGTGATAAAAAATACTGAGATTCACCTACATTATTATAAAGTTTTCAGTAAAGTTTTAGAAAAATCTTTGTATGGTATCTCCATTTCATGTATTTCTTTTAAAAGTTTTCATTATACTATTTATTTACAAACCACTTTATTTGCAAAATCGCTGGCAGAATCGATACATTATTCATTCAAACTTCGTCCATTCCAAAAACCATTTGTTGTCTAACTGTAGCTTTTAGAGTTACCTAAACTAGATATTTAGCAAATGACTGTTCTGAATTATATGCAATTTTCCTTTAAACTTCGTATGTTCTGACTTTTTTTCTCTTAGATGAATGTAGCAAAGAATGTAAAATATTAAAGAAACAGAAAAATTCTTGATGGATTATTTTACTAGCATCAACTTGTTTCCGCCTAAATATTTTAAGAATAGTAAAATTAGCCCAGATTCATGCACTTAATAATAAAATTTCTTTGATGTATCAGTTTATGTACAAAGGAGTTACGAAATCTCCCTTTTATATAAGATTTTTCAAAATTATTATTCTAGAAGCGTGTACTATTTTCATAAGTGAGATATTTTAGTTTTCAAAATTGTGTTTCAATTTTTTTCATATTCTCTTTTACTCAAGTATCGAACTCAAAATTCAAATAAAACTAACATTTTTGGTTTAATAATTTTTCAAGAGTTAGAAATATACAAATGGCTTTTATTTCAATTTAAGTTTAACTCAATATATCTGCCCATGAAAAGCATGAAATGATGCATTATACGATAAATTTTACCAGCCATTAAATATTTAAAGCGGATATTATAGAAATTTTGAAGAAGAAATGGAAATTAAAAATTAATAAGTTTGCACTGTATCTAGTGTAACTTACTAAAATAGTAAATTTGCATACCAGTCTTCTGAGTAACATGCACTTTTCTTGAAAATTCAGTGTTTTCAACTATTTTTTTTAATTTGAACATTTTTTTCATGCAAATTAAATATAAAAGAAAAAAGAAAGCTACCATCATTAAATGGGTTGGTTTATAAAATCTAAATTGTGTAAACCACAGTATTTTTCGTAAGCTGTAAAATGTCATGTTGTTTGAGCCACGATTTTATTTATGGTACTATTTTATCTTAAACCATTAAAAATTCCTTATACCATATATGTTTTCCAAACCACAGTTTATTAAGTTTTTCGAGAAACTGAAACAGTGTTCTGTATGCTAGCTAGTTCTTTTGTATACAGTGTGTTCGAAAAACCTTGATCTCAGTTTCTAATCTTTAAGCATAGAACCTAGATGTATGTATGTAAATTACGAAGTTGTTAAAAACGTGTGGAATTTTATAGATCTTTTGGAAACTGCAGATGATAGTTTTTTAAGAAATACAGAAATAATCTTTAAAATAATCTGAACATAAAAGTAATTGCAGTGAATAAAATGTTCTCCACAGATTGATAAAATAACAATCAAAATTTCTGGATAGTTTACATATATTTCAGTTATCTTTAAGTCGGTGACTTGCATTATAGTAAGCATGTAACAACTGCAAAGGGAATCAATAGCTATGAGAATAAATAATAATGATTTTAATATAAAGACTCAATACTTTTGCATAGAGGTTTCAAAGCTTGTTCAAATTTATTTGCATTCATGCCATTGCAGAGGAATATTTTTCTGATGCTTCTAAATGGTGCGTCAATTTATGGTTTTTAAATCTATACTTATAAAAGTGAATGTTTGCGTGTGTGTGTGTGCGATGTCCAGACGAATCTATCACACTTACAGCCATGAAAGTTGGCACACAGGTAGTCGCAATGGTGACTCAATGCACCTCGAAGCCGGAATTTGGAAATTTAATCTGGAATTTTTTATTTAATATTTTGTGTTGTTTTGGATCCTTTTTGGCACGTTTACGGCTGTAGTATCTTTTCTAATAATCGTTAAATAAACAATGAATGCACCATCGGATAGAACAAACAATGTTTGTTCTAACGCAGTTTGTTTTGAATTTTTAACATAATTTACTGAATTTTGAGAGATTTTAGATAATAGTCACTTTTTATTTATATTTTTAACTTTCAGTTTTATTTTCTTGCATCCTACGTTCTAATAACGCTATGATTTTCAATTTTGTTTAGGTATAAACCGGAATATTTATCCCTGTTTTAAAACAAGAATGGTTAAAATATCCTTTTCCTCCAAATTTCTATGAATTTTTTTATTAAACAATTAAAAACATTTTCTCTCGCATAACCGAATCGAGATAGTTTTCGTCCAACCCAAGGTTACTCACAGCTCCTAGAATGCATTTCTATTTCTAATCATCATATCGTATCAGCTGGCGGTGTCAAGCGCAAGTCACGTCATACTCTCGATCATTTTATTGCATCAGCTAATCTTAATTACTTCCTTTTACTGATCTAACAATCATTTGATTTATTTGTTTTATACGTTTCATAGCCGCGTATATATGCTGATATCTTTAGTTAAAAGAAAGTTCCTGCGTGTATTTTAACTAAAAATCGATAGCGAAATCAGTAATATATGTATGTTTTGATTTCGTTTTAAAAACTTTGGGCTTTTTTATTTTGTTGTAATCATTATGCCACGAGCCACGCCGTGCGCGTACTGCTAGTATTGTATAAAAAGGATTGAGCAGCACACATGACGTGAAGATTTTTTTTATCTCTAGTAATAATTTCTAGCAATAAACCGACACGCATTTTTCAAGCCTAAAATCAACATTAAATTATGATAAAATATCCTTTAAAATATTTCGCAAATATTAACTTGATTTTATATACTTCTTTGAATACATATTAAATTCCAGAAGAAAGTTTAGTCATGTAAATATAAATATTGGAAGAAATTGCGATAAATTAAATTAGTTAAATTAATTGCCGATGACAAATTTTAACGAAATATTTGATTACCCACAATCTCAAAAAAGTACTTGTTATATAAAATAGCAACAGCACTTATACACATTTTTCATTCTTAATGCAAAGTTTAAAAATTGTGATTTGCTTTACCAGCGCATATCATGCAAAATATCTTCTATATTTGGCAATTTCTTCAAAACAAATATTTGAAGAAATTGCGATAACCTAAATTGGTTAAATTGATTGTCGATAACAAATAAAAAAAGATTTGAATTCCCACGATCTCAAAAAATACTTGTTATGGAAAATGAAAATACATACAAGTTTTTCATTCTTAAAACAAACTTTAAAAATTGGGATTTGCTTTACTTGCCTGCAAAAGCGCATATAATTCAAACTGTTTTCTACTTTTCTGGAGAAATACTCTCAACTTGAAGGGAAAGGTAACGAATGAGCAAATAACTAAGTCTTTGGAAGAACTGAATTAGGAAACCTCCGCTATTTAGTCAAATATTTGTCTTTCTCGAAAGAGCACCCCCACCAGTCTTGGAGTCAAAATTTGTTTGCTCTCGAACTGGTAACCAGATTTGAGAAGCATGAAGCTCACGACAAGTAAAACCGAGTTCCCAACTTGAACATCAGTAATAATACACTGTGCTTGATTTCCTTTGAATCTACTATACAAGGCAATGCAAATGCTCGCCAGACGATTTGGGTTTGTCGCCAAGAACGATAAGACATAGAAAAATCATCAACTCAAGCGTCAATTTTCATTTTTAATACTTAAATTTATAATTGTTATTTATTGCTAACCCAGGCCATTACAATAATGGAACGAAAACTTTCGTGTATTTTTGTTTCAATTTCTTCAGTGTTGGAAAGGATATATAAAATGTTTCCGATGTTGCAGTCATAAAACAGCCGAGTTGTTAACCAATTTGCTTTATTATAAAAATATTTTGGAGAGTGGCGGACATGCCAACATCTTAGTTGAAGTTTTTAGTAAAAGTGCTCAGAAAATCCCCGATTCTCTCAGATAAGGGAATAAAATATGACACGTGATCAAAGTGAAGGGAATATTGGCTATTTTTAATAAATTACGTAAGCGTTTTAGGGAAAAAGTCTAGCGACAAGGAGACCCGTCATTATTTTCGGCGGGCACGTGAAAGCGATTAAAATATTCTTTTAGTAATAAATATGCCAAAACGAGAGAGTTAATATACCTCCAGTGCGGGAAATAGAACGAAACTGGAGTTTAAGAAAAGTGATTTTGGAATGCATTAAGACTTTAAAATATATAATATTAGAATTTGAGATAAAATTAAGTGAGATTATTACATATACACTATATGCCCAAAAGTATCCGGACACTTGCAGATTTTCACATTTTTTAGAATTTCTCCGGAATGGTTTAACCGACTGCCTTTAAACTTCGTACATGTAAAGAATAGACAATAACTCACATTTTACAATTAAAATTCGGTCCTGAGAGCAATTAGGGAACCGTCTACAAACTGATGAAGACAAAAAGGTGTTTGGCCCACCCCGCTTCACAGAATACTTGATAACAAAATGAAACTTTCAGAAATAGTAATGTTTAATGTGTGTAATATTTATAGGTATTTTCGTAAACTCAGCACAAATATTTGGGAAGATCTAAAGGTTTTCTTAAAAAATCTCAAATTTTTCCACCTGTTTTTTGCTTATAACATGCAGAGTTTTCTGTTATATTATACAAAACTTACAGAAAAGATGACAATATGTTAGAGAAGCATTTGTGTAAAACTTTGGAAAAGAATTGTTGAATATTAAAGGAATTAAGAGCATATTTAGTAAATAATGTTTTACTGCGCATGCGCGAAACATAGCGTAATTTTTCTTTCACAACTTTAAAGCCAGATATATCGGGCAATTTATATAAAAATATTCAGTTCAATATCATTAGTATTCAGAAAGATATCGGCATTACAACGAGCAGAATTTCAGCTTCTGTCGAAGAGAAGCTAAAAGATGAGGGGTTGTACACAAATTGATATTTTTTAAACTTATATCTTTAAATAGTTATATTGAATTGTATAGTGGTGAGAATTTGCTGAATACCCATGAACACATGTAACATTCTTAACGAATAAAAAAATATATATGTAGAATTATTAAAATATTTTAAGAAAAGAAATTAATTAGATAAAAAATCACTTCGCCATAAAATAAATATATTTAAAAATATCGTTTGGCCGTAAAATTGTAATATGTAATTTGTTAATAATCCTGTAAGTAATATAATTAAAGTAAGAAATTTTTTGTTATTTATAGTGCCTAATTAGCTGGAATTTAAGTTATGCACGCAATTGATAAGTCTTCATGGGTGTTCAGCAAATTCTAACCACTATACAATTCAATATAACTATTTAAAGATATAAGTTTAAAAAATGTAAATTTGTGTACAACCCCTCATCTTTTAGCTTCTCTTCGACAGGAGCAAAAATTCTGCTCGTTGTAATGCCGATATCTTTCTGAATACTAATGATATTGAACTGAATGTTTTTATATAAGTTGCCCTATATATCTGGCTTTAAAGTTGTGAAAGAAAAATTACACTATGTTTCGCGCATGCGCAGTAAAACCTTTATTAACTAAAAATGCTCTTAATTCCTGTAATATTCAACAATTCTCTTCCAAAGTTTTACACAAATGCTTCTCTAACACGTTGTCATCTTTTCTGTAAGTTTCGTATAATATAACAGAAAACTCTGCATGTTATAAGCAAAAAACAGGTGGGAAATTTTGAGATTTTTTAAGAAAACCTTTATATCTTCCCAAATATTTGTGCTGAGATAACGAAAATTCCTACAAATTTTACACACATCAAACATTACCATTTCTAAAAGTTTCATCTTGTTATCAGTATTCTGTGAAGCGGGGTGGGCCAAACACTTTTTTGTCTTCATCAGTTTGTAGACGGTCCCCTAATGGCCCTCAGGACAGAATCTTCAATGTAAAATGTGAGTTATTGTCTATTCTTTACATGTCCGAAGTTTAAAGGTAGTCGTTTAAACCATTCCGGAGAAATTCTAAAAAATGTGAAAATCTGCAAGTGTCCGGATACTTTTGGGCATATAGTGTATATATATATAACGTATTCGTGGTTGTAGTCGTTGAAAATAAACAGGCCGAGCAAATAACTACCTCTTATTTTATTATCAATAGGGGAGTGGTGAATATACGTGCATCTCCGTTTAGATTACAAGCGAAAGTCAACAGCAAAATCCCTGTATTCTCTCGGATAAGGGAATAACATATTGACACGTGATCAAAGTGAAGGGAATATTGGGTATTTTTAATAAGTTACGTAGGCGTTTCAGGGAAATTTCTGGTGCCAAAGAGACGCCGTCATGATTTTCTGAGGGCACGTGAAAGCGATTAAATATTCTTTTAGTAATAAATATGCCAAAATGAGAGATTTTATATACCTCCAGCGCTGGAAAGAACGAAACTGGAGTTTTAGAAAAGTGATTTTGGGATACATTAAGATTTTAAAATATATAATATTAAAATTTGGAATAAAATTAAGTGAGATTATTGCATATATATATATATATATATATATATATATATATAAGTTCTTGAGTCTTCTCACTATGACTTTAATTATTTAATTATTATATCTGCAAAATGTCGTGTTTATTTTTCTCTAATTTTTCTTAAGCAAATGAAATGGTTTCATAATTGGTATTGATCACGAGTTTTACTGTATTTACTACAGCCTCATCAGCCATTCGAACTGAACAAACGAACATCCATTTGATGAATATATACATTTTTACAAACAAAATTTGAAATAAATTATCTGTCATTTTCCTTGCTTTGATTTTAATTTGCAAGTTGTGAAAATAAGTAAATATTTTACTTTTTACTTGAAAATTGCCTCTGTAATTTCAATTATAGAGAAATGTGCACAATTTTAACATGTGTTTAGAGCAAATTATCACTGCCCAAACTGTCCTTCCTACACACTCACTCGCTTTCAATATTCATAATCAAGAGAACATGCTAAAATTTTCCTGACTTAAATATTTTGCAAAAAAATAATAAATCATCAATAGTACTTGCAATTTTCTACCTTTTCTTTTCCTCTTAATTTTGGGATTGGAAAATCTTTTCCGGGTGAAAATAAATTCGTGGAACTAATTTTCCGTCCAAAGAAAAGGAGTAGCAAGGGAAAATCGTTTAAGAATTCCTCAAGTAATTAACTCATTATGTTTTCCATTCATTTTACGAATGAGTGCAAATGGTCGCCAAGGCGGCTTAAGTTAAATCGCCAAACACGATAAGAGACTGAGAAATCGCCAAATAAAACGCCGATGTTTAGTACCTGGAAAACATGACATAGCCAGGATTAGTGTGGATGCTGCATTTAATTGAAAAATAATTTGCTTTCAATTCCGCATTGGTTTTGTGAGTTTGTTAATTAGTTTGTTCAATTGCTGGGAAAAGATTTGTCTTAGCATTAAAGGGTGTGTAAGAGAATCAGTTAGGAATGCTGTAGAGCCGGAAGCTTAAGGAATTTAGAAAAAAATGAATTCGACAAGAAAACCAAAAGAATTCCAATTTTTCTCTTGTAAAGATGCCTTTTTTAAATAAATTGAAGATAAGAATAAAAATGGTAATTCCTTTAGATAACTAATTTATCACTGTTCTTCTGAGGCTGCAATTTTCTGATAACTTGGAAAAACAGGAAAATGCATTTTCTAAGCATCTTCAAGAACATTTGATGAGAATAATTGACAATTTAATTGCTGTTAAAGCTCAGGAAAACGGAGTTCTTCATTAAAAATTCAAAAAGGAATTATATTAGAATTATGAAGTAAAGAAACTGATTGTTTACCATTTCAATCCATGCCTATGCAAGAACACTAATTATGCACTGCTTTATCTTTTTGCAACAAATATCAGATCTTATTGAAATTATAGTTGCAGGATTTGTTGCAGTACAACAAATAGTACTGATACATACACAAAGGGGATTTTCTTTAATTTTATATATTTTTTAAAATAATTTTTTTCGAAATTTTGATATCTATTTGTGAATAACATTAAAAGGAACGACCACACAAAAAGAAAAGTAAATTTACAACTTTATTTTTTATTGTTATATTGAACGAAATTTTGTTTTTAGAAACATTTTATATTGTTATGGTATTTTCTTTCTGATTTTCGCAAATCGTTTATCACATTTTTATTCAGTCATATGTAATAACACATTCTATTTTATCTCATTATTGTTTAACTTCCAAGTTCTGTTGTGATTTTTAATCAAAATATGGAATATTTAATTAAGTTGCATAAAAAATTAATTTAAAAACAGATATATAAATACGTATGAATTTCGTATTCATTACAGTAGCATTAAGCATCTGGGATTACAACTGTCATTTTTTATTCATGCTTCTTTGGAAATATATTTCCTTTCTTTATACATTTTTTAACACACTCATATTATTAAATTTGTATCTTCCTAAAATCAAATTTTTTTCGGCTTGAAGTTCTTAAAAAAGAGAATTCGTCCTCCTCAGCTGTTATATTATTTGTCTTGTTAAATTTCGTATCCTTTTAATCTGTTTCATTGTAGAAATAAAATGAAAAGTGTTATATTTGACGAAAAAAAGAAGGGTGTTTCATTGGAGGCAAATCGACGTACAGTAAAAATAGGAAAGCTGGCAAATGTTTTAATCTTATCTCTCAGAATTTTTTCATTCGAATAAATTTAGTAAAATGCAACATTAATTCTTATTAAGGGAGTCAACAATGAAGATTTAATTTTAATCTCTCTATTTGCTTTTTGATTACTTTTTGATAATTCATCTTTCATCTGTTCTGGTAATAGAAAATTAAGATTATTTTTTGTTTAACTATTGTATGTTTGAGTTCTGTACTTATTTAATATTTTTGTGTTGCATTGTTCTTTTCAGCAGTTTTTCAAGTAGTTTAGAAATCAGACAGTTTCAGTCAAACAGTCGAAGCAGAAAAATTGTTTATTTATTTTTATTCTTTTATATTTTTACTTACAAGCTTTGATAGCTTGCTGTAAATTTTAAGTTGTGAAAAATTAAGTTGAGTGCGGTTTTTTGTTTGGAGATATGAGAAAAATAAAAATAAATTGTAGTTGAAATGATTCCATTTTTTATTTTATTTTGCTTAATTTCTCTGTTATTTTGAAGAAGTTGTTGGATTCAGTTAACCATCGTTCATTTCAAGTGTTTCAAGTTCAAGTTTTACTCTGCTGTTTTTGAACGTTATTTTTTCAAAAATCAAATTAAAGCAAGGAATTGCAGATAATCTGAATGAACTGTCGATCACTAAAAGTGACTTCTTCAAAATAGTAAAAAAAATGCTAAATAATACGTGTATGATATTTGAAAATTTTGTGATTTTTTTTGTAAAATATCTTCTACTAAGCACGAAATTATATAAATTATCACTTAATTGTATTATTCCTAGAATCAAAATTTACAATCAATATTAATAATGACTTAATAAATGATTGATAAACTTTTCCTTTTCTATTGGTGAAAATACATACTGTTTACACATTTTAATACGGTTAGACAATTGAATATCATATGGATAGTACTCCTTTTTCAGTTATTGCTGTTTCACAAAACTTAATTAAGAAATTAGAAGAGTAATACTGTGTCATTATAAAATTAATTGTTCTATTATAAATAATCTGTTGTGCAAGAGGTTGATATTTTCTGAGTTTTGGAGAATGTTCTAAGCGCACAAAAATACGATTGATTTGTAGTCAATCTGTGGAATTCAGTACAATAACTATGCAAAAATAATGTAGTGCAATTTATTAAAAGTAGCAAATTAATCATGTTTTTAATATTTTAGATGATTTATGAATTTTCACAATATAAACTTTTAGAAAGATTTATGTACGAAGATATTTATTCAAAGATAATTACATATACTTTTAGATTGTTTAAAGAATCTGACCAAGTGCCCATTAATAAAAGCTGAAGTTATAATAAAAAATTTGAAACAATTACTTAAATGTTACCTGGGCATTTGAGATTTGTTTATTAATAACGTATTAACATTTTTCTTACATATATAGGAATAAATTTATTTATCGTCTTCATATTTGATATATAAGAATTGTCAAGCCATGCAAAACTTCTTTGAAAAATTTATATTTCCTGATAAATAATCAATGAAGAAAAACACCCTTATGAGAATTGCCAGGTTTGAATAATATTATTACTAATAATATAATTAATACCAATATTATCAACATTTGTATTATGCTGGATTAATTTAATTAAACATCTCGAAATGGATATTTAATAAATCTAAGAAATCTCAATTAGTTCTCTTTTAAATTAATTGAAATCACTCTTAAACTTATTTCATGAAATGTTTCCAAAATATTAAACATTGTATATATATATATATATAAATAGTTGTGGAGATTATATTTAGTATGCCATTTGATATCTTTTATTCTGGGCTAATATATTATATTAATATGCAGTCGACGCTCGTTATAACAACCACACATTATAAAGACGATTCCATTATAGCGACCAGTGATAAATTCCCCAACTGTGTTTCCCTAAGCACTATGCTATTTTACTTCCGGTATAACGACCGTCCAGTGTCATCTAATCTCAATACAACGAATTCAACGGACACTCTTCCCGGTATTTTTCCAAAAGTAACATGTTTCTAAATTTAAATGATCTTGATTATTGTATTGCCAAACTTCGTATATGTAGAGTCTTCAGTGTTATAGTTCAACTTTGACGGGGGTGGGGGGTGGATTACCACTCACTACAGCGCGGAAATTAGAATAGCCTAGAATAAAAAAATGTTTCAAGTGCTTTTGAGACTTTAAAAGGTTTTTTGAAAGGCAAGAAAATACAGAAAATTATTTATCATCTTTAACTGAAATGGAAAAGTATGTGTTGTAAAAATCACATATTCAGAAAAGACAAACAACCATTTTTTTTTCTTTAGAAAATAAATGTTTTGTAAGTATATAACACCCTTTATTTTCGACTTTAAAATCTGCTTTAGAAATATATTTTTAATTGATAAAATTTTATTTTTAATACCAATGATAAAAATTAATTTGATATTTAGTTGGAATCTCTTTAAAAATCGCCTATTTTTACGGAACTGCTGAGCGTGCATGTGTACATTTTTTAATTATATCCGCTATAGCGACCACTAGGTATAAAGACCTTTTGCTGTGGGACGCAGAGGGTCGTTATAAAGAGCGTCGATTGTATAACAGTATTGACATCATTAAAAATAATCTATAGTTTCCCACATTATTCACAGTATATGCATATTCATTAACAAAAAATTTCTCTTTAAAAATTCTGAATCATCATATTATTATCCTTCCTCCTTTAATTTCTGATACCGTTTCTTTACTGCAGTGACAGTCGCATGAATAAATATACTATAAAGGTAATGCCAAATAATTCTCTAAAACTAAAACTATACGCTTTAGCATCTTTAACAACATAACGCAATTTTCGGAAGGAGATTTATCGACTAACTTTCAGTAAAATATGTTCGTTCTATTATTCGTTAAGTCTCCTCCTCTCACTTCCTCATAAACCAAATCAAAATATCTATATACTATAATCTCTCTAACGCATAATGAATGTAATCTATATGTAAATTCAAATTAGGATTTTAATACAAAGAAATAATTTTATTTAATTTCTTCAGCATTGTAACTAACATAACGTATGTTTCTTGGGGAGTTTTAACAATTAATTGTCGATAAACTAATTTTAAGTTCTAAATCCTTATTTTTATTTTTTCAAGCAAAATCGAAACATCTACAGGCGAGATAATTTTATTTTCCACAAACGTACCTGAATGATCGCAAAACATCCATATTCCTAACGCCATTATTCCTCCTGCCGTAACTAAACTTTCCAATTTCTCTTATGACTCTCCAACCTAAATCTAAGAAAAGCTAATCACCCAGATGTGCAGTCCAATATCGGCGAAGATACAGGGGAACTATTGGAAATGCTCGCAGTAAACTAATTACAATCTCATTAAGGCCACTGACATTAAAATATGCAAGCTTTCAGTTCAGTTTTAGGAAACAACACGGTACCCATAGGAAATCTTAACGTCGTTTTCCTAGCGATCCTTTCCATGAATTACGATGCGTTCCGCCGTTCAATGTCCTACAAAGTTGTAGGCTTATATAGGCTAGGCAGAAATTATCTGTGTTGGAAGGAGAAGTTAAGGAAAATGCCGCACCACACCGATAGTTAAGTGACACGAATAGGAAATGGGGATCTTTTTACTCACTGAATGCTTATAAGGGGAAATCTTGATATAATTGGATTATTTTCATGAAAAGACCTTTTAAAACGTTCTTTTTCAATTCGGTTTGTTTTATTTCGTTTCCTATATTCACTATTATATTTGAGATGAAATTTCTCTTTTACGAGAATTTGCTATACAATTATTCCAGTTTTGAAAGGAAAGAAAAATTAATCGCAGTTATATATTCATAATCAACATTTCCATTAGTTAATACTTGAAGCCATCTGAAAAATAGTATTTTGAGTAATATCAGTTTTCACAAAATATTACAGAAAAATTAGATTACTGTATGTTTTAATTATGCGGCTGTTGAAAGAAAAGATAATCTACTTTGCAGCAGATTGTGTTTGATTTAATCTTGCGATGCAACTTATTTATCTAGGAGCAATTTGCAATAGTTAACCAAAAATTTATGAGATTATAATTAGCTCCATATCTATGAAAAAACGAATAAACCAATTTTGCACAAAAACTAATATTGTTGTTTAATTTAAATAATATGTACGTGTTACTCATAATCTTTGATTTAACAATACAAAAATGCAATTATGTACCCATACAGCATCGAAACAACACATCAATTTAAAAAAGCAAAAAGAAAGCAATCAAAGTGCAGAAAACCTATTACATCATAAATAATAAATCAATATCGAAGCCTATATTTTTATTTCAAACGCACTCACTTTTAAGATCGCTCATTCACTCATTTTTGGGCTTTCAGCTGATGTTAGTTGTCTGATTATTTAAAAAAATATCGCCTACAAAATATTCTAAACTGTGTATGATATTCTAGCCCATCAAAGAGCAGCATACTGCACTAAAAGTTATTCAGTAGTTTTCTAATAGAGCAGAGTCATGCATAGATTAACGCCGTTTAAATAGAAATATAATTATACAGCTAATCAGAGAAGGAGTAACAACAACAAGCAATGAAAGGACTTAAAGAAAAAAACTCATCATGATATAACATAGCCGAATGGAAGCCATAAAAAGGGGAAAGAAAAGAAAATTATGATAATGCATCAGGAAACGATTACTCTCACATTCTAATCATTTTCACAAGCATGCTGTATTTTAGACATGATTTTCTATTTGATGGCTTAATGTTATTTTCAGTGGTTCACACGTTTTCTTAACATACCGCCTTTCAAATATTTCTAATTGTGAATAGAATTCTAAATCACCGCCATGCAAGAATAGCAATCCGTTCGATCACCTTCTAATAGAGTCGCGTCATCGCCTGAAATAATTAGTCATGAAATTCAGGTTATTCTAGGGTCAAATTCTTCATCTTCAAGCATTCGATAACCTTTCCTATCTGCAGCCATCAACGAGGAATTCCGTGAAAACAGAGCAAGGAAAAAAATTCTTCCTTTTCTTTCAACTCGGAGAGAGAGGAAATCGTAATTCGCTAACGTAACGCGCCTACGTAATTACCCACGTGATCTCATGAATTATTAATGAAGCTTGATTAGCATGATCGGCGTATGATATTATTTGGGAAACCGGGGATTGTTTCAAAATTCTGCAAAGCCAGCTTGCAGGGGTCGTGACTTGAAATCAAAACAAACAACACCAAAAAAAGCAAAAACTGAACGGGAGAGAGAGAGGGAGTTTTTTCTGCTCAAGTTGAAGAGTTTTTATATTTTTTTTATCTTTTATCGAACAGAATGACTTTGTTATATTTTTTTCCAACAAAAGACGGTACTTTGTTTCAGAACTAAACACAGCAGTCACGCAAGTTACGGCTATAAATGCTGAGATAAAAGACTTAAGGCGAAATATCACGAAGGTCTGACTGAATACATAACAAATCGGCTGTAACCGAGTTTATGAAAACATTATGTCTCTGTTAGTTTTAAAAGAACGAGTGGCAGACATTACGCTGATGCTGCTTTAAAAGGAAAAGCAATTACTTAGCTCTTAATGTGCAATCGTGAAATTTAGTGCATGTCGGTTTTCCAATGAGAAATGACTCTTTCCATGTTATTGTATCGCAAAGATAATCGATTCACATAATTCTCCTAAAAAATATCCATTCTCTTTTTTCTTGTACCACTTTTTTTTCCAAACAGAGGGCATAAATAATGGTTTACCGATAGTCAGTTCTTGTGTTCCTGATTATAGTGGTCGTTCTGAACATCTTTTTGTAAGCAAACACAAGCAAAAACATAAAATGACCATTTATCTGTCTAGACTATTGTGTCCAAAAAGTAATTCTTAAGAAACCAATATCAGTTAGTTGAATTTTTCTGCAATTAGCATTCGTTTAGAATGTATAGCATTTCGCAACATTTGTTAAAAATTACAGTTACCTTTCAATTAAATTCTGCGTCTTTTACAACAGTAAAGCCTTTGAAAATTCTCTGATACACAAGAAAATTAAAATTAATTTACAATTTTTTGCAAATGAAAATATATAAAAAATGAAACTTATGAATGATACTTAAAATAAAAGTAATGGTAGATAATTATATTGTTTTCATTGAGGTGAACAATCAAATTACAACGGAGAGGAAATGTAATTATTTTCAGTTAGTAATTCGAAGATTTCACTATAGATATATTTTTAATGAGATACCATAATAATTTCGAATGAACACATGGAAATTCTTCTTTTCTTTTTTCTCAAATAGAGAAATTTTTGATTTGTATGTCAATTAATTATCCTCGTAGCCATAATTAACTTATTTCGACACCAGGAAGGAGTTTAAAAAGACGTCAGGTACTTCAAAATTATATAATTCAAATTAAAACCTTTTGAAAAAAATCATAAAGCACTTTATTGCCAAAGCTGTAAAACGGCAAAAGAAAACTTTAGACTGAAAAGATCAATAAAATTGTTTCCAGACGAAAGAAACTTACACCTGAATTCTATTTCATCCTACATATTTTAAATATATTAACATTTATATAATATCCACTATTTGTATTTATTTATTTTCTAGGTATTCAGATATGTCATTATAACTGAATTCGTTGTCTTCTTATATTTTTAAGGAAGTTAAAACACTGCAATTGACAATTTTAAAAAGATTCCAGGTAAGTTCATGTTATTGAGTGAAATTTTTCACCTTCAGTATTTAGTGACAATTGAAAAATCTGACTGTATTAAAAAAGTTACCTTTACGTTATTCTATCATATGAAATTATGTGTCTGAGGTAATTTCTATTAAAAAAATTCCAGTCCTTTCATTAAATTTGTTTAGCTTTTTCTCCAAAAGTGTTACTTCACCATAAATTTCATCTAATCTTAAATTTATTTTAAATTTATAGCATAGATTTATTTCTGCTGTTAGATCAACAAGAATGCAAAACACCTCTAAATGAAGAAAGAAAAAAGATGCAGTTTCTTCTTCTTCTTTTTTTATAGCGCAGCGATGATACCGTATAAATTTAACGTCTGTTAAAAAGGGCTTCAAGCACCAGAATAAAGAATTCAACTATCGTTTCCAGCTTGAATAAAATTGTTCAAGTCAACAAATTAGTAGCAGACATATCAAAAGTTATGTAATTTTCTCTTTTACTACAAAGCAAAAGAAACGTCCGTTGTAATTTGAAATGCGAATTCAGAACTACACTCTGTCCCAAAAGTTTATAGAATCTAGTAAAATATATGTTTTAGCTAAACGGAAAGGCATGCAAACACCACTTACAAATATGTTTATTGAAACCATATTGACTTGTATTCAAAGAAATATTTAGAAAAATAACAATTTTTATTTCAATTATATAGCAAAATGGAAATATTAGGTGTCCCAAAAGTTTATAGAATATATGACGTTTCAACCAAAGGTGCTCAATACAATGTTCTTAATAGTTTAAAGTCCTTCCATTTCTCAGTATGACATTGTATACACGTTTTTCCATCGTCATAATTAAGGTTTGTAATATTTCTGGTTCCAAGTTGTACCATACACTTTCAATGGCTGTATTCAAGGCATGCATAGAATAAAATTGCCTTCCATTCTCATATACCTTCCGAGACATAATGCTCCACACATTTTCAATTGGGTTTAGATCAAGGCTCATCGGTGGCCACTCAAGAACAGTAACATTTTTCGAGTTTAAATAATTTTTCGTAGCATTGGAGGTATGGATGGAAGCATCATCTTGCTGATATTACCAATTTCGTCCCCCTATGTTTTCTGAAGATGGCATAAGATGATTTTCTAGTGTTTCTATGCATTTAGGAGAATTCTGTCGGCCATCTAAAAAGGCCAAACGCACTTGACCGCTGAAACTGAAAGCCGCTCACACCATCACAGATCCACCACCACTTTGCCTACTGAAAAAGCTCTTGGGCTCTTTTCATAAATCATGCCAATATTTTATATTCCCGTCAGGTCCATCAAGGTTCCATTTTTTTCATCACTGAAAAGGACAGCCATCCATTTATCACCATATGACATGATTACGAGTCCATTGTAATCTCTTACTAATGTGAAGCTTTGAAAGTGGCAATCGGCGAGCCATTTTTACGCGGATCATATAACCAGATTCTATAATTCATCTATAAACAGTGTTCTTGGAGATTTGCAACCGGGAAGCCCCAGTAATTTCTCGAACCGATTTTTTCTGACTTGAAAGCCATTCTCTGTATCCGTCTATCACTGAGAATATCCGTTACACGTGGTCTTCCCGAATGAGGTTTTGGCTCATATGGCGTCTTACGAGTTAATACACGATAAATCATGCTTTTAGAACGTTTTAAAAGTTTCAATTTTTCGTTAACAATCTTATAGAGCAATTTCAAATGCAGAATTTTACTCACTTCTTCATTAGAGAGCTGCTACGCTTTAGGCGCCTTGAAACGCAGAACAAATGACCGCTTTCCTTTTCTTACAACGTATTTATTCGAATCAACGTCATTATGACCAATATCATATTTGCATAAAATTGCATTTGTCTATAAACTTTTGGGACAGGTTATTTCAGTTTACTCTACGATTTAAAAATTGGCATTCAATATACGGGATAGAACTACTGTTTTTTCAATTTAATAGACATAACATATCTATACAGTAAGTTACATCGAAATATATCATATACAAGAAAAAATATAGGTAAAATACAAGATTCTATAAACTTTTGAGGCAGAGTGTATATCATTTTCTTAATATCAGTGAAAATATTTAGAATGAGAGAGTAACTATCGGCGCAGGTCATAGTAAAGGAAAGGTGTTATAAATATGCACAGTTCTTCATCATTTTCTCTTAGGTATATTAACTCTTTGATCCCAAGGCGACTTTTTTCATATAGCTGCTTTAAAACCGGGACTTTTTGGGAGGAACCGATATGAATTGGACTCTCCCAACCTGGGTGATCATTTACCCATCACCCCATTCCCTGCTGTAACCTTCTCTTAAGGCACACGGAAATGGGCTGTGACGGGTAAGGACAATTGGACCCCCTATCGCGCTTATTTCCTAAGTGATCTCAAAACCTCATCTCCCCTCAAACAACACTGAAAACCTCAGACCGGCCTTCGTCGCTGTTAAGGGGAAATTTCTAGACAGCTCCGGACCGCCTCCCTCGGTTTGAGAGGGTTCCCCTACTGCGCTGTTCCTTGCCATCCTTAGTGTTTCCTAATTCCAGCAAGAAATGATATGTATTCCCAATATTCGACCAATCATTTATAATTTCATTGTATAAACAAAGCATAACGGGGCTTTATTTATTAATTTTTGCTTATTAAGGTATTTTTTATAAATTTTCTGAGATGCCATCCTTAATAAACATATTATTCAACGCTTTATTTCATGAAGCATATTTTTCAAATTTTGTTATTTACTTTTCAATCCTGTTTCTGAACATCAAAATATAGTTATCGTTGGTTAATGTAATCTACATTTTTTGTGTCACAGAAGAGCTTTTAATATCGAGAAATAATTATTAATTTAATTGTCAATAATTTGTGCAGTCTTTTCTCCTCTCTTATAATGTGTTTCTTGGTTTGCCATTTTTCATAGAAATACTTAGAATTTTGATGCCCTTATTTGTAATCCGTGTAAATCACCAGTAAAGGATTTCCTATTTGATTGCATAAAATCTGAAGTAAATTGCTGAAATTTTCCTAAAACAACAATTTTATTGCTGTACTATTTCGACCTAAATTGAAGCTGCGTTCTTTCATATAATTTTTCTCGTAAATATCAGATAACAAAAATATAATAACTTTGCAAAAAGTCAACTAAATTGAATGTAGTTAAAATTTTATTAAATAAAATTAATTTATTTTATAAAATCAAAATTTAAAATGAGTTTTTAATTGATTTAAACTATTCGCTTTATTTCATTATATCAACTGTTTTTAAGTCTTCAAAATTAGAGATTACAGAAGCTGAATGATAGTGAGAAAAATGATATTTTTTGTTTTAATGTAAGAGCAGACGACTTTGTTGGATCTTCTTCATACGATGGCAGACGATATATATTCTAATGCTTAAAGAATATAAATGGTATATAATAAATGCATCGTACACATATTTGAATACAACATAAAAAAAGAAATTACTTTTAGAAACAGTTGCAACTATTATTCAAATGTGTCTGGAAGAGAGAAGCAGATATTTTACAACGCTTGACTGGGAATAAAATGTTTAATTTCCATGTTATACAAAGTATTCTCTCAAATAAAGAACAGAAGGATATTTTTGTATCATAAATATATTATGCAACAAGATTACAAATATATATGTAGATCACATACTCTTTTGTGCGATAATGTGTAGAAAAATATCGTTCTGCACTAAAATGAAACTGAATTCTCTCGTAAAAAATTTCAAGTGAAATGTGTAAACGTGCTAGGAAGAAAAGAGAACAAATGATTCCGGTAACCATGTTATTTATGATTCTCTCTCTCTGTCTCTCTCTCTCTCTCTCTCTATATATATATATATATATATATATATATATCCTCGTGGTCCTCACAGACACGCTAGTTTCTTCCTGGCCATGGTAAGCGTATTTCGCTTTTATTTTATTATTTTTTTGTGTATAGTGCTGTTTTATTTATTTTATTCTAGGTCTTTTGTATTCGGATTTTTTGCTTTCGATTCTTTTTAAATTTTCTTAAATGTATTTATCTTTTATTAAAGAATTCTTCCATTTTAATTGTCTTGTGCTTTTAGAGGGGATGGCGGCAATTTTTAACGGATTTCGTTTGTCGTTAGCAGAAAAAAGCACAAATTAATATCATGAGCGAGCTTCTCTTCCTGACGAGCGGCTCGCTATGATATTTTTCAATTTTATTTTGATTTTTATCTATTTTTTTGCCATTGTGTCTTGATTGTTTTTGAGTTTTTGTCTTGTGTTTTTAAGTTTGTTTTTATATATATAACATCAGGCTTTAAATGTGAATTGCAATCCATTTTGGTCAGGGAAAAGACAGTAGTTGACTCAATCCTTTTATTCAATAGTAGAAGTTGATGTAGCATGCATTTCATAGGCAAAGGAATCATAATTTAGGCAATGCCCATGACCAGAAAAGAGGTAACGCGCGGGAGGCGCGCTGTTGTTATCAGCTTACATGCTTGAATCAAAAAGGGCAGTTAACAATCGCGCTGAGATGTTGAACATGGCAAAAAGGGTATTATCCCGGAAGACTCGTGACTCGAAATTAAAGTCGTCCGAAGTAGAAGTCATTTAAATTGAGGTGTTGTTAAAAATGATTTAAGAAATTTAAAAACGTGAAATAATATATATATATATATATATATATATATATATATATATATATATATACATAGTTAAATTTTTCAAACAATCAAAACACATGTCACATTTTCAATATATGCACATATTAATCTAAAAATTAAAATTAAAATAATGTTACCTTATCAATAATCATACAAATGAAATACAAAAGATAGTTAGATTATATACTATTGAAATGTGACATATATGTACTATATTGAAAATGTGACATGTGTTTTCATTGTTTGAAATATATATATAAATATTGCAATTACTGGTATATAATAAAAATATATAATCAGTTAGTGCACTAAACGACATGTAATTTTTACTTCTTCAAACATCAATGAAACATCCTAAAACTTAGCTTTATCTGTATGAATTCTATGAGAAATTTTTTCATTAGAAATTAAAGAAAGAATTCGTGTTCCTACTCTGTAGCCAAGTGATATAAAAATGATAAAAAACAATTTTCTGAAAAGATTTTTGAACAATTTGAACAACAGTAAATAGGAAAATACTATATAATATAGTATAATGCATAAATATCACTACCCATATGGAGCATAAGGTGATCTAGAATGCTTAATTAAGTTAAAGAGATGAATACTTTTAATTTTTAAGTCTTCCAAAAATTTTTAATTACTTAGAAATTATTATATTCCAACATAAAGGATAATTGAATAATTTTCATACACATTAAAAATTAATATAAATAATCAATTCACATCTGAATCCTGCTGTGCTGCCATTTGCTGTGATGCTTTTAAATATGAATATAAAATGAAGGAGATCTGCAAAGCAGTTTGATTTTGTAGTTATCTTTCTGTGGATCTTCTTCTATGGATAAAATGATGCAAAAGAGAGATAATTAAAGCAACATTTTGATTTAAGCACAACCCCCTTACAAAAAATAGAAGACAAAAGTCATTTATGACTTATGCCATCTTGCAATTAAATAATTCATTTAGAGACCTTTCCTAGCGTAATTTAGAAGATAATCCTTTCCCGAAACTTAGGGAAACTGGCTATCAAAGAGATGAAAAAAAGAACTTCATACATCGATATTGCTTTAGCTCGATATTTTATTTCTAAAATCTATCTTAACATCGAATGAAGAAAGATTCCGAATGAAATTGCAATTCAGCAATATATTGTATATCAGAATCATTTTATTTTATTTCATTAAGGAGTTGCGTCCGAATACTTTCATTGGAAGAAATTTTAAATGCATATGGACAATGCCTATTTATTTCGCCGATAATATGCGTTCATAATTATTTTTATTAATATATGAATCCTTGACACAAATTCTTAGCAGCAGAATTACAATAGCATCGCATCACAGTTACGTAATTGAAGATCACTTCTTTCTCTAATATTTTCAAACAATGTAATATAATTTTTGTTTCTCATCTCATCATTAGTGACATATATTGAGCATCATACGTGCAATAAAATATTGAAGGAGCATATTTGTTGAAAAAAAATTAGAATAATCTAAGAATGTTTTAGAAGGTTTAAATGGATGCAGTGAAGAAAATTCAAAACCAGTACATTGAAAGATGACATGTGCTATTCTGATTTAAAATAATTGATCCAAGCATCAAAGCAGATGAAAATCACTTTCTCAGACACTTAGTTATTTGCCGAAGTCGATGGATAGGTGACAGTAAAGAAAAATTATCAGCCCGAATATCTCTTAGTTGAAAAAATTTGGATAATTATACATAAACTGTGATGGGCTTGTGGAAAATCAAGGGTAATGTATGACTGAATGCTTTTATTATTTATGTTTTCATATTTTTTTTGTAAAATCCATTAAGAAATATTCCCTCAAGGCTAATTAACAAAAATAGTACGTAACTTGAAGGTTTTTACATTTATGAGAACGCATCTAATGCATTATTTCTCAACCTTTCGGTATTTACGACCCAATTTTCAATCAGAATTTTCATCGAGCCTCCCCCCTCTCATTATACAACAATGTATACAATAATAATGTAGTTTTGTAGTTTTGACTCTAAAGGCACTCTATGGCCTTAATTACAAATCTTTTAAATGATCAAGAATAAGTAAATTTATTGACATTTTTTCAACACCAATCAGCTGGATTGAAAAAACCAGAATTGCTCTCTCTTATTATCGCTTAGTCTCTATTGCTCTGTCTTACGTCCACCATATCGGACATTCCAGCGGCCTCGCGAGAAGTCCGTCGATAGGAATCACTAATAATTATTAAACTTGTCTTTATTTTAATATTGATAAGTTAATTATTAAATACATTGTACAATCATATTTATAAGTGTATTCCATCACTGTAAATGTGTATTGTATTTTTTATTATGTCAGAATGTATTTTGTTTTACTTCCTTTTCAGTAAAATTATCGATTTTTTTAATAATATTTTCTTTACGATATGCTCGCGCCCCCATTCAGCGTTATCACGCCCCCAGGGGCAGCACCCCACATGTTGAGAATGGCTGATCTAAGGGAAATTTCATGAATATGAGCCCAGGATTGAGAAGATTTTTCTGCAGAAGAAAGCCAATGCATATCAGTCAAGAATGGTACAAATTTCACTAATAATTAATAAATGTAATGCTCTTGCACACCCACCATATTGCCTCCTGAAAGCCAAGACTCATAAAGATACCCAAGAATTACTTTCTAAGGCAAAATAAGGCAAGGCATTAAGCTGGAAATGACAAACTGGCATTTCTTGATTTTTGAGGAGGTGATGCAAAAAACGATGAGACAGGTAAAGGCACTTGAATGCAAAATTAGAGCACTTGAAAGGAAGATTTGTTCAAATTGGCATGATATTTATAAATTATTTTTAATTTATTCCATGAACTTTATTAATTTTATAGTAAGAATTTCACGTATGGTCAATTCATAATTTTTATTCTAATTCTCAATTTTTGTTCGTATTTTAAAAATTAAAACTCAATTATTATATTATTAGTATTATTACCAAAAACAATAAATTCATTAATGAAAATATATTTAGCTAAAGAAAAGTAGGTTTGGTTTTCAAGCCATGTTAACTCTTTAATCCCGAGGCGAACTTTTTCTGCTAGATTCTTTAAAAACGGGACCTTCTGAGAGGTCCCGATATGAATTGGACTTTCCCAACATGGGTGTTCATTGCCCCCACAACACCACACCCTGCTATAACCTTCCCTTAAGGCGCACGGAAATGGGCTGTGGTTGGCAAGGATAATTGGGCCGCCTTCAGCACTTATCTCCTTAGCGATCTCAGAACCTCACCTCCCTTCAATAGAAGCCAATCGCATCAGACCGGCCATCGTCGCTTTTAAGGGGAAATTTTTAGTCCGCCCGGGACCGCCTCGCTCTGTGTGAAATGGTTAAATAAATGGCAATCTTATTAAAAATTTATTCGTCCAAAGAAAAGTGAACTCCAGTTTTGAATTGAAACTCTTTGTAACATTCGATTACAGCTTTGAGAATAAACTCTGAGCAAGATTTGTTTCAAGCTTTGAATCGGAACTATTTAATTTATGTTTGTGTTTATATCCGTCATCATATTTGAAGCAATAATTATTTCGAGCCGGAAACGATTTTCTACTTAATAAAAATACTTTTATCCTGAAAGTTCATTTTCTACGAAAGCAACTAAATCCTCGGATATCGGTCGGACGTTTTACGCCTGAACTCTCTGAGCAAGGAAGGCCCTTTCCAGTTCAATATTTCACTTTCGGTAATCGCTCAGCTGCAATCAATTGAAGAAAATGAACATTTCAACTTTACCATTTACCATAAGGAGAGGGCAGATATATGTCAATGAAAGTTCAGAAGCGGCGGATTTTTCTTATAGGAAACTTTTAATTGCGATTCCGGAAGTTTGCTTGGTTGAAAACCTGCTAAACATATCTCTGGATCTTTTCCACCGAATACTATTCAACGGATCAATGAATTTCGGAATTAAAGGATTTTAAGCAGAGAATTGCTTTCTCTCCATCTGGAACAATGCTTTTAAGCTTTTAATCAAGGGGTGGCGGAGGGCAAGAACATGACTGCAGTAATTGCAAAAGCTTCCACGAAAATTGAAACGCTCTCCCACCGACTTACTTATGAAGCGAACAGTATTGTTGCTATTAATACAGCGTTTTCAATAATTACAAAAGGCAGTAGGGTAGAAAGAAAGAAGAATGCATATAAATTCACCCTTCCATTCTATTACGGGGTTGAAATTCCACTTGGGTAAAAAACAATAACTTAAAATGGGAAAACAGATGTGCAAAGTACAATCGAAAGCAATCTAGATGTTATTATGAAACTGTCTCGGAGTTATAAAAGATGCAATTACGTTTCCCATGATGAATGTCGTAAGGTTCTCTCTCGATGTTCCATTTTAGAAGTTTTCGGTTTAAAACGGTTTTAATTGCGATGTTTTACTTTGTTCTTTTCCAAGCTGTAGTGCTCTTTAAAACGTTTGGAAATTGCATTGCTTTGAATATACGGAAATTGATGTTCTTCAGCAGTATAAATGAAGAGAGGGATTTCTTATAAGTACTTTTAAACAGATAATTTCTTTTCTTTTGTTTTTATGGAATGTCTATTCTTTTGGTAAAACTCATTAAATAGAAATAAATTAAATCCTTTAAACTGTTTCGCAATTTTAGAAAACATGAAAAAATGTTTTCCTTTGGCAATAACTCATTTTTTGATCCCCTTTCTGTTTAGTAAATTATTTCGCAGAATATCTGATTGCCATGCAAATTATATTTACATCTCATCATCTGCATTCAGACAAAAATGGATAATCCCGAAAATGCATGACAGCATCAAAGAAATATATACAAGTCTGTGAGGAGCAGTGAGGTGTTTTTAGGCTACCAAAAAATTGGAGCATTTAAATTTTACCATTGTTATGAAACGTCATGCTGCATGTTGTTAAACAATGAATAAAAATAAGGTCGCGGAATATTAGGAAAAAACACATATTCTTAATATTCTTTCTGTCAAAATTTTTCCGACTGTTTTGTGAGAAGATAATTATATTTTAATATGATTTCCTTGGAAATAAATCGTTAGACACAGATATATTTCGAAAAAAGTCAGAGTAATTCAGTTCATGTGAAACGACCCAACCAACTTGTAGTTTACTAAAAGAAGAAGGATGTTGAATTGTGTTCATGCAAAGTGTATGCAAGCATTTAATAAAATACTAGATGACATGTGATATAATGTTTGCAGTAATAACAATTGATTTTATGTTGCAGCTTTCAAATAAGTGATGAAGTTAATACTTGCGATACTTTTCTCCCAAATGGAAAAAAAAATTCATGAATTTCAAACTAAGATACCACATAGCAAGATGGACACTGATTTAATTAGAAGTAGAAAGGGATTTTACTTGTAATTAGTTATTAAAATATTGTTTAATATGTTATATAATATCTTATAATATTATGTTTTTATTTACATGAAAGTTATAAATAAGATTCCTTCAGAAATGTTCATCATTGTTTATGCTTCAAGCTTGCGAATGAATAAAAATAGAAAGTGAGATGTATTTCATTTCCTAAAGGATTCCTTATTTTATTCGATTCCTTAAATATTATAATTAAAAGATTATATTATCATGAAATTAAATAATTTAGAGAAACTGCAAACATGAAGGATATGCACATATGAAAAATATTGCAGCTACTTCAGAGAAAAATAAACTTTTTTTATAAATTTTTTTTTTATTTTTCAGATGCACAAATTATATCTCAAAAAAAACATTTATTCCTACAAAATATTACCATAAATTATAAAAAACCCATGACTGATGATAATTAAAATAAATGCAAATAATAATGTTACTAATGCCAGTCTCCTGTTCTCCATTTTTTCGTATTCATTTTTAAATATGTACTTCTTCATTAGGTTTAATAATGTTCCATAGATATTACAGCCATTTAAGAATAAAATGCCTGGCGTTATGTTTCATTTCCAATTCAAATGGTTACTATATAGTTTAAATAAAGAATTCTCATCTGTTAATCTCATTTTACGATGAATTATTTAAAATCATAATTGAACATAAGAAATTACATTGTTCAGCTAATTTGATATTTTGAAGGTGATAATAATTAGGTGAACATGTTTAAGCGAAATATTATTATCCTTATCACTTTATCTAATCAAACTTATACTTTTTTCTAAGATCTGTTGTAAAATTGGGAAAACTGCAGGTGGCAACATAACCCTCCGTTTTTTATTCGCCGAACATATCTTCGGTTTAACCATATTCTACAAATTACCGATTATCCCCTACCTCTACAATGTAGAAATTCTAGTTGGTTATACATATATTATAATTTTAGATAATTAATACTATATCAGATATAGCTAACACAGAATAATTAATTTTACTGAGATGCATTTTTCTACACAATTTAGTTAATGAAACCTTTCTCTAATAGAGAAAGAGTTAAATTACCTACGGGAGAAAAAACACTCCTGACTGTTCTTTGAAAAAGAATCAATTAAAATTAGTTCGAATATCTTAGAAAATTAAAGTAAAGAATAAGATATAAAATTAGTGAATTAAAATTAGTTCGAGTATCTTAGAAAAGTAAAGTAAACAATAAGATATAATTTCTTGTTTGAAAGGGAAACAATAGCATAAATCGTTTAAAATTATTAAAAAGTGTGACTATTTCAATTTAAAGGAACGAATTAATTTGTCCAAAAAGTCAGATCATTAAAGAACCTATTTTATAAATAAAATTATTTACTGAAATTCCTACAGGAAAATGCACTTAACTATCAAATTGAAATTTAAAAATGCATGTTTATGAGATGCCTATTCAATGCACAAAAACACTTTTCTTAAATTGTGTACAGGAAAATACAAAATCAATGAGCATCGAATTGATAGTAAACTAAATGTTTACACAAATAAATTTTATAATAATTCGAATATAATTCGAAATTTATCAGCATAATTTTCTGTCGCGGAAATTACCCTGAGTATAATAACTTTATTTATTTGGATAATTTTGTTTTCGTACAAATAAAGATATGTTATTTTCCTACAAATAAAAATATGTTATTTTCCTACAAATAAAAATATGTTATTTTCCTACAAATAAAGATATGCTACAAATAAAGAATTGTTATATGACAAATAGTTTATTTATAAATACAAAGCGGGGTAATGCTTGCTTGAATGTGAAATAAAGAAAAATTTTGAAAAAGTCAATAAAATATAATACTAAAAATTAAATTCAATAAAATTCTGAAAAAGCTTCAAACTTTTAAAAAATTCATATAAATAACAAATTTTTTTTCAAAATGAAAATTATTTTTTTGAGACGATACATGTTCTGTCAACTCAGAAACTAAGGATCGTGCTCGAAAATCCCTGTTTATTTCCCAATTTTAGAAAAACACATACCTGGTTTATATGTTAAAAGATAGATAAAACCTAGATTAGTGAAACATTTCATTAGTACAATAATTTATTGTGCACAAAGTTCTGATGTCAAATTCTTTCGTCAGCAAAACTTTTAGGATAGTCAAAATGTTTCTTTTTCTAAATATATTAGTAAATATTGTGCCAAAGATAACTTAAATTATACGACCGAATTAAACTTTATGAAATGATTCTAAACTAGTTATATACATTATTTAAAAAAATGACATATTTCTCAAAATTCAATTATATTTCTAGTTTTCCAACTTATTCTGTCATTATTCCTGTATCATAAAAAGTTGTATAGACACAGCATTTCTATACTGATGAACTTGTTATGTACATTTGACGCAAGATTGATAAAGACAGACTGTTGCAATTTCCTTACTAAAGAAACAGTGGCATCATCGCGACATCTGGCAGTATCTCGAATTGTAATTGCATGCAGATCGGATCCGCCCTCTTTGTAATGTCACTTATCAACCATAGCGAGCAGCCTGTTTCAGTACTTAAGGGGACTTGGCACGCCAAATTTTTTTTTTCTACAATTTTGATCAAACTTATTCAATTTTGTAGTAGATAGATGTAAACTGTGCAGAAACTGAAATTTCTAAAAGATTTTTCATTTTAAAAAATGACAAATTAAAATTTTTTTTTAATTTTTTAAAAAATTAACCCTTTTTTTTTAAATGCTTCTTCTCATACAATTTTTAATATTTTTTTCTCCAAAGTTTTTTGAATGCTTACTTTGTTTTTATGGGAAAAAATTAGGTGGATTTGCAACTTGCACATGAAATTTGCATGATTTAAACATTGGAAGTGGGCGTGGCACGTGATGAAATGTTAGACAAAATAACTTCATATCTCACTAAATATTTGTCTGATTGCTTTAAAACTTTCAGATTATTAAGTCCAAGGTTCAAGGATCATTTTCCACTCAAAATTTGAAAATCGATATTTTCATTGATTTTCCGGAATTCTTAGGGTGCCAAGTCCAGACGATGATTTGATTACTTCTACGGGTCTATTCAGGTACCCCCGGTTGGGTTGGGAGACGTCACTTTTTCCGTTGTTAACGTGCGGAAAAAGTGACGTCTCCCAACCCAACCGGGGGTACCTGAATAGATTCCTTATTCATTCTCTTATATTTTGTATCATCTCAATGCTTTAATGACGTCATGAGTTAATTTACGATTTTAATTTAGTTGTCGTTCTATTAAATTTGTTATTTTGTTATGTAGTAGTCATTCTTTGACTGTGTCACCAGCTCTGTGGTTTCTCACAATGGAGTACTTCTGATATATGTGGAATATAGGCATGATAGGTTGAGTAGTTGAGTAGTAAAGTTTTGTACAAGTGAATATGAAGCACTTAAGTGTCAAACGTTCTACGTACATAAAACCTCGGCGTCTAGACAGTAACTCTCACTTCTACATAAGCTGTTAAGTTAACCTGAAAAAGACGTTGGCCTAAAAGTTACCAAACAGACCAATTCATCTTTAAAATAGTTTACAGACCAAATTTTATTTCAAGTTTTATCATACCTTTACACAAAACTATCAGATATTTTGATAATTATTATAGGATTCCATACTTTTTGAAAAAGAGTACATTAAAAGTAATGACTAATTATATATTTAGATATCGTTTAAAATAGCTATTTTTTACTTTAGAAAGTATTAATATTTCACTCATATAAAATTGATTAATATATTTATTTTTTAATCAAATCCAATTTTGCAATTATATGATATCAACTTTTCCCACATTCTTCATTTAAGAAATGTAACATAATTCAAGCATACTCTCGTTCATTTATTGTCATGCAACCAGAAATTTAAGGATTTGAACTTCCTAAAAGGCTTCATTTATTTTATCTTTGTATTAGTCTTAATCTTTTAAAAATTATTAAGAAAAATCTGTGAAAATATTATTGTTATGTGTAACTGAGATTAAAAGAAATAATTCGCCTCTGAAATTCATGCATATTTGGAATCTGTTGCTTGTTTTTTCCGTATTTTTTATATATTTAATAAGTACAAAATATTCCAATTGTCTAAGTAATAAATTTTACCATATTTTGCTAATATTTTGCATTGTCCATATCAAATATTCTAAGAGAAAGCTAAAGCTCTTTGTTTGTAAAATTTCTGGAAATTGTGCTCATCTCGTTAAGCATGCCGTAAATAAAAGGAGAAAAATATCATTAAAAAACAGATGATTTTAAGTTCCTTTTACAGTGCCTAATGTCGTAGAAAAGAGTACAAAAAATGCTATAAATCAGAACGGAAATGCATTTTTGAGACCCCCAAGGCAGCTCAAATGTAACGGCAAACCATCCTGGATCTAGAATTTTTCATATTTTTTTTTTCCTTTTTTACGATCTTAAATCGTCATTATTTTTTTCCTTTTGCATTTTCTGTGTCCTGATAACTTTCATAAATGTCAAAAAACGGAAGGAAAAAATAATCGGGAACACTTAAATGTTGTGAATCTTCTGAATGGTGAAAAAATTAAATAAAAAATACATGTCTCATTTCTACGTTACTAAACATTTTTGACAAATGTTTACTCTTTCTTGAAAGCTTGTTAAGAAATAAAGCTGTTTTTCCCCCCAAGTGTTAAAAAAAACGTTCTCCAACCGTTCATTTTATAAACGTGTCTTCTTTCGAAATAAACGGTCGGGAAAAATTCAATTTTTAATATTGCCTTACGTAAAAAAACTGTTAAGTAATTGCTTAGGATATGTATATTCCCTAAAAAAACAACATGCTCAAATTGGAATGTCATTTTGTTCTCGATTTTGAAACGCAATTAGGATACATGTGGTCATCAAAATGTTTCTGCATACCATTTTCAATTATACACTTTTTTACAAAATGAAAAATAATATTAGTTTTTTTCATACCAAGGAAATAATTTCCTTTTTACTTGTCTGGTGATCGATTACTCGGTTGCTTTACTATAGCATCTGCTTTTCTTTTCTCCATATCTTCTTTCGAAATTTTATGCGTATCATTTCCCTTTTTTCGTAGTAAAGCAATTAATGTAAATATTTCAGTGAGTTATTTTTGCACAGGAAAAATTAAGTCGTAATTTTTTTTCTTTATTTTGTTAAAATCGATAAAGTTAACATTTAGCTTACAAAAAATAATTCTGTCTTCTTAACTATTGAGTATTTTCGCAAGATGTTATGATGCTGTAACAGATATGATGAAGTTTCATTAACAGAATTTTTAAATCATAATGTAAAAAAATTCTTTAGATGATAATGGCTTATAAGATGTTAAAAACTTTTAATTATGGAAACTTTATTATAATGTTTTACAAATTAATTTATTTTGAAATGTCATGTTTCTGAAAATAAATGAATATAAGCTGGCAAATGTGGAAAATCTTCGCAGTTTTCTGATTTATAAATGTCTGATCTTTTGGCACGACTATATTGTTACAAAAATGCTTGTGGGCGTATGTGAATGCAGATTAATATGTAGAATAATCAAAAAAGTAAATTACTTTCTTCCACGAATATTTCAGCAAAACATTATCCTAGCACATGTAGCAAAACCGAAAGCACTTTTATAACTTAACAGCAGAGATCACCAATAAATCTCAGTCTCTTAACACTTTTTCTCCTAAGCCGCCCGTAACCGGTCATGCAACTTCTATACTAGTGGGGCGGATTTCGGCAGACTGCTGTTCCGAAAGGGGGGAGAAGGTACTTGGGACAGTGGTCATTAAAGGGACCCTTAAGGGAGATATAAGAGATGAAAGGCCTTCCATTCATATCTCCCACCACCCGTATTGAGGAGAAAAGGGGGAACAGGGTGGACGAATCCATTCCACAGATAAATTAGTACCTCTGTATACAACTGTACTCAGATTTTGAGAACTCTTAGTAGTCAGAGGGTTAAATGCTTCTCAGTTCACCAGTTTCTTTTCTGCCCAAACTTGAACTGACTCTCTTACTAGGAAATAGTTGTTGGTGCGTCCAGCCCCCTCAAAGAGGGCTTATTCCCGATCCGGCATGGTCTTGCGTTGGCTATCTTTGCGATGAATGTATTGGATTGACGTGGATGAGTGAAGGAGTGAGAAAAGAATCTTGCAGCAGTATATGAGGATTGAAAGTAGTTCAATCAGTAACCATTTGGTAAACCAAACCTCAGGTCCATTGATGTGTCGGTTAAGTGATATCTGGATGAAATTTGGATTATTATTTTTGGCAAATATTGTAATGTCATCTGTATACATGCAAAGGTGGGTGTTTAATTGCTTGGGAATATCATGAATAAAACAGCTGAATAAAATGGGCCCAAGTTTCGAGCCCTGCGCTACACCCACTGCAATGTTTTAAATGTCAGAGAGCTCGTTTTTTACTTTAAAACGAAAGCTACGACTTTTGAGATAGGAGTCTTTGACTTTAGTGTGGTAGAAAGGTGTATTAAAACCTATTAATTTGTGGATAATTGCATCCTGCCATACTCTATCGAATGCTTTTTGGATGTCTAGGAAGACAGCTCCTGTTCTCTGTTTATTCAGGAAACCTTCAGAAATAAATTAAGTTACTCTGCGTTTTTGAGCTTGCTTTTATACTTTTTCAACAGGAAGTGGCGTTAGTAATAGGAAGTGATGTAATCTCTAGAAGGTTAAAGACATTTGTGGTTCATATAGAGGTATATCCACAGGTCAGGATTTTACCAGAAAATTCCTTTTGTTGCCAAACTCACCAACTTTGTCGCCTAGTCGCCATAACCGTCGCCATGATTAGCATGTCAGGGAAAAAACTTTGCAACAATATACTTCTCCTAAAGAAAGTTTTACATTGTATTTTTATCGTTGAAAGCAAAGAGAGAACATACCTTGAGAAGAACAATATTATTTTATTAGTTAATTAATTTTTTATAAACAGAATTCATCTGGTTTTGTTTCGTGTCTGTCTGATCGCCAGTTGAATTTTTAGTATCTTTATAATAAAAATTCTTTTAAAGATTTTAATTTAAATTGTTTGTTCTAAAACCTGAAATTCTTCCATTCACAGTCATGTTGTAGTAAAGCATCAAAGTTTCCGTATGATGTTAGAAGGGGAATTTCGCACAGAAGTCCCCTTTTAATATAAATTTTGCTGTTCTTCGCTAGATGGTCAGTATACATATCACAAGAAAAATGCTTGAGTGACGAATTTTATGAAGAAACATGGCATTTTAAAGGGAAAAAACGCATTAGCATTTAAAATCACTGAAAATTAATTAATTATTTTCGTCATACTACTTGCAAGGATATTAATGGGATTATGGAACATAAATTTCGTTTGAGAAACATAGAAATAAATTTAAGATTGAACCTATGACGACGAAGAGAACGATTATTACTAGCAAAACATGTGATGTCGGAAAAACTATAAAATACATTCCAGAACACCATCCCTTTTGGCAAGAAATCCAAACCTATCCGGAGAGTCTTCAAGAGACCCTCAACAGGACTAAACTTCATTTACAACACTTTTTTTACTCTTTTTTTTATGTATTTAAATCTGAAGTTTGCTGGAAAACTTAAAAAGTTTAACTTTCATTTTGTTCGAGTTTAAATTTGAATTTACTTAGAAATAAACAAATTTTGAATTTCTGGCTTATAATCATTTTTAAGTGAATTTTTTTTTAAATCTAAATTTTATTCAAAAACCCCTAACTTTTCAAATTTAAATTTATTTGGAAATAAATATGTTTCAAATTTTATTGAGTTTTTCTAATATTCCTGGCTTTATAATCATTTTTCCGTGACTTTTTTTTGTTTTAAATCTGAATTGTACTAAAAACTCAATAACTTAAAAAAATTATTGGATTCTTTCGAGTTTTAGTTTGCTTGCAAATAATTAATTTTTTATTTTGAGTTCCCTTCATATTATTGGCTTCTGGTTTCTTCCCTTAATTTTTTTCTGTTATAAATTCATTTTTCTGTAATATGAATTTTACTCAATAATGGATAACTTTAAAGTTTATTTTATTTTCAGTCTTGAAATTTAAATTACTCACGAATAAATAAATTTTAAATTTTGGTTAAGTTTCATTGATATTACTGGCTTTATAATCATTTATTCCCTGAAATTCAGAAACGCTCATGCTGTTTTATATTAAAACAGGACTTCTCCATATTTAAAATTTAATTTTAAAAAAAAATCAATTATTGTAATGTTTTGATTAACGCCATTAGGTTCATTTTTTACTGTGTGACAGATTAGATGTATCTTGAACCAAATTTCGAAGCTGTTTAGAGACCATTCGTTTTCTTCTTCTACTGTAAAATTTTAAAATTGTAAGAAGTCCCCTTTAAAATCAATCGATTCAATTGAGAAGAAATTTTATTTAAAATTAATTTCAAAAAATCTTGTGAAAAATTTTATACTACATTTTTTTTGTATTCCAAATTAAAAATGCACTGAAGAATTTCGGAGAATTTTAAAGTTCAAAAGATATTTAGAATATTTAAATAAACTAAAAATGTGCTGAAGTAATCGTTTTGATTTTTTTATTTTGTTTGACCTTTTCATATCTAATTGAAATGCTGAATTGTTTTATGAAGATATATAGCGATAAATAAAGATAATAAAACGTTTTTGTACAAAAGTATTTGTGCAAAATTTTAATATTTATACGTCACTGCTTCTTCCCCCGGTATTACCTTAATGTGAAATCTACAATCTAACTGATTTAAACGAACTTTATTCCAAATTAATTTTAAAATGTTTACAATTTTAGCAGTTTAACTACAAATTAGACTTATTTCTACCTTTGTTCACAATAGGTCAGTTCAGACTTCATTTTAAGCTAACAAATTGCTGCATTGTCTACCATGACTGTTTCTGAAAAGAGGATTTATTGAAACACTAGCTGTTACCCGCGACTTCGTACGCGAAGAATTTGAATTAATCTTTTTTTTAATTCACGAATGTAAATGTTTTGTTGCATTTTGAAAGGGGAAAGGAAAAAGTTCTGACGGTTGATAATACTTAATTGGACGACTGACAGGAGTGTACTGTACATGTATGCTGATATAGTTATGTAAATTGTTTATCTATTCTAATATACTTTTGTATACCACATTATTTGCACGGATGTAGAGGTTGTGTGGGCTGGACACACGTGAACACGTCATGTATAGTTGCCCATGCGAAAAATATGGTTTCTCCAAATGTACATCTGCCACTTTCAGTATCTGGCCCTGAGCCTGGCAAATGACATTTTTAAAGGGATTTGTTGCCTTCTGAACTGAGATGAAAAATCCTTCGGCATTATCGGAAGGCGTCGAATTAAAATACTCTCTCTTCTCCCTGTATCAGTCATAACAGTAGCTTTCACGACGTTTGGACCTTGGTGTGTAATTTGCGACCGTGTGCCATTGGACAGTCTCGGTATATCGAGGTTGCGTATTAGTAGTACTGGCACCCGGATTCAATCTCGGCTTTTTGGAAGGTGCCCTGACAATTCTAAGATGTTGAAGAGCTCTACAGTATAAGATGTTTCTTGTTAATGCCCATTACCGTATCTACAGATGGATATTCTGTAATACCTCACTGTGAAAGTTAAACAAAACATCGAGAGAATAATTCACTAACGTCATTGGATCACCGTGTAACTGCATTAAAAGCTGCAAATGCTACGACAACAGGAAACCGGAAGTGTAAAGTCTCCTTTGTTGTTAATGGTCAAAGAAGGCAATATTTTCTTATATTAACTTTAACACTGGCAAAAGCCCGCGCGCGAAACAGTAATTTGGCTTGAATTTATTTCTATAAGAATAAAAAGACTTGTTAGAAATTACGTTACAAAAATATTTTTAAACCTTAATAACAATCAGAGAAAACATTTCATCGCAATGCAATTAATAGCATTAAAAAGATCAGTTTCTGGTCTTTACAATGGCATAAAAATAATTGTTTTCTAATAAATATTTCAGAAGTTATTGGCGAAAAACGTCTAAGCTTTAAGCTTAAAAGCAGCTAATGTTCGTTATTTAATTAAATATCTTAAGAACTAATTAACTCTGAAAGTTGAAAATAGCACCTTTGACCTAGAATTATGCTCTAGAATGTCGTGTGTAAATTTCATGTCGCTACCATTCACCGTTTAGGAGGAGTTCTTGTGACCGACCGACCAACAGACAAACAAATACATGTAATTTCTGCCTTATTTTATAGATATTTATAAACATAAGCAAAATTTTCAGAAATGAAGATAAATTAGTTCAAAGTCTAACCGTTTTCTAGCAGCGAATTAGGTATAAATTTGCGTTATTTCAAAATCGTCTGCACGTAAACTTTAAAAAATAAATAAAAATTGAGGGAACGATGTCACAGAAATAAAAGTGGTATCATTGAAAAGGTAGAATTTTTATCTTTAAGATGGTATAAAAATAATTTGTATCGGATAATTTGTTCGGAAGTTACAGCGGAAAAAAGGATTACGTGATAATTGATTTTAAAAATAATTTATTCCACATGTTTTCGCATTCCTAAAGAATCACGTGACAGCTGATTGAAAAATAAAAAGTTTCATCGCGAATCGCGGAGTCAATGGGCTTTCTTTGTTAACTATTTTTAATCTGTAGTCAAAAATAATTAATTTAACGTGATTTCACCTAGCCTATGTCCGTTCTTGGGTTTCAAGCTACAACTCTGCCAATTTTCATCCAAATCGGTTTTGTGGTTTGGTCGTGAAAGCTTAACAAACAGACAGACAGACAGACACACTTTCGCATTTATTATATTATTAAGGATTCCTCTAAGAAATGTTTATTAAATCTTCCGCAGTAAGAGAATTCTTGCGAAAAAATTGGAGACATGTTTTGAAGATAATTCCACACAAATAGGATTTAGAAAGAAGAAATGGAAAGAAATGCTATTGCAGAAACTTAACCTTATTATGAGTAGGTGTAAAAGATATTCCGCTTGAGGAACTTCCTTTATTTTATTAAACATTGGAAAATTACTCAAGAATTCTACTTTTAGAGGAATTATTTGCTATAAGATTTACATAGTTTAAGGAATGGTTTCAAAAATAGTGAAATGTAACATGATTGTAATGTATGATATCAGATTTAGATACAGAACTGAGAACAAAAACACTCTATTTTTCGAAGAAGATTTCAGACACCATTCTTCTTTTCAAAACTTAATAGTTTTTCCATTTCTAAGATAAGAAGAGATTCATGCTTATTTTTCAATTTGAAAGTATTCAAATTATTTCCTTTTATAATTGTAATTGTAGGGTTTTTCTACAGCGTAAGGTAAGGCAGGGTTTTTAAGGTATCCGCCTACGTTGAAAACACTGATTTTCGACCACTTTGGCGAAAATAATTTTTTCCAAATTTTGTTGTAGTTCAAACTTTTGTCTTTCCAAATCCGTTTACATTTTTTTTTCTAAGTGAATTAGAAAATAATAATTTTAAAATACTTTGCTGGAAGAAAAACCAACCGGAAGTAAATCTTTAGGTGCAGTTTTCTCAGAATTTTGTTCTTCATAAAATTTCCCCACCGTTAACATGACATCTCAAAATTTAATAAAGATATTCAATTGAAAGTTTCAGAACATGTTGCAAATAGTATAAGTAATGAAGTTTTACTCTTAAACAAGTGATCAGTTTAGAGATACCTACTAGTTTAAAGTCTACTGAACACTTTCAATATTGAAGTAGTATCAGGGAGTAAAATTATAGCTAGCATAAACGTTCGAATTCAGAATAAATTTACCATGCGAAAAAATCTGTACCCATTTACCCTGCTCTATTTCAGTAATATTTGAGTTCAATAACCTATCATACAACGTAATGTAGAATGATATTTTGCGACGAAAATATACACAGCGAAACATAACACAAAGTTCTAGTATAGTTGCTTCTTCTCCTTTATGATCATTTTGAATGCTAGCTTCTACATAAAGGAAGCATTAACACATCCAAAATGGTGGCGCCAAACTCCTGGAATTCATGATTACCTTCATTTTCTGTTCCCTAGAATAGGAGACAAGCTAAAAAGTCGAAAATCTTAAATGTGTGTCGTATTTCAATTTAAATAATTATATATACCTCTTCAATCAATCATCAAGACTGAAATCCATTATGACATAATAAGAGTCTGAACGAACCTAATTTCGCAAATGACATAATAACTTTTCATTCACTGAGGTTCCTTAAAACTGCATTTACTGTGTTCTCTCCTGTTTAACGCTCGATCAATTCTAATCCAATTTAAGTTTGCTACCAGTCCGTCACGCAGCAGGTTCTGTCACTGCTGCAGGTAGTCAATAAATCTTTGTTATTCTAACTTAATTCCATTTGTCGTTTATGTGGACGTAGTCCAAATTGCAATTCTCTGTTGAATTCGTGCTTTTATTCTGTGTAAAGTTTTTATTTATCGGTGAAAAATGCATGAAACGCTTTTCTTTCCTTCTTTAGTTTGTACACTATTTATAAGAATTATAACAGACAATTATAGCAGGCGTCTTATCGCCAACCGATGCATAGTAAGATAAATAATTTATTAAACCTAAAAGCTTCTTTTATAAGACACACTCAGGTGTTTTTATAAATTTGACAGCAGTAATGATCTGAAAGTTTTGATTTTTTTAATAATAAAATAATAATTAATAATAATAGTTTTTGTAAAATAAAAATTAGGAAAATTATCACGTAATTTTGCGGAAATTGTAATTGAGAAATGAATGAAATGTGTCAAGAAAGTAAAACGAGAAACACCCTAGACACCAGACATGCCTGTTGCTGTCGTTATGGAAGCGGGATATTCCAATGCATTTTGGGGATGAAGGAAGAGGTTTTATTTCATTTGGCGTATAAAGAACTGGCGAAAGACTAATTTCTCTTTGTATTTCGTTCGGAAACGAATTCCTCGCCAAACGGAAGTGCTCTTAGATTGCCAAATGATGCGGTTGATTTTAAATCTGTATCTCTCCCTTCTTCGACTCCTCTATTTGAGGCAACCCTGTTCAGAGTTTTTCTAACTGCGTCATCCAAAATTTTAAAAAGATTTTTCTGTGCAGAAAAGTTGAAAACACTTGTAGAAGCCAAATGATAGGAATATAGCACAAGAGAACAAAAGGTATACAAAAAAATAGCATATCAGTCCTTAGAGAATGTCTACAAAAGCATGTACACATTTTGCTGAGAATTTGAATAGTGCATTCAAGGAACTGTCGCCCGTTCATAACGAAAGAAGTTGATCACGAATGTAATTTGATTAGTCAAGAAATCCAAGAAAATTTAACATACTTTCTTCTTACTGAAGATATGATGGAACAGTATAAAAATTTGGTAAAGTACCCTTTAAAGTTGACAGGTATGAGTTTATTGAGATATCCCTATTAGCACAACATACCCTAAAGTATCCATACGATGTTTTTACGATGTTGCACGGCATTCAGATAATCGTAGCAACATTGTGGAGATATCGTAGAATAACTTGTGTCAATAGGGATTTCACTTTTTAAAAGTTTAAATTAATCAAATCATACGTTTGAAAAGTTGCTTGTTACCATAGCCTATATTCATGAAACCAAGCAATTTATTTCACGGTAATTGTAAAAGAAAGGTGCTATCAATTATTAAGCTTAAGATACTATTTTTAATCGTTTGAATAACAAACTTTAACTAGTAGAATTTATGCTTGCATGATGTTATATCCATTGTTTTGACTGTTCATTATTATGATTATTAAGTTTCAGATACTATTTTTAATCGTTTGAATGACAAACTGGAACTACTAGAATTGATGCTTGTATGATATTATTTCTATTGTTTTGTCTGTTCATTATCGTGATTGCATTTTATAAATCATATAGTGTGAAGCATTGCAATATTTTTTTAAAATAGAAAAAAATTCTGAAATATATCACTAAAAGCAGATGATCTTATCTCAAAAATTGTACTTTATTTTATATTCTGGATGAAAGAAAATAAATCAAAATAAGTATTGGATGTAACATTTTTTTTCAGTTCATCACATACTATTCTGAATTAAAAAAGTTATATTTATACTCCCACATAGGAACACTAACTAAGAATAAATACTTAATTAATTTTTAAAAGCATTTCTTATGGGAGTATTAAAATCCCTCTTTTATAAAGAAAAGAACGCATAAATATATTTATAATTTTTTCGTATTTGAAATAAGAGGATGCAATGTTAATGAAAATTTAGAAAATGACTGAAGACGCCTCTTTTAATCCTGTATGTAAAAATATTTAAAAAAATGTTGCCCGGATAACTCAGTTGTTTTTCAAAACCAATGGGTCAAGACCTGAATCTTTTAATTTTCTCTGCGTCATTTAAAAATGAAAAATTCAAAAGAAAATTCCACGCAGATAAAGAGTATTTTCCAAAGAGGATTAATCCAGTAATCGAATAACTACATCAGTGAATTCATTATCGCTAAACATGCATTTGTATAATCTTTTATTCATACATACTGAATTTTCTGCAATTTCTTAAAAATCATAGAATTTATAAGACTGTATATAAACGAAACGGTGAGTAACAGTAAATTACTTAACTTCGACCATATATCTTAATCCATGTTGCCAGCAATGAAGACATTTCATTAAAAGTATAGAAAATACATTCCTGTTTACTTGACATGCAAATCACGGAAAATGCGGAAAATTGCCCATCATTCGATGTTCTACCCTTGCTTACCCTTATCTACCCTTTTTATACACTATCTGATCAAAAGTATCCAGATACTTTCGGATTTTCACATTTTCTAGAATTTCTCCAGAAGGGCTAAACCGACTGCCCTTGAAATAAGACCATGTAAAGAAAAGACTATAAATCACATATTTCAGTGAAGATTCGGTCACGAGGGCAATTAGGAGGGCCATCAAAAAAGGGATGACGGCGAAAACGTTTTGGCCCACCCCATTTCACAGAAATCTGATAACGAGATGAAACGTTCATCGATGATTATGTTTGATGTGCATAATAATTACGTGCATTTTCGTAAACACAGCACAAATATTCGGGAAGAAAAAAATCAAAATTTTTTCAGCCTCTTTTTTGCTTATAACATTCAGAGTTTTCAACCAATTTCTACAACACTTACGGAAAAAATAACACTATGATAGAGACGCATTGTGTAAAAATTTGGAATAAAAACTTTGAATATTAGAGAAAATATGAGTATTTGTAGTAAATATTTTTTACTGCGCATGTACGAGACGTATAGTAATTTTTCTTTCACAACTTCAAAGCCAAACATGTAGGACAACTTATATAAAATTTCCAGTCGAATGCAGTTAAGATTTAGAAAGATATCGGTATTGAAGTGAGCAGAAGTTTTGCTGCCTCCGAGAGAAACAAAATGATTTTGGTATTTCCACAAATTGATATTTTTTAAACTTGAATTTTGGAATAAGTTTATAGAATTTAATAAATATTGAATAGTCTGAATACTTCGGCAAACTTATAAATAAAATTCATAATTTAAATTGCAGTTTGACGATTACTTCCGAAGATTTAAGTTTAAAAAATATCAATTTGTGGATAAACCCTCATCACTTTATTTCCCTCAGAAAGAAGCAGAAATTCTGCTCACTGCAACGACTATATCTTTCTAAATCTTAATGGTATCCAACTGAAATTTTTACATGATTTGTCCTACATATCTGGCTTTGAAACTTTGAAAGAAAAATTACGTTATATCTCGCACAAGCGCAGTAAAAAATTATTTACTACAAATAATCATATTTTCTCTAATAATCAAAGCATTTATTCCAAATTTTTACACAAAGCTTTTCTGCACTTTTTCTGTATGTTTCGTATAATTTCGTGGAAAACTCTGCATGTTATAAGCAAATAAGGTGGAAAAATAGGGATTTTTAAGAAAACCTTTATATTTTCCTGAATATGTGTGCCTGTATTTACGAAAATGAATGTAAATATTATGCATATCAAACATAACCATTGATGAAAGTTTCATCTCGTTATCAGCTTTCTTTAAAACAAAATGAGTCAGAATTTTTTTTTGTCTTCATCCCTTTTTTATGACACCCTAATTGCCCGCGGATCTAAATCTTCACTGTAAAATTTAAGTTAGAGTTATTCTTTATATGATCGAAGTTCAAGGGTTGTCGGTTTAGCCTTTCAGCAGAAATTCTAAAAAATGTGAAAATCCGAAAGTGTCAGGATACTTTTGATTAGATAGTGCATATAATATGACTTTCCGAACATAAAAGATTTAATGCCTTTTATAAAGGCATTACATTTGAATGAATACAATTACAAAACTTTTTCCTTTTTCGAAACCGAAGTCCTCTTTTGAGGAATTTCGCATCATGTACTCGTTTGTGAAAATTTAGTAATTAACGCATTTTGCTGCAGAGGATGGAGTAGATATAATTAACAGAGGAAACAGAGACCTAATTAAAACTTATATCCCATGAACTTCCATTATTTAAGTTGATACTTCCTCTTCTTCGGTTTTTGAAAATGCATCTGTTATTGCAATGTCCATTTTCCAAAACATGGGTAAAGAGTTGGGTATAAATTTGTTGAGTGATTTTTACCTTTTAGTTACATCTTCTGTTCTATGTATTTTAAATGTTTATAATGAATAAAGGACTAAAGGCTTTAAAAATGAAATAGGTTGCGATTAGCATGTTTTCTAAGTAATAACAAATTGTCGCTTAACAAACAACACCACCTATCTGAATTTTTCTAAATTTCAAAAGAGAATGAAATACTCAATTTTTCGCAACGAATATGTTTGAATTTTATTTTCACATCTGATTGGAACATGTGGTCTCATGCTTGTATGAGATGTTAAAAAATTCAGAGATATTCGGTTTTGGTTGAGTAAAAATGAGTATTTTCTTCCTTTCTTAAATTTCAAAATATATGGGATAGGTTGTGTTGATGTTAAGCGACGATATTGTCCTAAACAAACTCTTAATCAGTTACCAGACGACAACTTTTATTTTGAATTGCGTTGTTATCACCGGCGATGAAAGAAGATTTATTGCTTTGCTTAATATTTCGTTTGAAAGCATTCGATAAACCCTTACCTATATGTATTTTCAATTCCTGAACAGGAGAGATTGTGCTTTGTTTCCTGCATTAATAATTATGTTTTTCCATGTTGTTGAAAGTCTGGTGTCATTTGAAAAAAGATTTCCCAAAATAAGCAATGATAAGTTCATAAAAGTTTATTAAGAATAATGAGAACAGATCTTTATTCTATCTACGAATTCAAAACGGAATATAATCTGAGTCTAAGATTACTTAGATGCCTTCTAGATAATTGATCTAATATACTGACGCTTCTTTAAATTGCGTTCTATTTGACAGGTAATCAGAAAACAGGATCCCCTGCCCTGCCTTGGCATCCGGGTATCTGAATGACAGCCGCTACGAGTTCTGAGACCGGAGTCATAGTAGCCATCACCGGCCACGGCAGGACCCCTCCCGTAGGAGGTATGTACTATTACTGATGCAGGTACCCAAGACCCGCCATTACTATACACACCGGGGAAGTGAGAACCCGCTTACTTATCCGACGGTTGCTCATCCGTGAATTAGCGGTGCCACACCAGTCGGATCCATTTCATGGGTATGGTGGGACGAAAAAAATCGAATTTTGGATTATGGAATTCAAATAGTGCTGGAATGTTGCATTATCCCGTCAATAGTAACTGTGCAAAATATCATTTCCATTGATTAATATCTTTTGCCTCCTCAAGACGGCCAAAGTTTCGAAAAACTGACAGAAACGGCCATTTTTCACTAAAAATAATAAAAATTAGGAAGAAGGACAATCTTTTTCTAATAATGGCAAATGCTCTACCATTCCATCATAATTAATTGTAAAATATTTTAACCAGATCGGTTAATAACTTTTGCCTCCTCAAGAAGGCCAAATTTAAAAAAAATAGAAAAAAGAAAATTCTTTTTGTGTGTTACTTATTTATTAAATAATTTAATCAAGGTAATACATTTTATTTGACGTATGTTTAAAAATATTGCTTTAAAATGAACTGCGGGCAACACTGAACCCGTTTCCATTTCACAATGCAACTATTGAATCATACGCGCAATATTCTTCTCTCGTAAAAGTCAGTCAGAAGCTAAACTGTTATATACACCACAGTCTGGTGTTTGCTTAGTCTCATTTGGTGTGATGGACTGAGTGAGTAGAGTATTTTATAAGTGTATTTTATAAAGGAACATTAAACAAAGTTAAATGAAGAAATTGTCCTTTATGTCAATTATTTTCTTTTAAAGTTATGTTTCAATTTTTTAAAAGTTATTTTAAATTTTGTTGAACATGTAATCATTCGAGAAATTAATATTTTGCGTAAAATATATAATATGTAGTGACTGTTTACAGACTGATGAAAATTAATGATTTCAAATAAGTGTAACAAAAAATAATAAATACGGATATGGTGAAACCAACGCAGGCTGAGAAAAAATGTAAATTTCTGACCCGGACTGTTTTCACTGGCCTTTGTTTGAAAGTTCACTTGAAATGAAAGAAACTCGTTTGCCTACAAAGGAAAATATCATACGATGTTGTTTTCAAGAGATACAAATGTAGCAGGAAAAATTGAAATGATTTATGATAGGGCTAACATTCCGACTGTAACCCTTTCACATGTTATACAAAAGAATCACTCATACCACAAAAAATTTCAGTGTATCATGAGAAACTACAAAGGAGATAAAGATAAGGCCAATTTAAATAAAAAGAAGGCAAACGATTTCGTGGAAGAAGCAAAAAACTCTTTGTTTGACATAATTTCCTGTAAGTGAACAAGTTTTACAACGTGTTCTTGAGTGAACTCAAAAAAGTACCAGTTAAAGAACACATGTTTCTTCAAGATCAGAGAAGTCTTAAAATTGGCATTATTGGTTGTGCTGATGTACCTACTTCACGTGCGTTGCAAAAAAAAGCCGAAAAGAAACACTGTAACTCAAAAATCAATTCAGCTAAAGAAGAAGAATCTTCAGATCCTGATTTTGGTGGAAAACAATTGCTACTGCTGAAGAACAAGAGATGGTAGACTTGAATGACATAAATGACCCTGACATCATCTTTCATTATTCCCTTCCTTTCACATCTCAGATGAGAACTCATCTTCCTGCAACTACTACGATCTGCTATAGATACAATGTTTACGATAGAGCAGCTGCTGCTAGGACTTCAGCTGTTTTGCAAGACTTTGGCATTATATCTGAGGTGGATACATCTCATGTGGTGGATAAAAATAAGGGAGAGATCGTTGAAAGGCTAAACAGCAATGAAGCATAATAAGCAGGCATAATGCAAGAGATGATTCAATTGCAATTTTCTTCGACCGTCGTAAAGACAAGACAATTTGCCCAGTAAAGGAAGGTAATAAATTTCACAGAAAAAAATTGTAGAGGAATATTTACCAATTTTAATAGAACCAGGTCGCAATGTTTTGACCACGTAAATAATACATCAATTTCGACGCTTTGTAACAGCACAAATATCATAAACTGTTTGATGAAGAAGAAAGTTAAGGCGACAGTGGACACTATATAGTTTTATTTTTCTTAATTATTGACTTAGAGTTCCGAAATTTTGAGCACATATCTATTGAAACATTACTATATGGAATAATGTTTTTAAAAAAAATTAACTCAATAACCATTTTAAAAAATTATAATATTTAAAAAATTTTTAAAACGTTCCATGCGTGCCACTTTTTATTTTTTCATTTCATTTTACATTATTATTACTCATAAGTGCATTTACAACATAACGGGGTATTATTTTGCTATTTCATTGAATAGTTAATTTATAGGAAATATTTTTGTTTTTGTTTACTTAATTTTCATCAAAATTTTACATTTTTTCAAAAAAAAATTGACTTTTAACTATCTAACTGAAATCGAAACATAAAATGGATACCAAGATTTATTTTAGTTTCTATCAGGATACCGCACTAAAAATTTCATAAGATTTACTAAAAAATTAAGACGCATGGAACATTTTAAAGACACGTAAATCTGAAAAAATATAGATTTGAGAAAAAGGCATTTTAAATTTATGTGTGCACTTGCCTTTGATACTTGCTCTCTTTATGCCATACACCATTCATTTTATTAAAGTAGATATATATTTATGCATGTTATTCACTTAAAAGTAAATTTTGAAAAGGGAAAGTCTTGATTTTAGAATTTTAGAATTTTCAGGCACGTGTGTTTTCTAAATTAATATAAATAACTATTTATTCACGACAAAAATAAATTGAAACTGACTTTTAACTATCTAAATGAAGTCAGAACATAAAATGGATAAAAAGATTTATTTTAGTATCTACCAGGATACAGTAATAGAAATTTTATAAGATTTAATAAAAAATTAAGACGCATGGAGACACGTAAATCGGCAATAATATAGTACTGAGGAAAAGACACTTTCAATATATTCAAACACTAACATTTGATACTTGATTTCTGTATACCATACACTAATATTTTTATTAAACTACAGACAAATTCATACTATCTTATTCACTTTTAATTGACGCGTTAAAATTTTCAGGCACGTGTGTTTTCTAAATTATTATAAATAAGTATTTATTCCCAACAAAAAAAAATTAAAATTTTCCTGTCCCAAGTCTCTTTGTCACATGATTTAGACATTCTTCTTCAGTAATTTTCATACTGTCACCATATGCATCTAATTCTAATAAATACTGGCATGTCCTGGTATCTCCACCTCACAGAGGACTCGTATATCACATACCACAGTTTTCAAGTGATCTCTTCCATAAAATTTCTGCAGATTTAACCTTCATGGCATTTGATGATCCCATATCGTTTTCGCTGTATTCTGGCATGTGGGTTTTGTAAGATATGGAGAGATAAGCACTGTGTTCTCCAAAATGCCTTTTTGAAGTAGTGCATTCAGGACAATATTTCGAAAGTATATCGTAACCCAACGACGATACCAGCCAAAATATCGACAACAATACTAATTCCATCTAATGACGTATGCCAACGTTTCTGCCATGTGCCATCATACGAGACAGTGATATTACTAATACCATAATTTTTGTCATATGGTGATGATAAATCATTATACTTTTAGCGACAATTTTGCAAGACACTCGTAGAATGTCATCTTTGTAAGTATGCTTCTCCTAATACATTTTATGTAAACATTTTGAAAATGTTTTTTCAACATTGCATGAAAACCAATAGCCATGTAAAAATCTTCTAATGCTGCGTGGCCTTTCCCAAATTTCAAAAAAGTTTCAACAAGATTTTTATTTGCTTCAAAGCATTTGTCCACATTATTACGAGGGCTGAAAAATATAGAATTAAATATTTTATCACATTATTTGCATTTTAGTTCTATTATTGATGAAAGTCCATAAGTAAGATTCGATGTAACATCCAAAGAACAAATATTATATTCATCACATTTTGTATTGGACTGAAGGGAAGACCACATACTGTTATTCATAATGACATATGAATTATTAAATTGTTTTTCTTTTTGATGCTGAGGTAGCAGGCAACATTTCAAGTTTTGTGGCACTCACATTTATAGATTCATTGTTTAAACAGTGTTCAACACACACTACAATATCAGAATTTTCTATTTACTTTAACGATACAATAACAGAAAAGCACACAAAGTATAAAGGATTATTACTTACCAGGGTTTTGCAGCAAAAAATAATAATAACTTCAGGGATACCAGGAACAAGGCGGTTCTAACATTTAATGATAGCGAAAATAAACACAACATTTCGTAAAATACACGCGGTAAAAATATTAAAAATATCAACAAACAGGACAAACAGCAGTTAACAGTTATAGTTAAAATCGGCGAAAGCTAAAACATAAAAATATTAATTCTAAAATAAAATAAAATATAGAACAAATTGTGTTTATCGTTTGTTGAAATGTTTGTTTATATTTTCGGGTCTCTTTAATTTTTTAAAGTGCTTATAACTTTTTAATAAATTAATTTACGCACATGCGGTTTTGTGCATATAGTTCAGTAAAGTAAACAACATTGTATTATTACAATTTTTTCTGAAAATTGTAAATTTTGCCAATTTCAAGGTCCACTATGTCCTTAACGCTGAAAACATTACAGATGGCAGCATATTGAAAACAAAGCACAACTCCTGTGTCATTGTGCTTCTTGAGGAAAAATTTTAAAAATATTTACAGTGGTTAGTACGTCTTTTACATTTCAACGAGCTCCCTCTAACATATGTATTTGAATACCTAAACGGTGAAACAACCGTTCCTCGCACATTTTCCGGACCGATAGGGAAAAGTCTGGTGAACTGTGAAAACTTGCCCGTAGCAAACTTTCAGCCAGTTTATTGTGACCTGCCTGTAGTAACGGCCAAAGATTTGAGCAAGGATCAGAAGTATCTATTGGATATATCCTATGCAGTTTTAACCGGCGTTTCTTCTTCTGATCTTTCCCGACGTGACCCAAGGCCCACTTCTAACGCAATATGGTTAAAGACTGCTAACAGATTCTTAAGATTGTACGTTGGGACAGAAGAACCGTCTTCAGAGCTGATTCAACTAGTGCTCTACATTAGGCGGGTATACTGCATCGCATGTTTCAGTATCAAAATAAATCATTTTCTTGTACAAGTGGATAAAAAAAATTGTGGAACATAATAAAAAAAATCGAGTATTTATCAGACGATCTGAAAAAGGTGGTGGATCCTGTAATTTCTCGCAACGCTTTTATGGCACATCCCGAAAACCTGCTGCTGTGAGCATGTTGGCGGACGAGAGACACACATTCGAGAACTTGCTGTTTGCTGGATTATGAAGGCAAGAGGATCTTATTCCACAGTTGAACGTAGTCCCTTTGTCATCAATAACAAAACTATAGAGCCAATCAGAACATCTACATGATTGTCTGGTTTAAGTGTGATGATACTGAGACACCAATTATCTGATTAATTACCACTGATCTCACAGCAGAAGGGCTAAAGTCTATTGCTGAGAATGGATCTATAAAGGACTTACAAATCTACAAATTTCCTTGCCACACCCAATCGATGGAGAGCTGTGTAAAACTTATGACTGAAGCCGCAAGTACGGTTTGTAGATCACACAACAGGGATACTTTTATTAGAAATACCATGGCGACACGGGCATTTATGTCTTCATTTGAGCACAGGGCTAATTGTAAGGTAATGTAATTTACTGCATGAAGCTTTAAACAACTGATAACATGTTAATGAATAATGAACAATCAACAATGTAAGTGCTTAACTAATGCATAAGTTCATTTATAGTCTAACCGCAACTGCTGGCACTATTTTTAGTTAATGAATAATGATTTATAACTTTTATCATATTAAATGTGGCTGTATACTGTAGATTTCTGATATTAAACGAATTTTTATTAAAATCTATATACTATCAGGCTGTACTGAGTATAATTTTGTTAGGCGATTTTTGCATTAAAAAAAAGTTATATCAAAATATCATGTTTTGCTAATTTTTGAAAAACATTGCCGCATTGAAGAGACAAATGTTATTAACCGATCTGGTTATATTTTTTAGAGCTAATTATGATGGACTGGTACATCATTTCCCAATATTAGAAAACGATTGCTCTTTTTCCTAATTTTTATTATTTTTAGTAACATATGGCAGTTTTGGGGCAGTGTTTCGAAACTTTGGCCGTCTTGAGGAGGCAAAATCATTAATTATTCAATGAAAATGAAATTTTGCACAGTTACTATTGACTTTCCCGTACTATTATAATTCCATAATCCAAAATTCAATTTTTTCGGCCAACACTAGTACATACACATTTTTTTAAAAACATTAGCTCTTCCTTAAATTTATCTCAGATACCGCCTTATTTATTAAAAAATATTCATTTATTCAGTCGTAAATATATTTTTGTAACTTTCTTAAGACTTAAAATAATTCATTCTTTGACTCAACACAGAAAGTATTGCAACTTGACAAAATATTATTCTTAAACACTGGATTCAAGGAATATGAATAATGTTTCATAAAGGAATTCGCAATAAGAATAAAAAGTCTTCAGGTCCATAGGCTAATAATAAAAAAAAATAAAAGCATTCATCGATCGTTAATTTCAATTTCGATTAATATCTGCACAAAATTCTATCAAAACTAATAAGAATCCTTACAAATTTTTACACCATTGTTTCAAATATAAATGCATTTCGTTTGAAAAACTTTGACTTTATTTTTAAAATGATAATGGAGAAAAGATGTTGCTTTAAAAGGATATACCAGAGGGGAAGAGAAATCAATATCTTCTGTATATAAAAAGATAATCTTTGTAATAGGATTGCTAATTTGAATGCGATTGTTTCTTGATAAATAATTTTGCTATATGATAAAAAAAAAGTTATAATGGCATTACGTCTGGTTTTAATAGTTTTTAAGAATTTTATTATACTTCATAAAATTAATTAGCATTTCCTTTTAATTTTGGAGCTATTTTTAATCTTCAAAATATTAATTATTCCATAATTTTAAGAAAAACTTCCTGTTTTAATATGAATCTCCGTAACAAACTCTCCTTCATTTCATCAAACTTTCTCACGAAATGAATAATGAACTTTTAAATAATTGGATTTTTTCCAGCAATTTTTCATACTAAATAAATATTAATTAGCAAGAAACTTTAATTTAGATATTTCTTTGAAATTCTATGAAAGAAAACATCATTTTCACACATTTATTGCTTTTTTAAAAATAAATTTTTCAATATGAAGTCCCAAATTATTCAGAAAAATTTTTAAAAACAAATGCTAATAAAATTAATATAATAACATTAAGCATTCATTTTACTACGAAGATAACTCAAATGCATTTCAGAATAATCTCTCTTAATCAAAAATTTCCCTATGGGTATTAAAAACTTATTTTTAATCTTTTTAACATAACTTTGCTTTTTCACCAAATCAATTATTAACAGAAGCTAATTAGTGAAACATAAATCCATTGGTCCATCCATCATCCATCTGAATCCATGGAATCCATCATCCATCTGAAAAAAATGAAAACAATGGTCATGAATTTTTCATCAACGACAAAAAGAATTAAGAATTTCGCTAACTTTGCATCTGATCGTTCTTTGAGGGATTAAATTAATATGCAATCTGTACTAGAATTATAAAAATTTAGTAAATAATATGATATCTTAATTTTGGGTGATGAGGCTGATGAATAAATATTACCTACAAACAAATAAAGCAGAAAAAATTAAGTTTTGAAAATTGAATTTAAAATTTAAATTTAAGATTTTAGAAAGTTAAAAAGAACAGATAACATGCAAAAAATGTATTTATACTCATGAAATTTTTATAGTAACTCGTTTCATCTAACTAAGATTTTAATTAGTTGTAAGAAAAATACTTTTAACTTCTATTATATTATAAACACTGGTATTGTAGATGAGTTTATCGTATTTCTTGATGTCTAATTTCAAATTATGAGTTTAGTATTTTTTCGCAATTATCTTTTTCATTAATTTTTACTGTAATTTTTAGGTAATTAGCAGATAAATTTCTTTTCAAGAATCATATGAAATAAATTAAACATTCGTTCTCAATCTAAATTTGTAATAAGGTGTAAATGTAAGAATTGAAAGCTTTAAAGTTTAAGAAAATAATTGAAAAAAATTTTTTTCATTTTAAATGATAATTATCCGCAAAGAAAGATGCCTTATACACGTTTCCATTCTCTTTTAGAAAATACAGGCAACCAATTTTTTATTCTCGCTGATGTTAAGAAAAACAATCCAAAATAATTTCCTAAATGTATAATTATTAGGACGTGAAACCTAAGTTTTTTAAAACTAATTAATATCTCACTGTACCTATGAATTCTAATTAAATTAAACTACCTTTTCACATACATAACTGCTAGGAATCATAGGAGGACTAAATAACTTTTTCCTTATGTTGACCATTCAAATATATGCATATTATGTATACGTATTTAGAAAGAGTGTTCTGTATGACAATAATAGGAATTTTACTAAAAAAGTTTTATAATCGTCAAAACAATTAAGAAGTGTTTTGCAATCGAGGACGGACGAGAGACGGGGACTATCATTTATAATTTATATACAGTGCTGAACCAGCCTAAGAGATTGTGGTTAGCAATGCAGGTCTGATATAACTTTAATACTTTGTTCAACAAACTTTTTGCATTGCAATAATTAGTTTTGTAAAATTACTAGCGTACAAAATTTGCATTTAAAGGAAACAGTTTCTTTCAGGGAACATGTTTTAGGGTGTGGACTTCTAATTGCATAACTTAGAATTGGATCGAGCTCAGGATATTGGTTAATACATTGATTTTACATGAGGTCCGATCAAGACCAGATTTTTACCAGAACCTTTAAATACATAATTCGACCTTTACCTAAAACCAGAACCTTTAAATACATAATTCGACCTTTACCTTTACCTAACATCAGAACCTTTAAATACATAATTCGACCTTTACTTTCACCTAAAACCAAAACCTTTGAATACATAATTCGAAAGAATAATTATAAATGTTTTCAGAAGATTTTTATTATATATGAAAAAAGAAATAGAAATGTTTCTAATTTTAAAAAAGTAAAATTTCACTTTATGAATTGCAATATAGATTTCAAAATATTATCAACTTAAATGCCGAATTTTATGAGCTTAAAACCTGTCTTTTACGAAGTGTTGATTAAATTCAGACATAAATTATTGTTCAATTTGATATGATAACACAAACCGAAAGAAATTAGTTGTCCTTTTGGAAATATATTCCAAAGAAGAGGCAAATTTGAGAATGAGGGAAATTTGAGAATATATTCCAAATTTAAATTTGCATTGAATAGTTCAATTATCTTCTTCTTTCAGTTTTCAGATCTCTTATGGAAGAATTGAGCCTTAAAATATGCATTAAATACATATGGCAATTGAAATGCGACACAATAAGAATCTTATTAATTCCTTAAATCCTCTAAAATACTTCAGATTTAGCCTTCGATTCAAGAAAAGTAAAAATACTTAAAAGCAACTGAAGCAGCTTCCATTAGATTTCTCCTATCACTTTTAAAGGATCAATTTAAGTTAGCGAAATAAATTTCTTTAAATCAGGTTGCATACTTTCAAGCCAATACCCGAAGTTCCTTTAATTTAATCAACGAGTCTGGAGATTCTTGCGAAATTTCTATTCCTGGCCATAATTTATCGGAAATGAAGTTCTCAAGCAAGCAGCAAAATTTTATTGAATTTTTTTTACAGTTTTCAGAATATTGCTACAACAATTTACTCGGCGGCTGATACAACTTTGTCCCAAGAGTAATTAATATTCAGGGAAATGAATCGAATCTTAAGCGAATCATAGCTGAATAATGAGTGAGAAAGAATTTAGAAAGTTTCGAAGTGCAAAATACATTATATAGCTGTGAAAAATAAATGAGGCTTCAAGACTCTGTTGTACTTTTATAGTAAACAAAAAGGGTCATTTTTGAGGTTTCTTCTATGGATTTTACGATTTACTAAGTATGAAAAGAAACTTTCGGCGGAGAATGTATCGATTGAATTTTCTAACAGGTCAAATAGAGGGAAGAATCCTGCATTAAGTATTAGGATTGCGTTGGAAAAATTTCTGAGACTATAACCAAATAACAAAATTCAACACTTCCTGCAATAAAAACGGATACCCATCGATGTGGTTGAGCATTGTTTAAGTAATATACAAAATGTGCATGTACTTCGAGTATATGAAGTGTAACACTTATTTACTCTTTAAATATTTGAAAGATACAGGTTTTGCATTTTCTACCATAAACTAAATTTACGAAAATCCTTTTAAGTTGAAAATATTTCGAAATAATATGAAAATTCCATTCATTATGCTGATTGAATTAAGATTGTCAAAAATATAAAGGAAATAACAGGCAAGCTTTAAATTATTAGATTCGCAATGCCGATGCTAGTTTTTTCAGCTAAATTAAATGGATTAAATGGATTGGGAACAAGGAGTAATTGTGGACGGTGACAACAGGGCTCACTCTGCATGTACGTTGGTTAAGAAACGCTGGAAGAAGATTAAAAACATTTTCCATCTCTTTGCGGTGCTATATGGTAACATTTGTTAACTTTAGTTGCAGCTGTGTTCAGAACAAATGAAATCCAAACTTCCGCAAATTTCATTGTCCGTTCTCTTCACCTATCATATGAAATGTATGTTGCTAAGTTATATATTTATTGAAAATGCAGGATATAACGGTTAGGAGAAAACTTTAATTTTCGTTTTGGGATCTTCTCCTTAGAAACAGGCTAGGGTTTTCAATTACCACTGACAATTTTTTTGTAGGGTCGGAACAGGTTCTGCAGCCACTACCAGCTTGAACAGTGGCTTGTTAATAACTTGGGACCATGGTCTACTGGGATGTGAGCCATAGTTGAACTCTACCATCAGTTCATAACAACTCGAACCGTCGTTCAACTGACCAAGCAACAATTTCAGAGTTAAGAGGGTTTACACGCGAACAGTAAAACCGACAGTAAGAGATGACGCATGCGAAGAATCATACACGTTTTAACCGGGCCACGGCAAGTCTCTGTCCGAACTTGACAGCGACATCTTACTATCGGTTTTACTGTTCGCGTGTAAACCCTGCTTTATCAAGGGTCACACCGATATGTTCACAAGCCCAGCAGAGACGCTGCACTCGAGTCGTTCTCCGCTGCCATATCCCACGTATTCGCTTCGAGACATATGGCATTCAAGTCTGTCATATGTCTCACATTGATAGTTGCTGTTATTTATTTGACGCAGTGCTGTTTGTTTGTTAACACTGACTGCTCTACGCAAACGTCGCTGGTCTCGGTCATTAAGTACATGCGGTCTGCCACTGCGTTGCCCATGGTAAGAGGTAATGCCTCAAATTATATTTTTTCGGTGCACGCTTGACAGTGTGAATCGAGGAATATTGAATTCCCAAACAACTTCCGAAAGTGATTATCACATGTGTCTAACTCCAACTGACATTACGAGCTCAAAATCCATTGGTTAATTCCCGTCGTGCAGCCATAATCAAGTCAGAAAACTTTTCACGTAATTGGCTTGAATACAAATGAAAACACTGACTAGTAAAACATTTAATTTTTTACATTTCTTACGAGATGCCACTGCCGTCTGTATATTTGCATATTGCTATCCCATAGGTTTTGGCACTTCAGTGTATTATTAAGAAAACTGCATTATTAACTTATCTCGCTGATACTATATCACTGTTTTGAATAGAAAAGCTGTTGATCGAAGTTTTAAAGCTAAAAGTTATAGCATGCGGTTTCTTACATTAATTAAAGAAAATTTAATACTTTGGAAAACAGTAACTAGATCTCTTCTAAGCGAATCAAAATAAAATTTAATTTATTTCAATTATTTCACAGAATTTTAATAAAACAATACTTATACAATCTTGGTACTAAAATAAAGGAAACATATCTTAAATTTCGTATTCAGCATTTTGATAATTAAGGGTTATGAAGATGATTCTAAATTTAAAAAAAAAATTGTTTTCGAAACATCTTTTCTTTCGTCTTTTCTGATTGTTCTAAATCCTTTTTCTCGAATTGAGAATTATTCTCTGAAAATATCATACCACGAGAAAAAAAAACGATTCATAATACAGATTTTCAGTAACGTAAAAACTTAGTGACCTTTGTTAGCAAGAAGATTCAAATTTAACAAATCAAATATAACAAAATAATAAACATGAAAAACAATACATTATTCAAGGAATTTCAAATATGCTTTGTTTTCATTTTATGCTAATTATGTATTTTGTTTTGCTTCGCTGCCAAAAATAATGTATTTTTAATTTCGGTAAGTTCTTTCATTAAAATTAATTTCTGAATTTCTCTTCTTTCTTCTGCATGATTTTCAATAATTCGTTGATTCGAACTTCACGACAATCAAAACAAATTATTAATGGAAAAAGATTAAATAGAATGTGCCTTCAGATACAAAGGCAACAGGTTAAAATAAATGAACGAAAGTAGAAGAAATAACAACTGAAATAAATAGTACATTATTCAAAGAAGACATGTTTTTGCCTTTCGATAAGCCATTCTAATAATATCTTAACTAATTTTAATTTCATTAAAATACTACGAATCTCTCCGTCTTATTAAACATAACTCTTTAAAATACCATTACTACCCTAATCTAAAGTTAAGACATGAATTTTGTCCGATTGTAATTAAAAATGATTGATATGTTTGAACACAATGGAATTTTTAACTCCACATATCTATATTCTCGGCATTCGTCTATGATTAAATGGAATTCTTTATGGAACTCTATGTTTAAATGCAATTCCTTTCGCAACTCTCTATTTAAATGAGATTCTGTAGGAAATTCTTCTGTATAGTGTTCTCTGGAATTGTTAATGAAATTTTCTATCGCCCTCAGACACATAGTAACAGCATCACATTATTCACCAGTGATTTTCTCGGTCGCGGCTTCTATGCATTGTCAGTTTCAAGTGAGTCAATATACATATATATTATTATTCTCCACTAGCTGATTGTATAACTTGACTATTTAAATTTGAATTGTTAACAATACTTAAAATTTCAATTTGTTTAGAAGAATATTGTATGTTTTTCTTCTTCTATAGCACAATTGCCTCCAAGATGTTATGTTAATATTCTTCATGTGAAGTTAAGAATATAGCTCATAATTTTCAACAGATATTTATGCATAATAACTAAAAGCTTATAGGAAGAAGTATATTAGTTTAAACTGAAATTTAATAGTAATTCTTATCAGTTTATCAAATTCAAGGAAAACTCTTGTAAAGGAAGAACACAAAGTTTATACCTTTACAGGAACAATGAAAAAAATGAAGTAACTTTTACTGAAAATGTAATTTTTTCTATATCAATGTAATTGTAAAGGAAAACTCTAAATTTATGATTTGTTTATAATTTATAAGGCACTAAAAGTAATCAACTGCTAATTTCTGTTTGCCATATTAATTTGTCAATATTTCTAGACATGATGGTTAACTTAATGATTTCTACTTTCCTCAGCTAACAAATCAACTTTCTAAACAAGTGGTTTAAATGAGTATCCCCAGTAAAATACAAAGTGAAGAAAATTGCAATATATTTAAAGCAACGGTCTCTGTTAGTAAATTGCAAATTAAATTCTCTATGTATTTTTTTAAAATATTTATGTTCCCATAATTATAAATTTAAATTTTGCTTATTATAAGGTGTGCAAATTAGTTATTCTAAATATAAAATTTAATTGTAAATTGAGCAATTTAATAAATAATTCATAAAATAATTTAGAGAAACACATATTAATAAAAGTTTCAAGAAATCCATTCGGTTTTGTGATTACCGTATATAACTAATTAATAAAGAAGTCAAAGCAAACTTTGTTTTTGTTCTATCTGAAAAATTTCAAAATGAGGAATTTTGAATGAAGCAAAATAAGAAAAGTTTTAAAAATTACCACAGAGTACCTCACTGCATGACTTGAGTGAACGTAATGGAAAAAGAAACATTTATTGAAAAGACTATTGAGGGTATATATGTTGGTTTCTCAAAGATGATATAAAAGTTTCTTTTTTGAAACGTTTGAAGCCAAAACACACTTATGATATATATATTTTCCAGTGTTTCTTTCATACTTCGGCATGAAACATGAACAAAACCAAAATCATCAACAAGATTTATACTGGTTTAAAGACATAATTGTAGAAATAATTTTCAACTAATATAGTTCTTCTCATCTAAATTTTAGTGTTTGCATATCATTATATTCAAGGTGAAATTATTCTGACTGCTGATTATAACAAATTTGTGGCCGTAATCTATCTTTTGGAGCCCTTTAACTGTGATTTTTAAAGAATATTACTTTTAATCTTTTAGTAGGATAAATCCATTAAATCACATATTCAAGAGAACAATTTAAAACATCTTGAGCGCCATTTTTTAAATTCATACAAGAAAAAGTTGCAACAAGACTTCTAATTAGGGCAATTTGTTTTCAATTACATGCCTCTTTCAAGTCCAAGTGATACATTTGTTTGCTCTCATTAAAAGTGTGATGTTTTATGAATATCATTATTCAGTCATAAATTTCTTCAAAAGATACTGTATTCTTCAGACAATCATAATCTTGAAAAGATACAGGATAGAAGAATTGGTGGCTAATTTTGCTTTGATTCCTTCATGTTTCTAAAACCCTATAACATCTATTACAGAATCTATTATCATACTTATTTACCTGAAAAGCATACCATAGGTGAGTCAGATGAGATAATGGAAAATCATCATTCTTAGATATCCTTCCTTACATGTATGAAGCATATATCATAAATTTCCAAAAGTAGGATGTTTAATGCCGTTAGTTAACACAGCATACTTGAACGAACTCAATTAAAAAATTATTTGCCTTTTCAAATCACCAATTCTATCTGAAGAAATTTTGTATCACCGACTCATTTGGGAAGTATTTAATTACTAGCCGCTTTCGGCGACCAGCTTGTTCGCAGAGAATAGAATTTCAATTGAATCTCTTGTGTATAACTTGATATTCATGGTTCTCTTCACAAAGTAATTTTAAATTCCAAATATTGATAGACAATTAACTCATGTTATTTCAGTAGCCTTCCAGCTATTGTGTTCGTTGTCTATTTGAACGTCCTTAGTGAAGTCCAGTAACGGTCTGTGTCATGTATCATACAATGGCATCATCTTTACTCTCTTATTCCTCTTGAAAATAGACATCTGATTTTAACTTTAAAATGGCGAGGGACATTTTACATCCAGCAGCATGTTAGATGAATGAAAATATGCTGATTAACATATCATTAAACATAAAAAATATTACCTTAGCTTTCAATAATCGAAGAGAAGGACGCAAATAAATATTTGTTTTAACAATGAGAACGGTTTGAATTGCGTTGTAACAACGAAATTATTGTTGTAAATTATGCAAAACAATATTTTTAAAAATTTATTAAAATAAGAGAAAAAAATAGTACGACAACTTAATTGATATCATTGAAAAGGTAATTCTTTGCACTTTCAGGTGGTGTAAAAATGATATTTGTGCTTCAATATTTTCGAAAGTTATTAAGGATAAACGTCGAAATTTTGATTATTTTTTAATTAATTAAGCTTTCAAAAATAGGGCTCCGAGTTACACATTCCCACCCTCCAAAATATGTTTGTACCTTCTTTGTATGTTTGTACCATTCTCCTTTATTATTAGTAGAGATTAACGCATATTGTTAATCGGAATAAAAAAGAGGAAATTAGAAGAAAAATAGAGATAGTTATTAAAACTCTTATCCTCTAAGTCCAATTTATTTCAGTCGAAGTCACTGCTTATTCTGATTTTTGAAATTTAGGGGAGATCGGAGTTAGTAGTACACAATATTTTAAAAACATTCCAAAAGAAAGTATTACAAGTATTTTTACGAAAAATACTTTAAAATTTACTCTGAATATTGAAGAATCATAACATATTTTTAAAAATGATTGTAAAAATGATTATATATAGTTAAACCTTATCACCGACAAGCATGGCATATTAAAAGAATAGAATTGATATTAGGTGTCCATTAATCATTTTACTGATAAAATATTTTAGTGTATTTTTCAGAATTAAATATTTTAATTATTTAAAAGAAAAGTTCTGATAACTTAAATTACCTCATGATAACTGATGGGCAATGCTGATTTATTTAATAGCATGATATATTTTAAGTTCACATCACATAATATGCATATGTTGTGTGGGAGGGTGGATTGTCATATAGTATATTTAATCAATAAAATAATTTATCTTATTTCTGCTAATCTACAAAGAGAAATTCTACTTACAGTAAAATCAAAAGATAATTTAAATAAAGAAGAAATGTAAACTTTTATGATTTTGAAAGTTGAAAATTACGTTAACTGAATACACACTTCCTGTTTTTGAATAACTATTTTCCGTCAAACAAAATATACCTTTATTATATTTTCGATAGCTCATTGGCAATAAAAAAATGTTTTCTTCAAACAGCCGCTGACGTTAATTAAAGGCGTAGGACTACTTTACTCGCGTGACTCTTTTGTTTCTCAGAATTTCTCGGTTTCTCTTTGCTACTTGAGATGTTCTTTTATTTCTCGAAGCTTCTCAGATTCTCCTTGTTACTCGCGAAACTCATTTGTTTCTCGAAGTTACTCGCGATACTATTGTTTCTCGAAGTTACTCATAATTCTCTTTTGTTTCTCGAAGTAAATTATTTAGGCGATGCAAGACTGTGAGAAGATGTGGCAAACGAATCTCATTTACACTCATCGTCAGAAACAGCCGGCTTGCCCAATTGTCTGATCATTGCAAGCAATTCGCTCTTTCGATGCACCCGCTACGCCACCGAATTAGGCAATGGTTTCAAGAATGCAAAGTTCTTCTCCACACACTAGTTGATGAATGCTGGATCCTCTATTCCTTTCCGAGTATAAATATCCATGTTGCAGACACACCGAAACGTGCTCCTTATACCATTGACAATTCTCATACGCAATATTTTCGTAATAATATAGAGAATGTGCTGTGGTGTAATTACTCTGCGATCACTCCTGCGTATTTTGCTGATAGCAATCACATAAGGTGTCATATGTACATCATCTTTGAATTTTCTACCGAAGCCATAATATATTGATGAAAAGGATAATTCCTCAGCAAATGCATCGCATATCAAATTCATTGGTTTACAGTCCTGCCCTGTGCGTTATCAAGACAATGTTCTTCGTTCCACAATAAAGACTGTTGTCTGGCTGCAAGTAGTTTTGAACTTGGGACATTTTCATCAATTTATTCCATTTTATACTTTTCGGAATTGTTTGTAGAGCAAGTGTAGCTATTGAACACACTTAAATCGATATTTATTTTAAAATGTTTATATAATGGATGGTTTTGCAAATACTCCAACCAAGCTCTAACAACGCGTTTTCTCACTACACCACTCAAGTAAATTGATTTATGAATTAGACGTTTTTTGATGTTCACATTGAATGCTTGATAATCATCCAAGCTCCTCGGCAAATACTCTACCATTGTGTTGACATCATCTGGGACATTAATTACTTGTCCAACAACAGCGTAGCCTTCAGCTCTGAACCGTCGAATTTGTATGAATGGCAAGAAAGGAGATATTAGACGTTCACTTACCAGATCAACGACAGCAAATCTGGACGATCTGGATGGATGAACTCATTAGTTCTTGACAATGGTGCTATTTTGATGTTTTGCAGTGATCTTTTGCACGATCCGCACAAATTGAAGGCTTGGACATTTTTATCAGGAAACTCGGCGCGCAACACACAAAGAAACTATTTACTCGCCTGTGTTACATTTTTGAGAAATCACAGTCTATCGCAAACATTACAGGCATGTCCATATTCCTTCTCTGTAAAATGTTGTACAAAGTGTTTTGTACAACTCCCAAATTCGTTTTCGAAGACACTCTACACTGTAATTTGGAAGAGGCAAATACAAACCTGAACTCACTATGAAAGAGCCTGTTGATGTTGAAGCACCTCCGTTTAATTGCAAATTAGCTACCGCTGGCTCTGTGGCCAATTTCTTTTGTTTCATATTCTCATAATACCGTTAATATCTCTCTTTTACAAGTAATGTCAAGCGTTCCTTATTTTGATGTCTCTTACGTTCCATCTCCTGCTGCTTCTTTTGTTCCTTTTCCTGCTGTTTCTTTTGTTGCTTCTCCTGCTTGAACAATTATTTTCTTAACTTCTCTATATCTCGTTTGACATCTCGTTGGCGTTTCCTTCTTTGTAAATTTACATTTGGAGGCAATATTGTATTAAATTTGTAAACAAAATTTTCAACTTAATCCCGAAATTTCGCTTTCGAAAACGGGGCAAGCGAGAGCGTCAGTCAATTATGCGCGCGCACCTCAAGCATGTGACTTCTACAATTCATGCGTAGTTTTGCACAACTTTGCGACTCAGTAGTCGCTGAACTACAATTTTGATTTTCATTTTTTGTAACTTTTGTTGTTGCCCTTTATCTCTAAAATAATACATTAGTTTTGCTTTCAACATATGTTGTTACCGAGATATAGAGGATCTCCCATACAACGTTTTCTGTGGCGTTTTGGCGTGTGAACCAAATTCCTTCCTGAAACCCCAATGGGAGGAACGTAGTCCTACGTTTAAAAGCAAAAGACATAGAAATCAGGACAAAAGAAACTAAAACTGCTTTGAATTCACAAAAATACCATAATAATTTTTTATCAGTCAGCATAACTGCCAGTGACCATTCTATCAGTTATATGTTTCTTGTGTTTATTTGGGGCTGTGGTGGGTTATTATAAAGTCTGGGTTTCGAAGACGGAGGGCCCCAGAGTAGAAACCCTATTCCACTGAAGATCCTCCATGTCTTTGGGTCTGGTGCACTTAAAATGTGTCAAATGTCCTTCCCCTGGCACGGAGGTTTGGAAAAAGTGATGCAAACTCCGTTGCCATGGTTGTCATCTGACCGCGGTTGAAAATTTCCAAGTCCGTCCCAAAATAGCTCTCACCTTGCTCCAAACCGGTAGGTTAATAAAAGTAAACTAATCTTGTGTTGATTTTTCAGTAATATTTTAAGACATTTTTTCCTAAACAAAGCTAATATGTGGTATAGAGCTAATGCTACAATTATCAAAACCATTGGATCCTAATTATGTCATCAGTATTGGTATTTAAGGCATCCTTGATGTTGGAAATAAGCGCAGTCAATTTTGTACAATTTTTATGTTTTGCAAAAGACATAGAAATCAGGACTTTGATTGTAAGTGTATGCAAGAACACTAACGGCCTTATTCACTATCCATAGTTAAACCATAGTCAGCAGTTAAATGATGGTTCTGCTATCATAATACGAAAGCTGACCGAAATGTGTCGCCAAATGTATACCCTAGCTGGTTGCTATTTTGGCATGGTATCTCAATTTCTCTGTTATTGGCCATTTTTAAAATTACCCTCAGCCTTCTAGCAAAACGAGTTTCTAGCCACCTCGCCAGTTAGGGTATACATCCAGTTGATCATTTCGGTCAGCATTCGCTTGTTCGCGTAAATTCCCTTTTAACTGCTGATCATGGTTTAACCATGGATGGTGAATAAGGCCGTATAACTTGCACATTTAAAAAAGCGGAGACGTTGTTCAAGTCGATGCAAATTGAAATTTATCAAAAGCTAGAAATAATACAGAATTTCATAGCACGATATTCCCAAGTATTTTCTTGTTTTTCACCAATCTTTTCACATCACCAAATCGTCTGGAGGAAAGATAGTATTAAATACTCCTGGGGGGGGGGGATTTGCATCATTTATAATTCAATACGTAATATTTTGATACCTAAACTTCTTGATAAATTTCTATTTATCGAGAAGATTATAAACCGTTTATTTCCCAGAATTTTCAATAAGTGCAGACATGATAGGTTTACTTTTAAGGTTCACTAAGGATTGCAAATCTTATAAGTGGCATCGCCTAGCAATTCTTGATAAAATCCTGAAATTTCGTGATTGTTTAGCATGATAATTTTAAATAAGATTATTACTTTAAACTTAGTAAGAAAAATAATGTGATAATTAATTTTCGTGCATTTTATATGAACTTCGAAAAATAAGTTTGGATTTATAATAATTAATAGAATTATCATTTTCTTTGAATTCGCAATTCCATTGTGGCAGCAAACATGTTCACACTCTCCAATACATATTTTAAGCAACTGAATTACTACGGAACTGAATTTTTCTAATTTTTTGAATAAAATACTTAAGATTTCTTTTCCGATTTAAGAAAGTTAAAATAAGGATGCTTAAAAACTCTTGAGTTGGAGTAAATTGAATTGCATCAAAGTTTTCTAAAAGGCGCTTTTAAATTAGCGAGATAAAAATCTTTAAAATCTCATTATATACTTTCCATTCAATACACAGAGTTCTATAATTTAATCAAAGAGTGCCTAAATTCTTGTGAAATTTCTGTTCCTAACTATAAATTATCGGAAATAAAGTTCTGAAATATAAGAGAAAAAGTTTATTTAAAATTTTATATTTTTCAGAATATTACTTCAACACTTTACTAGGAGAGTGATTCAACTTATTCCCAAAAGTAATTAATATTAAACGAAATATACCTATATATGAATCATAGTTGAATGATGAATGAAGAAAAGTTTAGAAAATTTGGAAGTGGCAATTGTTCACAAAAGTTCTAAAGAATAAATGAAGTGATGTAAATTCTTTGTACTTTTAAAGCAAACACACACAATTTTTTTCTCGGTTATTGCGAGAATCTTTCGATTTAAAAATTTGAAAACATTCATTCCTTAGGTGAATGATATGATGTAAACTTCGATTTAACTAACTCAAGGGAAGCATTTTGCATTGAGTGTTAGGATCACGTTTCAGAAATACGTCGCATAAATAATCAAATAATAGAATTAGACAGTGTCATAAAGAAGAATAGTTTAAATTTTGATGATGTGTCTGCTAAGCTTCATTTAATACGTGCACAGATTACATATGTATTTTAATCACATATTATATTATTGTTATTGATAATCAAAATATTAAGATAGAGTTTTTTCCGAAATAAATTAACCCTCTGACTGTAAATCACGCGACCCGCGTTTTGCGCCAGTTAGAATGTCTGTTTTTTTGCTGCATCCTGCGATTTTCATAACCTAATGGGTTCACTTAAAACTTTTAGAAGTTTAATCATATTGTACTAATAAAACCCTGTATGCAAATAATGATTTGCTTGGTTCAACGGTATTTAAAATTGTTTTAAAACATTGCATCTAATTAGTAATTCAAAAACATTATGCAGACAGAGGGTTAAATTTGCAATAGCCTTGTTATGGAGAAAGATTTATACATATTTTTAATACTTCCTGTATTCTTAATGTTTAGTTTCTAAGTGAAGTCTTGATTCGCTAGCCTTCTAAGGGTAGTGTGATAATTCAACAGAATCAAGCCACTTATATTGTGTTTTTATTTTAAATCTAAGTTTTCGACAATATATTCAATTACCAGCATTTAGCAGGTAAAGTCCTTCCTTAAGAGTATTCTCACTCACGTATGGCATAACAATAGATCTGAAATACTTGAAAATAAAATAAAGGAACTGTGAGAAGCACTCTTAGATTATAAATATTAAAAACTTTCACTTTTCATTTTATATTTTTCCTGAAATAATTGATTGATTCTTATATCATTCTTTCTAAAAATGTCGCTTTATTTATCTTGATAATGATAAGTACTACACAACTCGATTGTTCATCTTATTTATTTTGTCATTTCTCGAGATATATTCTGTGTGAAAAAAACACTTCTTAAATAAAAAAATCCAATTCATTGTTGGCAGGAATTATTCCATGTTGGTTCTATAACTCTTTCTTTTCTTCTTAGTTCTTTTTTCGTAAAGAGTAACCGGAACGGATCTACCAAAATTTGCGAGTGGTTGTTTGAAAGACCTTACTTTCATAAAGGATTTGCTAATGGCTATACAAAATGCCTGACATTTTTCGGTGGCCGGGAGGTGTTGCTACTAATCAAAATAACTGGAGTTGAAAGAGACGTATATATATACATGAGATTCAATTACAATCATTAACTTTCCAATACTTTACTTTGGAATATCTTATAATAAAATTAAAACTTCACAGTAAGAAGAATGGCGAAGAAAAACAAAAATATTAAAACATCTTTATGTGATAGAAGAAGAAGAAGAGAAAGAAGCTGTCAATTTTGCTCCACCATGCATCAAAATTTATATATTTTATATAACCCTTGTATTTAGCTATAGTGGTAAAAATATTAATAAAAAATCTTGGTCGTTTCAGCAACTTATAACGTGAACTTTTCATTAAACATCTATTTATAAAACGAATTCTGAGAATCAGAAAACATTTAGCACCAGTCAAAACAAAACACTGGGGGATAAAATGGCTATAAAGCAATGGATAAATTGGAGCATGCGTATCTGTTCATTTTGCTTGCATCCATCGATTCCTTAGGTTTTTCACAGTATGAAAATTAAAATGGAGCATAGAATTAGTTTATCTTTTACGTATAAAAAAATGTACGTGTTAGGCAAGATTTACGTATGCTAAGTTTTACGTATATTACGTTATTTACGTATGTAAATTTTACATATTTCCACAAAATAAGACAAATTTCATAAAATCATTGAAAGTGCCACACTTCACCCAAATAAGTACGGAATTTTTAACGTTTTATATGACGTGAGATAATCACAGATTATTTTCTAAATAATTGCAAAACATTATGTTTCACCTCCTAATTGATTACAAAATAGCATCCAGCATATAAGTTCAGATACTCATTTACGCTATTAAAATGCAAAACATAATTTCACCTTATATTTAAAAGCTTTCTACCTTTAATTTTTATCAAATACTAGCTGTTACCCGCGACTTCGTGCTCGAAGAATATGAATTGTTACTTTTTTAAAATTCACGAATGTAAATGTTTCATTATATGTAGAAAGGGGAAATTAAAAGTTCTGATGGTTGATAATACATAATTGGACGACTAACAGGAGTGTACTGTACATGTGTCTGCTGTTACAGTTAGGAAAATTGTTTATATATGACAACACACTTTTGTATACGACGTTTTTTGTTTCAAGTTTTTTGCACCGATATAGAGGTTTAGTGGGCTGGACACACGGGAACATGCGACATATAGTTACCAACGGAAAAAATATGATTTTTCCAAATGTACGCTTGCCCCTTTGAGTGTCTGACCCTGAGCCTGGCAAATGCTAATTTTAAAGGGAATTGTTACCTTTTGAACTGGGATGGTAAATCCTTCGGTATTATCCGAATGCGTAGAATTTAGCACTCTCACCTCTCGCTATGCCAGTCATATCAGTAGCTAGTACGACTTTTGGTCCTAAGTGTGTCATTTGAAACCGTGTGCCATTGCGCAGTCTCGGTACATCGAGGTTACGTATGAATAGTTCTGGCACACCGAATTTTAATCTCAGCTTGTCGGAAGGTATCCCTGACAATTCTATGGGGTTGAAGAACTCTACAGGATATGATTTTACTTGTTATTGCCCATTACCGTATCTACAGATAGATACTCTGCAATGCATCCCTCCATTTGTAAAGCATTTTTTTTTATTTATCTGACCTAAACTTTCATTAGTCAGTGCCAAAATTACCCAATCAACAAACAATCTATTCCTCTTATCAGCTTATAGAGAAGGATAAACCTTGCTTATCAGTTTCTCTATACTGTGAACAATTTTAAAAAAGTCTCAATTTAATATACTGTTTGAATCTCTAGCAATCGCCAAATCTATTTGGCAACTGTATCAAGCGCCAAGTTCGAATCAGTTCTTTCTTTAGTAAACAAAACGTTGAATTCCGTGTTCATTGGGTTTATGCAATCCTTTCTTTTTAAATCGGTTGAAAAAAGCTCTTAAAGCATTAAAATTCGAAATGGAACTATTGCAATTAGCTAAATCTTTTAGTTACAAATTTAACAGCCAAACAAATCTTGGATGTCGATAAAAAGAGAGATAAAGAATTATTTTGGCAAGCTTTCCACTAAATTAGGCTCTTATTTTAAGTAAACATTGAACGATATTTTCCTTTAGTTATAATTAACTTTAGTTTTTAAATTTTAATCAAAAACTCTTGAAACTATATCATATCTATCATTGGTTTTCTGACCTGGCGTCTATTTTTCAGTTATTATTCCACAAATTAATTATTTATTTATTTTCTCAGCAAGGTCACGTGATGCTTGACTTTAAAAATAAGTCATTTCAAATGCTTGCACTTTTCTGAATTATCACGTGTCATTTCATTTTGTTTACGTATTCCTTAAGGATCACGTGACAGTTTATTAAAAAATAAAGTAATAATCTTCATCGCAAATCGCTTGTTAATTATTTAATTGTTATCTGTAATCAAAAATAATGAATTTAACATGATTTCACATACCCTATGTCCGATCCTGGGTTTCAATCTACAACTCGGCCAATTTTCATCCAAATCGGTTTGGTAGTTTTGCCGTAAATGCATAGCAAACAGACAGGCACACTTTCGTATTTATTATATTATATGGATATTAATAAAAAATAAGCAAAATTTTCAGAAATAAAGGTCAATTAGTTCAAAGTCTAACCGTTGCCTAGCAACGGAGTAGCTATAAATCTTTTTTATTTCAAAATCGTCTGCACGTATTTGAAAATTATGGAACATTTAAAAATTAATGACAATCGAAGGGAAAATGTCACAGAAATAAAATTGATATCATTGAAAAGGTAAAAATTTGAACTTTAAGATGGTATAAAAATATTTTTTGTCGGGCAATTTGCTCCGAAGTTACGGAGGAAAAACGGTTTCGGTTAATTTCTAATTAACTGACTGTTTAATTAACTTTGGGACTTAGAAAAGTTCATAAGTGTCTTCCCCTTGTCTTAAATAATAAGTGTACAAAATTTGGTTGAAAACTGTCCATTGGTTTAGGAGGAGATGTGGAACATAGCCACATACATACCCACATACACACATACCCACAATGACTTTTATTTATATTAAGATTATCCAGTAATAAAATCATTCCTTTTTAAGAAAGTAACTCGAATCACTGAGCAAGAAATTTTCACGATTACTACTAAAAGAATCATGACTATTTATTTCGTGAAATTATCCCTAAAATAATTATCTACACAACGCTCAATAAAAACTTTCAATGCTTTTCTCAATTTTGTGTACCATTTGTTTCAAATTTGAAATTATTATTGTTCAGAAGACTTCCACCAAAATATTAAAATATTAAGAATCCCCAAAAAATTATATTTATAAGAATAAAATAAAGGATCAATTAAATCCATATCAACTCAAACAAAAAAGATAAAAATCACATTTAATGGACTCACTAATTTGAAAGCAGAGATATTACCAGTTTAATGAAAGCGAAACGAAATCTTTTCTTAATAAAACATAAGCTGTTTAATTAAAAACGAAATAATTGCTTTATTAAAAAAATATTAACAGATTTTAATGGCTTACAAGCATTGCTTTGTTCTTCATAATGTAATAAACATTTCCTTAATTTTTGAAGATTATTTTAGTGTACAAAAATGAAATAATTGGTATTTGAAGTATTAAATCCTTGTTTAAATTACAAACTTTTAAATAAAAGTTCATTAGCTTCACAAAGTATTTTCTGAAATGAATAATAAAATTTTAAATGACTGGATTTTTTGCTATTTCTTGCATGGAAGTTAATAAAAATGAAACTTCCATTAAGATAGTTTTTACATATTTCATTTTTTAAAACACTATTTGTCTTACATATATTGCTATTATCTGCCGAATATAATTTTTTTAATATTTGGAATATTTAATTCTTAATCGCTCAGATATATTTTGAAAAATAAATTCAATAAGGTAATGCATTAGCCTTAAGAAGTCATTTTAAGAAACTGCCTAGAAAGAACAACCCAAATTTTTACCATATTTGCAGTAATTAAATATTTCCCTAATGTATACTAATTATTTTAAATGAAATTCTTCGTTCTATTTTTCGACTACTACATTATGTTCTTAAATGTAATCTATTATTAATTAAATCTTGCAAAAAGGAATTGAATAAATTGACGATCGCTTGAAGAAATGAAGACAATGTAACGGAATTTTATTTATTTCCGTAAGATCTGAGGCATTCAAAAATGTCATTTTTTTGCAAATAAAATTTTATTCGATTCTTTATTTATATAAAAAGGAATTTATTATTATATTTTTGATGCTTTTTTTCTCGTATTGATGCTTCTGTTTGTATCTATAAATTTTAATGACAAAGGAACTGTGCAATAAATTGAAAATTTGATATTACAATGTAATGCAACAGTAAAATTAAATTGCGAAGTTACACTTCAAAATTATTTGATGGCTTTTGTACTTATTTTGATAAACAAGTCCAGAGATAAAATAAAAAATAATTAATTGTGTCAATATTATTTATCACTCTTTGATGGCAGAAGTCTTTGCATTTTGAACAATTTTATTTTCCAAGACTTTTCCTAGAGTTGTTTATATGAATAAATGTTGGCTGGTTAAAAAGTGTAAATGGTTGAAAGTGTAAAATGCTTACATTTTTGTTGCAAATTAAAATGTACTGAAAAAGTTTTTAATTAGATTTATGCAGGAAATAATATCATCAGTGTGAAAATCAATTATTACAATAAACAATCATATATTTAATGAAGTTTCACAAATGAAACATGCGAAGTTGACAAATATAGCAGCTTTTATTGAATATTTGAAGCATTCTCTTAAAGCCTCTGTTTCTATGTGCAATTTGCCAATGAATTACTTTTTCTTTATGTATATCTTACATAAATACAGCATTGCGTTAAATATCATACCGATATAGTGCAAATAATGAAAAAAATGAATTAAAGAAATCTTGATTTTACAATTTTTACTACTGATTTCTGAAAATCATTAAGGAGGAATATTTGAATCATTTTGCATGGTTATATTTTGCAAATTAAATAAGCAATAAAATTATTTTTTAAACAAATTATGTTCATTTTTTTGGTTTGATCAAAGATTCAAAAGCGATAATACAAGCATTGCAATACTTCTTCAGCACAAATTTATTTCAAAACAGAATGAAGCATTTTCTCCATGGTCATTTACCTATGCGTTTTATGTGTTCATTTATTTATTCATAACTTGCTTCCACAGTTGCTTCAATCTTCTGACAATCATAATCTTCGAAGACCTAAAATAGGCCGACCAGTAACTACCGTACAGCCAATATCGCCGACTTTCAACAATATCTCTATATCCCGTTGCAACCGATGAAGTCTTTTAATTAAAATTATGGAAACTTCATCCCTTCTTACTTGACAGGCATACCACAAGGGACAGGCGGGTAAAGAAAATTACCACCCTTCGAAGTCCAGCCATTAGATATATAATGCATATATCATAAATTTCTAAACAGAACAGATTTAATGCCTTTTATAAAGGCATTATACTTGAACGAACGTAATTACAAAATTCTTTTCCTTTTCGAAACCCAAATCCTCTTCTAAGGAATTTTGCATCACCGACTCATTTGTGAAGTATTTAATAATTAACTCATTTTGTTGCAGAGGATAAGAGTAGAGATAATTAGAAGAGAAAGCAGAGACCGTAATTAAAACTCTTATCCTCCGAACTCCCATTACTTCAGTCGATGCGTCCTCTTCTGTTTTTGGAAATGTTTCTCTTGGTGCCATGTCCATTTTCAAAAGCATTGCTTAAGAACTCGGATATATTTGGCGAATGGTTCTTTTCCGTTTGTTATTCGGTTTTGTTTCCAAGTATCTGATATGGATTATGAAGCCTTTGAGAAAAAAATGGAGTATAAAAGATTTTAAAAATAGAACTGTATCTTTAATTATCACTTGTTCTCAATACATTAACGTATTTTATCTACACATTAACATATTTTATTTCAACTTTCAAATCATTTTTAATTATAGACATTTTTAATAAAATTCCTTTTAATCATTGCATATTGAACTTAGATTTATTGAAATATGATTTGATTTATTTTTATCTTAAGTGTTGCATTTTTTTCTCTCTTTTATCTCAAGTGCGTATTTACGTTTTTAAACTTTTAAACTCCTGGTGTGTTTTTATCCGACTCGGTGCTTGCGTGTTTTGACTTTTTGACCCTTGCCTTTTGGAAATGAACTTTAAACTTTTTTTTAAAAATACGACTTTTGGTGTCATGGTGTGTTTTAAAGTTTTTGTGATTATGTGTTTTCATTTTTAATTATATATGCGTTTGCATAAGTTTTATGACTTTAGGTATTCACTGTGTTCTACTTTTTGCTTTCTAAGGCATTTCTTTTATTATTTACTCGTTGTGACTTTTGTTCTTTGTGTGTTTATTAGCACTCTGTAAATGGAGTTTTCTCTGTAGTGTGCTTTTCTTTAAATAAATAAATAAGTAAATAAAAATAATTTATGTAATACATATAAATTCAAACAAGGATTGCAAACACTAATATAAAGTTATTACTGTTAATTAATTAATTTCTAAGTGGAAAAAAGCTAAAATTAAGGACATTTGAAGAAATAAATTTTTTTCGCATTAGATTTTTTTATTTTCTTAATGTATTTAGTCTAATATAATTTTTAAGATATTTAACATTGTTATATTTAAATATGTATCTAAGTATACGACATATCAGAACTCAAATCCATCAAATTACAAAACAGCTTAATACAGTCCCCTTAAAAGCTATGCAAAATCTTTCCGGTAGTTAAAATGCTATATATTTTGAATCTTCTTAAATATACCAAGTTCTTAAAATATCTTATTTTCTTTTGGGCCAAGGAAAGTCGAGAATGCTAAAACATTAGTTGAAGTAAGGTAGATTAAATTGCCTCGATCGCTTTTAAAAGAATAATTTAAGTTAGCGAAATAAATTTCTTTAAAATCGAGACGCATGGCAACAGTTCAATGCCCAAAGTTCTTTAATTTAATCAACGAATGAGGAAATTCTTACGAAATCCCTATACCTAACCATAAATTATCGGAAATGAAGTTTGAAACCAAGAAGCAAAAGTTTATTTAAATTTTTTTATAGCTTTCTGAATGTTGCTTCAACAATTTCCTCTGCGTCTGATACAGCTGATTCCCATGAGTAATTAATATTCAGGTGAATGTATCCAACTCCAAATGAATCATAGCTGATTGATGAAAGAAGAAGCCAGTGAAAAATGTGGAAGAGAGGAAAGTATTGAAGAGCTGTGAAGAATAAATGAGGTGTCGAGACTGTGATTCTACTCTTAGAATAAATAAAAATAAACGTTGGGTTTATTCTGTTCAATTAAATCTATTTATTAAATATACCAACAACTCTACCAATGCGATTTTATTGATGGAATCTTACAGTATACTAGCATTGGTGGTGGCATAAAATATAAGGACTGTGACTGATAATTACGATCAAATGAATAAAGAAGGTACAGTGTATAAATTTTATTCAATTACCTTGATTCTAGAATGGGAACCTTCAGAATATTGCTAAGTCACATTTGTAAAAGCACGGATCGCACATTTACTTTAGTTAGATTCGAGATTATCTGAAGAAATTGCGAAAAGCTGCTCGTTACTCTTTGTTTCTCATGAATTAGGAGAGAGACCACCTTTTATTCAAAATGTTTTTCTCATGAACTAGGACTATATTCAAAATATTTGAACAGTTAGTACACATTCCTTCACTTCACCAGATTTCATATCACATCTAATATGACATCCAAACATAGTTGAAATGAGATTAAAAAGTTATTATCAAATGTTAGCTGCGCGGATGAGATTCTTCTCAATTAAGAAGTTGAGATGGATTATGTAAAGAAATCTAACAGAATATACAATAAATTTTATTAATTAAAATTTTACATCAACTTATTCGTATCAATTAACGTGACATCACATATACACTTCATTGTCATCTAAGTGCACATTGGCTTACGCTCTGTTGTGGCGTGATGTATGTTGTGTTTTTGCAGAATATGCATTGAATTGAAAAAATTGACGTGAGCCAGCGAACATGTATTTATCCCACTGTGTTTATAATGGTAAAGTAACAGGTCACAAAAGAAAGTCACCTGACCATCTCGAGATCTTTCGACATTTGGCACAAAAGGAGAATCGAAATGTAAACGGAGAATGACATTTGTTTCTCCTGCCATAGTCTAATCGTTCCCTTACTTAACATGTGCAATGGATGATCCAGCAATTGTGCCGATGCAATCGTAGCTTCATAATGGCGAGATGAAAAATTTATGACATCCGGACCAACGCTGTTAATATCATATCCGTTACATACAGATGTTAATGCCTAGAAATATGACTAAATACAAAGTCACGATGACTTCGTAAGAACCCCGCTTCGGCAAAGCTCAAAGATATTGCTTTGAAGAAACCAAACAGTAATTGGAGTCACGATCGGAAACCAGCGGGAGTGTTCTCCCCTAAACTTTCAAGTATACTTCCCCAAAAAGGTGACGTTTCCTCTTCCCCCGCGTGGCTGAAAAAATTCGAACTTACTGTTACCCAGAATTCAATGACTATTAGAAGGTTTTTCATTATAGTGATTGAAAAATATCTAGGTAAAGAATCAAATTCAAAGAGATTGGTACCGATTTTCCGCTCTTACCGGCTCAAGGACAAACTGACGTAAATCGCTCCATAGCTTTCGCGTGCACATATGATTGCTTCCAGTACGCATGCGCGTGAAGATAACGAATTCTTTTCAAAAGTAAATTATACAGACCGACAGACAGTCAACCCTTTGACGGATTTTCTAAATTTTTTTACGGACCTACATTCATGATGATAAAACTGTGTACCAAATTTTATCCGTCTAGCTATTCAAGTTTTTAAGTTATAGTGTTCGCATGACCGCGAGCAGACAGACAGGCAGACTTCCCTTAGACGGATTTTGTCCACAATTTGATAGAAACCTACAAATTATGTGTGAAGATCACATACCAAATTTCATCCCCGTATCTCTAATAGTTTTCGAGTTATCGTGTTCACAGACAGACACACAGGCATACAGATACACAGACATAATTCCAAAATTATGTTTTTCGGACTCAGGGAGGTCTAAAACGTGGAGATTCGTCAAAATCTCGAGTTCGAATTTTTTGAGATTACAATACTTTCTCTTTGTATATTTCATATACGAGAAAGTAAAAAGTTGGATAAGAATGTATTGAAACATCTTTCATCATTCGACCAAGAAAGTGAGACAGCATTCATCACTGGTCATAGAGAGACGCTCTCGATGGAGGTGCGTTTTCACTTTATTTTCTCATGGTTTCATTTCTCATCTTGCTATAATTGCTATTAAGATTAAGCATAATTCGTAACGTTCCAGTGATGAATGGTATTTCCGGCCATTTCAGATAACATTTAAACTAATCAACTGTTTAGACAAAATCTCAAACGTTCTTTACTCTACATATGTGCAATAAAATAACAATATTTCTCTCTTTTGTTGTAAAATGCTATTCTTAGTATTGAATTATATATTTTATATTTAAATTTCTGAAAATAAACATTGTTATTTTATTCTTTGTTCAAATGCAGAAAATGTTCCATTCATAAAAAATAGTTTCCGAAAGAATTGCACCTAAAGCACCTAAAGACTGATTTCTTTTTAATTAATTAATTTGCACTAAGGAACAATAAATCTCACGGTACATGGAACAATTAATTAAAAAGGAACAAAAATAATGTATTTGTTTTCTGAATTTTCCGTCTGGATGAATATTTGCGTATAATTCACTTAAAACTATTAATAAAGCTTTTGACTTTTTTGTACAATTTCTTCCAAATGTAAATTATTTATCGCTCAAATCTCCATTTATTTCAAAGAAATGAGCTGGAAAATATCTCTGTTTTAATGAAAAAATAAAGGAAGAAAAGAGATCAATATCAACTTAATTAATAAAATGAAACATTTAATAAGATTGCTAATTTGAACACAGAACAAATCCTTTTTTAATAAAAACGAAGTACGCAGGATCATTTGTTAATAAATAATTCTGCTGCTTGATAAAAAAAGAGATAATTATATTAAAAGAAATAAGGACTGATTTTAATGGTTTTCGAATAATGTTTGATTCTTCATGAAGTTAACGAGCATTTGCATTATTTTTGAACCTTTTTAATTCATAATTATAAGAATTAAATCCATACCTTAATTAAAATACTTTAAACAAAAAAAACTATAGTGATTCTTTAAACAATTTTTTGAGTTGTGTTATATACTTTCAAATAACTTAATTTTTTAAATATTTTTTTACTTTAAATTCAAATTAATAAACAACGGATAATGATTAAATATTCCTTTGAAATTAAGACAAAATATTATTTATACCTTTTCAGTAATTTGCTTTATCGAACATAACAATAAATTTTCAGATTTTTCATTTGCAAATTATTCAAATTCATTTAGAAAAAAACTAGGAATAATTAATACAATTGCTTTGAAAGTTGATTTTAAATTACTTTCTTACTCATAGCACACCAAAATATATTTTTTTTCCTTAATCAAAAATTACCTTTGGATATTCAAATAATAATATAAGAAATTTCTTTAAGTATTTCTTCGTGAGTAACACGTTTCTAACATGATATGTTATTAACGGAAAGTGCATCAAAAAAAGCAGTCAATTAGCGAATTACAAAAAATAAATCTTCAGTAAGAATTTTTCAATTCTTTTTTCTTAAAAAAAAGCATTTTCTATAAACTCGGAATCCAACATTCGCGACTAAAAGAAGTCAGCATTAGAAGAAATATTATTCTATTCAGTCATGAAAGGTTTTATTTCCACAGAAATTCGAATATTTAAATTCATAAAAAATTACCAAATAATCATTTAATGAATTTTATATTTGCAACCAAACGAATTATAATATTTAATCTCTAAATGCGCGATTAAATTTTAAACTTTCCATCTAAATTTTTTATGATGTTATTTACAAAAACATTTCTATAAATACCGAGAGAAAAATAAATTTTATTATAATTAATTATAACTTTGGGAGGTTTGAAATTTGAAACGCATATTTAAAAAATGAGATGGAGCTAATATGCAATTAAATAATGTTGAGAAAATCGTAGATTAATCACGAAAAGCAAATATTTCAGCTTTTTGTTTTTCACTTCTAGTCAGAATTATACAAATTTTTGGAATTAGAGAATAATTTTTAGAATAGAGCAGCATAAGAATCTCAAAATAATAGCAGTTTTACAATTAATAAAACTAATTATTTCTGAAATTCTCAGTAAGAAAATTGTTATTAGCGTTTGCAACTAAACAGTCTGCAAAAATTTCTTTCAAATGTAAGTAATTTCTTTAATGAGTATAATACTCTAAATATGATTCTCCATTGTTATTTGTTTTAAATAAACAAGAATTGTGCCTTATCACTATATTTGAACTTTGAATAAACGTGAAAAATTCAATAAAGTGTTATTTATACTATTTTCAAGCTGACAATCTCTAATTCTTGTTTTAATTTAAACAAGTACACTCTTCGACGATACACACTATAACAATTGTAAGCATAATCAGAATTTCTATCATTTCTCTCCCAATTTCAATCGCTCTTAAAGTAGTTTTAAATACCTCTTAAATTTTCACGTCTCTTCTTAGATTCCAAACTCCATATCCTTGCTTATATATTTTATATATTCCTAGGTAGACTTCTAAAATAACAGGCAATTTTCAGTTAACGGAATTTTTAAATACTTATATACATACATAAAAGCATTAGGGAGGTCGTTTTCTTTGAAAGAAGCTATTGCTATAGTTCTTCTTTGAAAAAATTAGTTTTTTGGTGATGAATGAATATACATATAATGACTTATAATTCTCATATCGTATAGTTATAATGTATGAAAATTTTTAAAATAGTTTTAGACAGTTTTTACAAGCAAGTTTCAAACATCAGTTATATAATTATTAAGTGCACAGTGCCATTTCTAAAAATGTAATTCGCGTATCCAGAATTTCGAGCATATACCAAATATGGTTTAAGTATATACTTTGCCATCGTAAGCATTTCATAGCGCACAGTTTCAACAAAGTAATATTGTGGATTGAAATATATAACGTATTTTAAGGATGTAATAAAGAAATCTCATATATTTCAAATGAAGAATAATTTAACATTGAATCAACTGAAATAAAATTGTCAAATTTAATTTATGAACAACAAAACTCTACTGTCCATTTCAATTTTTATCTCACCAACAATTTTGTTAAAAAATTTAATTGTAAAAAAAATTCTAATAATCAATCAGAATTCATATCTTATAACATCTTACCTTTTTAAATGCCTCGAAAAATAATAAATTTTTATTTGCATGTTTAGTATCCTTTCATGATCTTAAAAACAATCAGCTAGAAACCGTAGAATAAATTTAAAGCCAAGTTTACCTAAACTTTAAACAGAAACAACAACAAAAAAGAAATTTAACACTCTGACTCCTAAGCCGCCCGTAACCGGCCATGCCACTTCTACACTAGTGGGGCGGATTTTGGCCAGTTGCTGCTCCGAAAGGTGGGAGAAAGCGGTTGGACGAGTGTCCATTAAAAGGACCCTGAAGGGAGAGATAAGAAATGAAAGTCTGCCATTCATATCTCCCACTGCCCGTAGTGAGGAGAAAAGAGGGAACGAGGCGGACGAATCCATTCCACAGGTCAATTAGTAAGCAAACCTTCGTATACAACTGTACTCAGATTTTGAGAACTTTTAGTAGTCAAAGGGTTAAACAATAAAATTTAGACAATGTTTCAGTAGCGTGCAATTGCATCTCCAGAGAAAAAAAAAACAATGGAAAGCAAAATCCTTCTAAGAAAGCGAAAAAATTAAGATAAAAAATCTCTGAGAGAATCGATTTAAACAAACGAGGAATCCATTCTAGTCCATTTTATCAAGGGCTAAGGACTTCATTCGAAATGGATTCAAAATATTTCAGAAATGTTTCGTTAAGAAGCTTGCATTACGCCAAAAATAGCTTTTCTTAGGCCGAAATGTTCCAATAAAAGACAAAGGAGATCAGTACCATCTACAAAGCATTATTTTAAAAGAATGAGTAGAGTCAAACACAAGCATCATAAACAAAATCATCGCCACAAAAGATCACCACCACAAAAAATTTTAAGGGACCAATCCCGTTCATCTTCCAGTTGGAAACATAAGGGCAAAAAATATAAAACAAAGTGAAAAGGACCAAGATGAAAAAGTTAAAAGAACAAAGTTAACAAAGAAAAGAGAAAGCCATGATATTGCAAATACGGCGGCATATTTCATGATCAAGTTCGTGCCGTAAAGAATAGTTATTTATTGAGAATTAAAAATGAAGCAATCATATAACTACAAAATAATAGGAGGAATAGCTTCTTTCAGATTATTCAAGAAGTTTCACTTTCTGAGTTTCGTTTTCATGTTAAGTTAACTATTTATTGCGTACAATTTTTTTTTTACTGCCAACGATACCATCTTTTTAAAATTCGTAAATTCTTTAATTAATCGTTTTAGAATTTCTATTTTTATTATAGCTTATTTTCCAATAATGTTTTACATAAAAACAATATATCAGCTTTTTTCTTGAAAATCCTAATGAGTATATTCAGAAATGAAGCTAACTATTTAAAATATATTAGAGAATACATTCTTGAACAAATAACGGTCATAAAAAAGTATCTTAAGTTCTGAAGGTATTTTTAAGGTTAAGTTTTTTTTTGTTGCTTTTGCTATTTTATCAGCTTGATTTTTTTTCAGTAACTAGTTAACAAGTTTAATTTTTGCTTAATGCTAAGACCAATTAAGACTATTATTTTATAATTCAGTCCATGATTGGTTACTGCTATCTTCAATTGGTTCTAAGAGTTTCATGTAATTTTTTATTAGAGTTTTTATGTAATTTTCTATTAGAGTTGATTTAATCTCTACATTAATTAGTTAGAACTTTTAATTGTAAATGTAGATAGCAACATTTTAGAACAATATTTTTTTCCACTTTTATTTTTTTCCACTGAACATTTTAATTTTGTCTTCGATGAAATTATCCACAACTTAATTGTGATGTTGTTTTTCATTTAAAATATTACATTTTATGTCAGAACAAAAACTAGTTCTTAATTATAAGAATTTGTATTCTGAATATTGTTAAATAAATTTGCGCTGCATATGAATCGGAGTTTGATGACAAGGATATTAGTAAAGAAAAGACATAGGGTTGAATGTTTTGTTTACTTTAAAATCTTTCTCTTAAAAAATAGAGATGGATTTTGCTTTAAATATCCTTGTACTACTTTATCACTGTAAACCAAAAGCTATGCTTTTAAATTTTACAGAGGAAATATTCATAAAAATTTCTTATTTTCCCTTTAAATACTGCTTAGAAGCTTTTAATTGTATTAACTTGCAAATACTCTTAATACAATCTTATTTATTGACATTTCTTACAGATCCCTGATCAGTCTTTTGAAATGCAATATCGAGCAAATCTTATTCGTCTTTCATTGTTCTGGAAAAAAAAAACATTTCCTGAGAATATATTCACTAAGTTTAGGTCAATATATATCAAAATTGTGTATGAACCTCCATGTGCAAATCTGATTTCCTTAGGAATACTGGATCTTTTATCGAATTCTGCGGACAGTCTTTCGAACAATCAATTAGTAAAGAAGTAACATTTAATTTCAACGAATAGTTTTCATATTTCAGTATCATTTATTGCGGAAATAAAGCTATTTTTTTATAGATAGGAGGTTCAGCTTAGTCTTTTTAAACTTGACATAAAAAGTGTGATAGATATGTTACTCACTGTTACATTATTGGTAATTTTATATCTGGCTTTTTAACCTCAGGAGAACTTCCCGGGGTGTCGAAAACTCCAGCGCCGTCATTTCACCCTCCCTTCCTAAACTCCCCATGCTAGATTCAATTCTTCTTTCAAGATTAATTTGCAATGTATTTTTTCAATTTTTAGTTATTTCTCACATTCGGGACATTACGCAGCCTGCGCTCCGATTCACAATTCGTAAGATCCGTTTTCAAGCTTCTCGTTTTGTAATTACGCACAAGCTATCTCGCTTTTATAAAGATGGAATGGCAAGGCTAAAGTGTAAGCTCTCAGAATTTTCGATCGTAGTGGTAAGGTGTTGGCCTGGGAGCCAGAGGGTTCGAGGCCCGATTCCACTGAAGATCCGTCGTGTACTGTGCCTGTTGAACGCTAAACTATACGTAGGGTTTTAAATGTCCTCCTGCTGGTGTGGAGCATAAGTTTGGTGAGGGGGTGCCAGCTCAAGTTTAGTCCTCGTTATCTGACAGTGGTACAAAATTGAAAGTCCGTCATAAAATAGCCCTCATGTTGCTTAAAATCGGGACGTTAATCTAACCAGTTGCGGATTGGCCAAGTTGCCAGCTTGCGCGATGGCAAGTGGGCCCCCTTACACATGCGTAAGTCAATATGGCCTCCTAGGATGTGCATGTATATGAGAGATATATATAGAGAGAAAGGAAATAATTCTTTTTCTATCAAATTTCCTTCAACTTTTTAAAGTAAAATTAGCAAGTAGTTTTATGTGAAATCACACATCTTTTCTATGCAAGGCCGGGACGCAAGAACCATAAGATTTTTATTCTTCTTGGAGGTTGTTGGCAAAACACAGGGGAAAACCTCTCAGTGCAGGAAGGATTTTGACCTTGAAGGTGGGTAAACAACGAGCTGTTTGTTGCTGTTTGTGCATTTTACTGTCGCAAAACTAAGGGACAAGCGAACTCGTCTATCTTCTAAAGTAAAAGAAAATAAATGTCTCCGATATGCCAACTCCCACCCTCCATAGTATGCTTGTACCAAATTTAGAAATTATAGCCTCAACAGACAGTCCCGTAGAAGGTCAAAAGGCAGACAAACATCTACACAGACATTAGCTTTTATTATTTGTAGGAATTAGCGAACAAAAGCATTGATTAGGAGCAAAACATAGAAATAACACTATGGTATACAGATTTTATTGCATGCAAATTAAATGCAGCAATTATACACCAAACTCATAATATCTTTATTTTCACATGTCTTGTTTGTAAATTATTTAATAAAAAATTTAATTCTGTATATATCAAAAAAATGATTGTTTATTTTTTTTCACAAATCTACAATTTTTACGCTATCTTGATAATATTTGGCACATGTGATCTTCAAAACAAGCATCAAATTACTGTCAAATTTCCCCCCTAATTAATTTAAGTCCCCTAGTTAATTTAAATTTCAATTATTAAGAAAAATTCAAAAGATTTTGTCGTTTATCCGAGATATCTTTCAAAACTATATTTTAACAAGAATAATTTTTACACCATTTTAAAAAATCAAAAAATTATCTTTTAAAATAATATGAATTCAAAGAAAAATTAGTTGTAAATTTGATCGAATTTCAAAATTCTAAATCATCCAAATAATTTTCTTTCGTATCTCTTACAATAATTATATTTGAGGTGGTTTCTATGTGACGCGACAATTATGATTATTTTTACTCTTTTACTCAGAAATTTCGTTTTCCTGTTACAGTTAGTATTCTAATAGATCTGCATGGGTTAAAAATATTAAATTATTAAAATAAAATTAAAAGAACTTTGTTTTTAAGGAGTTTGTAATCTATTTTTGAGTGAGGAATAATGTAATGATATTAATGAAGTTTCAAAGCTAAAGGTCATGACGATATTAAGAAATTCATTGTCTGAAGGGAACTTTGGAAATCTATATTTTCTCTCTATTCAAATGGAATTTTTAGATTATTTGGATGCAGAGATATTATTGATAGATTTGCATAGTCATCTAGTGAATTCAAAAGTTTCTGACTTGCTCTTAATGAAGTGAACCACAAGTAATACAAATTTGTACTATTGAGTTGTTAGGCAGACAGTAAGAAATATTTTTTAAAAATTGAAATTGGTAAATGATTTGCACTTTATTTTTAGTTCGGATAAAAAAAAAATTCCCAAAATGACAATATAGTTCCAAAATTACAGTTTTCTATACCACCACCAAAATTATTCAATGTTCTTTCACAAAACTCAATTTATATTTCGTATTTCTTCTTTCAATATTATATATATTGTAATCAGTGACAAATGTAACAAATTTTTAGATTAGGAAGATATTATATTAAATTATCATGATAATTATTATTATTTCATAATAATATAATAATTAATTTATTACATTATTATTAATTTCATTTATTATATTTGTTAGAAATAAAATTTGATGTTATATAAACAAAAAACATAATGATATTCCATAAGATTCCCTCACCCAGAAGTTTACTTAAAACTAAGAATATTTTAAAAATAAACAAACTATGAAACCTTCACTTTAAGTGTGGAAAAGCATATAATTCAATATTGTAAGGAAATTTCAAATAAATTTTATTTGATCATTTTCAGGGAATTTGGAAATTACATAACATAAATATTATAAATGCAAAAATTGCTAACAAAATGTTCTTAGCATTGTCAATTTATTTCCTGAAAATATTTATGTTGTTTAGTTTTAATTATTTGATATTTTTAAATCAATTTCTTTAATGAAACCGCTTAAAATAGCTTAGAAACCAACATTCAAAGAATAAATATCCTTTCTTCTAATGTATTTTAAGAATAAAAGTGCATAAATAATTTCTGGTACGAATTAAGTGTCTAATTGTAAATATGTTGCAAGGAACTAAATAATTCCCTTGTTTCATTGTCTTTCTGACTGGTTTTACTATAATTCTTTATTCATTCATATTTTTCTTCTAGAGTTGTTATTATTTTCTCACAATCGTTTTCTAGAAAATACCCAAACTGGTCGATTGCAACTAATTTAAGCGACTTTTACTTAACTTCAACCATCTCTCTAAATCCCTGCTGCAGTTATTAAGACTTAAATAGCTTCATCTTCACTTCCTTAACTGGCATACCACAATAGGTGTAAAATAAAGAAAAATTACCAGCCTTCGAAGCACAGCCTTAGATTTATAATTCATATATCATAAATTTCTAAACAGAAGAGATTTAATGCCTTTTATAAAGGCATTATACTTGAGAACGAGGATAATTAACAACGTATTTTACTTTTCGAAACCCAAATCCTTTTCTAAGGAATTTTTCATCACCGACTCATTTGTAAAGTATTTAATAATTAAGGTATTTTGTAGCGGATGATAGTATAGAGATAGAAGAAAGAGGAGACCTAATTAAAACTCTTATACCTTGAGCTCCCATTGCATCAATTCATTCTTTATCTTTTTCAGATTTTCAGAAATTCTTCTTCTAGTCTCAAGCAAATATCCAATACCTCTTTCAATATCAGATATGCAATTGATAAATATGTTTTACTACTCTTTTTGTCTTTTGTCCGAAATTTCCACCATGATATCATATATGTTTGATGAGAGACGGTAGTGTCACAGGTATAATTGCTCTTTGCGCAAACAGATGCTCCAGCCTGTTTCTCTGAACACGAAAACAATCCAAACGTCGTCAACGCTTCTAAAAAGTAATGCGTTGCGAAGTTGCTTGAGTCTTTACCAGAAAGATGAATTTGTTAGAATTTGTACTGTAAATAAGACAGTAACGATTTTAATTATGTTGAGGCTTTCTACTTCTGTGCAGCGCGTCTCTGTCCTCATATTTCGAGCTTCAGAACTGGAGAAAGAAGAGACCAGGGTACGCGAATTCACGACATAAAAAGTCTGTTAAATGCATCTTCAGCATCTGTAAAATGACTCTTCTGTCCTCTGCACTGGTGTTCGTAGTAGTTCACTGATCGGCATGCTTACTGTAAATAAGTTTCTTTTGATTCAGTTTTAAGTTGTTACGTTAATATTTTATAAAAGTTCTATTGATTATTATTGGATTCTGACATTTTGTTCGAGTCAATGAAGTGTCGGTGTTTAGTTATAACATGGTACCCCTACAAATGGTATCCTGGCACCTCAAGTTGTAACTGTAACACCTTAATGTGTTAATAAAACGAGTTTAGCCGTTCAGGGAATCCTTTCAGGCATATACTTCCAATGACCTAAAGATCCTATTCCAAGTCTCGGGGAATATAACGCAGTTAAAATCAACAGGGAAATCTTATTAGTTATTTGCTCTCAATACTTCAACTTATTGTATCTAAATAAGAATTTAAACCAATATAGCAATATATATTATCACTTAAATAGCGTTAAAATTACATAGGAGCAATAAATATATGCCAAATTAACGATACTTCATTTTGTTCGTTTTTAACAAGTCTCCATATGTATGTTTCTAATACTTTTAGAGCGATGCATTTGTCTGGATGATTTCACTCAGACACTTAAGCCAGATGTCATTTGTAATATTCATTATACAAGAGCTTCTGCATCTCAAAGCCTTAATTGCAAGTGCCTAGTTATATTATTATCACTTCGAAAAAGATTAAGGCCAATAAATTACTTTTCAATTATTACTTAAGTAGCTTTAGATGCAGGGGATTTGTGAGTCTAAAAAGTTTGAAAAGTTTGATGATTTACAAATTATATTCTCAAAATTTATTTCATTTTTGCGCAATATATTTCAAGAAATGCCTTATACTCTCTCAGACCACTTTCGTTGTTCGATGCGCCATTTTTTCTTGACCGAAATTAGAAATTCGATATTCAAAAAAAGCAAAGAATTCATTGTTTATCGATTTCGAAATGTGTGGAACTATAAAAACTATATTGTTTTGTTCTAGACTGCATATTACCCTTATGATTTAATATATCGGAATTCATTGCCTCATTTCTTCCTACATTTTCCAATATTTATACAAGCGCTATTACAATTCTTACTTGTAAATAAACTTGTTCCAGAAAAAAGAAATCTGAATAGAGAATTGAAAATTAATTTCTCATTTTCAAGTCAGAAACGTAACCAATGTACATGCCAACTGTTTAGACAGAGTTTTCTCACGTTTGACTTTGTAGCATACTTAATTGGAGGAAAAATATAAATCGGATTACTATATTTAGAGGAAGGAAGAATATGTTTCCTTTTTCCAAAAACTTATTTGAATAATTGTTCGCTTATTGTCATTTAAAAAAATGACGGTAGGCTTACTTTTTCAAACAGCCGCTGATGTTAAACTCGTAGGACTACTTTACTCGCGTGACTCTTTGGTTTCTCGAAGTTTCTCGGTTTCTCTTTGTTAGCCACGATTCTCTTTTGTTCTTCGTCGTAAATTTTTGTAACTTCTGTTGTTACTCTTTATCTCTAAAATAAGACATTAGTTATGTTTTAAACATATGTAGTTACCGAGATATAAAGGGTCTCCCATAAAACGTTTCCTGTGGCGTTTTGGAGTGTGAGTCAAATTCCTTCCTGAGACCCCAATGGGAAGAACGTTGTCCTACGTTAAAAGCATTCCTATATTAAATTCCAAAATAATACTTTCGGACATAAAACTACAGTGAACCGAAATAAAGTTAAAATCTTCATTCATTCATTTTGAATGAGTTACAATAAAAATTATTTAGTTCAAATGGTCATGATTAAATAACATGCAGACTTTTTGTTCTTGTGTTGATTTTTCATAACTATTTTAAAGTAGAGGGAATGCATTTGTAAATTGTGGGAACACGTTATCTGGTCACTGTAATGAACCATATCTGCATAATACTGAACGCATATATTTATTTATTTATTCCTTAGATTCGAGAATAGATAATTATAAACGAAAAAAGAAAACCATGATTACAGCTTTTATACACCGAACTTTCATTAGTTTAGTCGATGTACTTAATTTAGTTTTTAGCAATATATTAGATAGCATTATGCCCATTTCCAAAATAAGAACCAGTATCTATTTAGCTTGGCATTTTTTAATGTCCTTTATCTCTTCTTTTCTAAGTATTAGAAATGGTTTAAGATTCCTTGCTGAGAAAATGGATATTAGTTTGGAAAAGAACAATAATTATTTACCTAATTTAAGAACGTCAGCATATTTTACCTAAATGATCTCATAAATTTATTACAAAAAGTGTTGTTTTATTTAAATAGCATAATACACTCTATAGGCTAATGTGATTTAATGAAGTGTTTCACTACGTATAAAATATCAGTTAAAATAAATTTAAGTGCATGTGTTTTGAATCCTTTTGAGAAGATATATGTATTATTTGAATAAGAAAGCTATGCATTCTGAGATCCAAAAGATTATCGCGAACGCGAAAGTACCAGGGTAAAAACCAAACAACCTAAATATATAATCATGTTATTGAATTTAATGGATCATAAATTTATGATAATATTTCTCAAATCATTAATTTTAAACACTTTTCATACATTATAAAACAAATTTCTTAAAACTTTTAGATACAGATTAATTATAAGCTTTAAATAATTGTATTATAAGCTTTTTGATTTTCTTATTCGTATGAGGTATGCAAATTAAGCTTATATTTAAAGTAATTATCAACTTACAGTTCATCATCGATGGCTATGCATGTTTTATATCGTTTTAGAACGAATATTTTTCTATATTAAAGATATTCGTTGGGTTCACCAACTTCACCAACCAATTCACGCAGTTTTCGTGTAATGAAGTTCATGGTCGTAAATACATTTTAAAATCTTAAAAAACTCGTCCTGAGCATATGTGTGCACCTAACAAATAATTCCGGAGATAAAAAGAATATATTTACGTCTTCTCTCAGGAGAAGTCATGCTATTATTCAGAATAAACGAGCTATAGACTAATCGGAACATCAAACTCTCACTAGATATATGAAAATAAATTTTTATTTTTTAAAACAATTTTAAATGAATATCAAATTCTATACAAAACATGACTGAATGATTTCTGAAATAGAAAATGCCTCACTAGCTTAATTTCCTTATAGTATCATTTTCACTGCCTTATGCGTTTAGGATTTTATTTTAATTTTCATATTTTTTACATTTTATAATACTAATAAAACGTGTTTTCATAAACTGTTTCATTTTTCATAATTTTCTACCTTATGGTATTTAATATATTGCAGAATTCATTATAATAAATATTATAGAATCTTTAAATGAACTTTGTTCAAATTCAGTTCCATATAGAGCCACAAATGTTAACTAAACCCAATTGATATACTGATAATTTAATTCACAAAAATATTAAAATACTTTACTGCTAATGAGAACATATAATTGTATAAAATATCCGTGTTCTGGTAAATTAAGAATTAAATTAAAAAAAACCAATGCATTATCCATCGTTTCAAGCATGAAACTTGTCAATTTAAATAAATGTTTGAAAACAGTCTCTATGGAAACAACTCCATGAATTTTTTGATTTGATTTTTACATATTGAAACATTTTTTACATGTGAGATATAGTATATTGATGGAAACTTTCAAGATAGAATTTCTCGTGGAAGAGTTTCTGCATAAAACGTAAGGTTATATAGTGGAAAATAGATACAGATTAAAGAATCAACTTGTAGAAGTAAGAACTGCTTACCAACTTGATGAATCACACTGAGGTTAAAATCTATTAGATATTGTTGATCAAAACTATTATCCAGTTAAATGAGTGTCTTAATCTCAATTCCGCGCTAACTAATCTCCATTTAATATGAAAAAAGCTGGAAAAAATATATTTATTTAAATTTCGCTATCCATGTCATATAGTAGTTTAATTAATCGAACAATTTTTTTTTGAATTGTTATAATCAAAATATTTGCTTAATTTCTAAAATTATCGTCTAATTCAATTTTTAGGTACCGAAATATGTTTCAAAAATAAAGTCATCATTTGTTATTATCTTTTTAAGCCTCATAAGTTCTAGAATTAATAATTTGGTTTAGAATAAATTTTTTGAAACAGTGTACTTTTCAGTAGTATGTTCGATTTCAACATTGTAGCAATTTATGTACTAATTACATAAAAAACAATTTCTAATTCTAGCATAATTAATGCCTTCTAATATCAAAATAACACATTAAACGAATAAAGACTGTATTTAGAGAACAACAAATCGAGGAAAAGAACCTAAATCCTTAAAGAAATGGTATTTTTGCTTTTTTCAAATCAATTTCATTTCAAGTAATTACACAATGAATTTTATTACAGTTTAATTTTAAAATTGATTTTTTTAATCTGCTCCGTTCTTATTTCATTCTGCATTCTGCATTTTTCAGTAAGTATCTACTTCCAACTTTGTTAAACTATTCAGTCTTTGCTTAAACTTATGTAAGTTTTTACCTTCCCAAGTTGTTAATTCATCGTTTTCTTTTAAATTCGTTGAAACCATATTCTAATTTTATCATTAAAATTGGTTAATTATTTTAGAACATTTTTTCTTTAGTAACACAATTAAATGAAATGAATTAGGAGGCATTTTTCATCAAAACAAAGCAATGAATTTCCTATCTTTGATCGAAAATTATACCCGTTATTTAGAATTCAATTTCGCTAAATGATTATTAACATGGTTCACATTTTAATTAAAATTTATTTATCGAAAAACAAGTGTCCGAAAGTTCAAAAAAATAATAACACATATTTATTGCAGATTTAATGTTTATTTCAACATGATTTCCCTAAAATTAGCAGTTAGCTTAAATTAAAATTACTGCATTTTGCTGTGTTACACTAATGAAAAAGGAATAAAAAGAATTATGGTATATGACATTGTCCTGTAACATGTAGTTTCTTCTTTAAATACTTCTTCTCAGATAATTTCCGTATTGGCTTGCCTTTATATCTTAAGTGAAGATAAGCCGAGGAACTAGAAGAATTTTTGCAGCTACAGAATCTTTTTTAAGCCCATTGTGAGTTTAAAAAATGTCTTTAAGAAAGATTAGAAACCGAAAGTGAATGGATTCATATTGGCATCTCTTATAAATTCTAGAAAAATTTCAATCGAAATATTCAAGACTATCCTGAATCCTTTTTCGTATCATATAAATAAAATTCTCCGAAACACAATCGACTAAAAAGTTAGCTTCTACATGAGTCGCAGAAGGAAATTTTCTAGGCACTCTAAAATTTCCAATAAGAGATATGATAAAAGATGGTATTCATCTTCTGAGTAAAAGGCGTAGTCCATGGCGCTCCTATTACCCGTTTCGTAGCCATAACATAACAAACATATTTGGGAATATTTGCCTTATAATCATCTGGACAGATATGCCCTTACTATAAATTAAAGAATTTATTACATTATAATGTGTTCTTTATTTTACTTCAGAATAAACTTAAACATAGTATGTGTGCAAATAAATTCATATATATTTATAAACTAATTTTACTTTATCTTATATTGAACTAATTATATAATGAAATAATAAAATTTTCAAACGCCCTTAGGTATATAGTAAACAACTTCAATTATTATTGTCGATGACAATTTATGTATATGATTACAATTTGAAATGCATGAGTTTCTGAAGAAGCTCAGTTTGACAATATTTTAAAGATGTGTGTAATATTTTATGATATATCATATTTTACAATATTATTTCCATTTTATTGTACATTTCATATCGATTAGTATAATGTAACAACATACTCTGAGTATAATTGAAGATCGTCATCATTAATGTAAGAGTTTCCGTTGTTTTTATAGAAAAAATGTAGTGATTCAGTAACGGTTCTTTTTACCACTGAAGGAAATAATTAAAATTTAAAAATAAAATGATGGACAGAATTATTATTCGCAGAATCACATGAGAATTCGAATGAATGATGCAGCTCACAATTAGAATAAGAAATACAAAAGAAAATCAAATAGTATTCCCGGTTTAATTAGCATGATTTACATTAATTGCTGTTAAATTTTTATTTAATTTCTATCATTATTTATCATTTTTTGTTTTTCAGATGCTGTTGCTTTGAATATGTAACATGGAAGTAAAAAAATGATGTAGTATTGATGTCACGCGGGAAAAGAGATGTTACATCCGTTTGATGAGACAGATTGCTCTAAAAGTGTGACTCTACTTTCTGAAAATTATGAAACTATGAAAACTTTATGTTATCACACATTTGTTTTGTATTTGATGCCATATTTAATCTTCCGTTTTCCGCAATCTTTTCTATAATTAAATTGCCGCAATATATATCGAGAAAATTCTGGTTCCGGTTTTGATAATTTTTCTTTTATAACTATAATGATTAGTCCTGCCGAGAATGTTAAAGAGTATTGTGTAAGAGAAACTGAAATCATAATGCGTTAAAAACAGATAATAGAATGAAACTGCATTCGTATTTATTCGATATTGCGGCTAACGGAGAGTTAAAAGAGAATAATTAAAATAAGACGTGATATCATCCAAGATCATGATTTCAAAATATATTTACTATAAGACTAACATGCATAAACTTACGGCAGATGACACATATGATATAAAAGATCAAATGGTTTGTACTTCAAACTCTTAATGGCGAGCACAAATTTCATTAAAAGACTTTATTTTAAGCTTATTTACTTATTACATTAAGAAAAATACCATTACATCGAAAAATCTCAGGATTTTACATTATAAAACGATAACTTTTGCGCTGGAGTTCTCTTTGCATTTTAAACTAATGCAAACATATATTTGAAGCTCGACAGCATTAAAATCTTAAACTCTTGCGGTATTTCGAACGTGGCGTATTCTCTAGTTCGCAAAACTCCTATGAAACCAGCGTTAAAAAGGCTTTCTATGAAATTGAGGCAATCGAAATAGCATTCGTAACGGACGAATATATTTCCCAACGTATCTTACCTCGAAAGGCTGGTGGTAGATCCACCGCAATTTAGTAATGGAACAGGAACAGGCCATATAATGCCCATCTAAAACCGGATTTATATGACGCGTGATTTGGTAGTATACGGGGAGAGGTTCGCGTCGCTCTTTTCCTGTTGTACATCAATCCCAGCACCCCTCTAAGAATCGAAGAACGATTCTGGATTTGCCAATGATGCAGCAAACGACATTCATATCTCACCCGCGCACCCTCACAGTGCACACTGCTCGAGGTATTGGAGGGAAAGAGGAATATACAGGCGATTGCATTTCATAGAGTGCGCAATGCGATTAAATTTGTTTTTATGTCTCTTTTGGAGGGCACAGAATGGATGTTTGGACTTGTCAAATATATTCGTCATGATTTGATTCTGGATTCTATGTTGGTTATTTAGATTAATAGTATTATCAAGATCGAACGTAATGATTTGTTGTTAAACTGCAATGGAATTTTTGATCTGAAATTCTTGGTCTTATTAATGGATGCTTCATTTCTGGAGCTTATTTTATACAAAAAAAGAGTAAAATTGTCTTTGCAGAATTTAAGTAAAGATTATAAATGACAGAATAAAAGAAACCTAAAATTATCAATGAATTAACTTCAAACCTCAATTAAGGAACAGTTAAATCACTATCAAATATATTTTTGTTCGTTCAGATTCATATTGTTGGAAATTATAGTTGAAACAAACAGTTTATCGGAAATTATTTTTCTTATAAACTCTATTGTCGAATGTTAGAGAGTCTTTACTTCAAACTAAAAATTATTCGTTTTGTCCTTTTGTATTTTTATTTTTGATGTCTGTATACTGTAATTTTATTTGTCCGAGACTTTCACCCCGCTGTTGTGTTCGCATTTACTATGCACATGTGACGTTCGGGTCAATATGACTGAGCACTAAATACTAAGTACATGGGTCTATGTTCTCCATGCATTCAGAACAATATTATGTTTAAGAGATAAATAAGATATGTTTTAACAGGCTAAACCTGATATATCTGAGAAACAATACAATGAATATATAAATATAATCATATATGAATATATAAACATAATCATATATGAATATATAAACTTAATCATATATGAATATATAAATATAATTATATATGATTTTGTAAATATAAGCATATATGTACCGGATCATATTGAACAAAACGATACATGAATAAAATTTCAAAAAATAGACAGAAAATATATAAATAAAAGACAATTCTTTTCAGAGAAATAACATATCACCTTCACTAACAAAGTCACGAAATGTCTGTAAAATATTTCTATACTGTCGTTTTTCATAAGGAATTGAAAAACGTTTCGTGTCAAATAGACCCGAACAGAACAGCAGGTATAATGCTTAACATTTTGCGCGGCATCGAGGGTATTTTTCTTGCTTAAATAAGCTGGTATTGTTTCATTGTTCTAAAATTGTAAGAAGAAACTTCAAGTTATTAAATTTCTGAATATATAATTTTACATATTGTTGACTTTTTATTTCATTTTAATTTCAATCTCCTTACTTGATGATGAATAAAACTTCTACATGTTTTCTTATACATCAAGGACTTTTTAAGTGAAATATAAATCATTTTCACACAATAAATTACTTTAGATGTCATTGAAAGCAATAAAGTAAAAACACATATGGTTGTAATTTTTTATTTTCTAATTTCATACCAGTTAATAAGATTCTATTAGGTGTGACACATTTCTAAAAGTTGGTTCTAAAATTATAAGAATCTGATTGTTTGATCTGTTTGATTAGTGGACTGTAAATACAAAACGACAATTGATTTAGACGAATTATATAATTTTTAGTGATTTATTGAGTATGATGCTCCCGAATGGAGACATCCTACCAACACGAACGAATGCCTGAAGTCAATCCGACAGAACAAACATTCTTATAGAATAACCACCAAACTGCCGTTGTGATTATAGTTATACACAAATCTTTGCAATACAAGCGCCAAAACTGATTCTAAATTTTCAGAAATGTCATTTTGTTATTGAATTCCTACTAGGGCAAAGTCACGTTTTTATTCATGGCACCCCATGCTGCGTTTATAAAAACCACTAAAAATTACTTACGGAATAATTTTTAAAAATTCTAATTATGTTTCTTTGTTGTTCCTGATGATTAATATAAAGAGACTAAATGGTTTATACCGAAGATTGAAAATTTTTGAATTTGTTATTCGCGATTTCTAACCTCATTCTTTAGTAGTTTTGCAAACAATAATGAAAAGACAGTAGTTTACCTTAATTCTGTTTATTCATTTTACAGATGATAATGAAGTTTCTTTAAATAGATAACGTAATCACAATTTAAAGAACATGCGTGACCAGACTTGAAGTGTCACGCGCAAAGCGGCGAGTCTTAGCAGGCAGGATAGATGTTTAAAAAGAGAGCGCTAACAATACGCTGTGAGCTTAAATACTTGACAGAAGGGGACTCCTGAAGGAAACTCGTGACTCTGTAATTTAAAATAGAAGTAATTAATAATGAAATGCCATTAGAAAGAATTAATTTTAAAAAAGCTTAAAAAGTTAAATCATTACGCATATGTAACATTATTCTTTTAGATGATGTGTTGAGGCATTTCTAAATGAAGATGCAGTCGTTAATCATAAACCACTTTATTGTAAATTCGACATTCTTAAATAAAAATAGGTAAATAACAAAAATTAATTAAACGTTGTAATAATTATATATTCACGCCATGTTCGTGACGGAAAATACTACACGCAAAGCCGCGCGTCTTACCAGGAAACACTTATATCGTAAAGGACAAACTTACAACATCTTGGCGAACTTAACTCTTTAACGACGGTGTAAGGTTTTGCTTTCGTTTTTTAGCATCGAATTTATCCATTTATAATGTTACAAACATGGAAAGTCGCTTCCCAGCAATGTGAGTCTTATGGTTGGGAAGAGAGTTTTACAGGGATAAGTATGGGATGACTAGCAGCAGCCACGTCTGGTTCCTCGATTTTGGCGACAAACTTGGCGACGAAATATGGTATCTCAAAGGTGCTGGAATATTCTCGATATTTCCATTAGGAGAAAAGATATGCTTGAATGTACTAGATAATTCCATGTGACGTCACGGCCTGCCGGAGGAAACTATATAAGGAGAGCGCTTGGATGACGGAGGATGTGTTCATCGACTGGGATCGTCTTGGAGCGCGAACGCCTTTGGAGTTCGTCCGCAATGCGAGCTAGGAAGGTGGTGAGCTGAGTGCTATTGAAAATGCAGTTATTGTCGTTACTAGTTATTTGCTAACTGTTTGTGTTGCTAGATAACAAAGTGCTGAACTGTTATTACCTGTGAATTGTTGTCTGTTTACGTTGGTAATATGTGCAAGAACTATTGTTACCTTTACCTGTACTACGTGTTTTCCTGCATATTTGTAAATAAACCTTCATTCTCCATTATCCTGCGTGTTGGACTGTTTACACCATACACCCACAGTAAGACTTTTGCAACAATAAGTATAGATGGGTCTCTACTCACTTGTTAAATTTTTCCATCGTTGGTGCAAATCACAGCGTTCGTTTTTGAATTCCCTCTTATCCTCACATTTAGCCACGCACTCGAAACAGATTTTCTTAGTCGCTAAGTGAAAATTTCCTTAGCTCCCGAAACCGCCCAGGCCGTCACTATAATGTTAATAGTACAAATGGGGCTTCCCCGAACGCACTAGAAACGGTTGAATCCGGACTTCTTCAAGATAGAATGCCAATTCTTCTTATATTAGAATTTAAGTAGGAATAATGCATTTATAAATTAAAAAGTTAAAGGGCGTTTTTAAATTAGGAATATTTTAAATCATTGCATACATAAAATATCATTTGATTAATAATTCAAATGGAACTTTTGCGATTTAACTTTTTTCAACTCACTGCCTTAAATTTGGCAGAAAGTATCCCAAATGATTTTCGATTGCTGCAAATGTCTATATAATCAGATATGTCACTTTAAATCTTAACTGGATAATATAAAAATTGAGATGTTTTAATTCTTCTCACTTTAACGCTTGATTGAAAAATCTAAATGTATCCTAGAATTGCCTGAACCATATTATTTTTCGAAATGAAAACTGAGTAGAATCTTTGCTTTTTGGTCAATAGAATATCTTTCTTTTTATCAGAAAAAGATTAAGACTTTTATAAAATTTTAATTATTTGCCCACAAAGATTATTCTTAGTTTTTAACTTTCTTCAAACAGCAATATTTTCTTTAATTTGAGTTGTTAACTTTTGGAAGATTTCTGAAGTTTTTCATTAATTCTTTTTTAATCCAAAGTGAAAAGATTTAGATAAATCACTCATTAAGAAAATTCAACTCTCCTTTCTTTTAAACATTATATCGTTCTCTTTATTGAGCAAAATCTTTAGAAATAATGTATCGTTTATTGTTCCTTGCCATACAAAGGTATCGGTTTTAATTTTCAAAACGATTTTCACCGTAATTATCTTAATGAATGAATTGCAGATAGGTTGATTTTTCATCTCACTATGGAAACGGAATGATGATTGCTTTCGTCTGTGGCGGATAACAATGCCCTTAAAATTTATATTTGTTTAAAAATTATAAAACTTATTAATTTTCAATTCAATGGATGTAGTTGAAAAATATTCACTCTGTTCTTTTTTGTTTCTTGTTTAACTACTGCCCATCAATTATATTTTATAAGGCAATAATAATGTTCTAAAAATTTAAAATGTTCATTTAATGACAAATATTATAGTGTAAATGCTTTGTATCGTTTTTAAAGAATTGTTCGAAAAGATTTTTTTACTTAATTACTAGCCGCCCTCTGGGCGGGTTCGCGGGCGTCACCCACTTTGCTCCGCACTGCACCTGTCCCTCGCTGCTTCGAGGCTACTGCATGAAGATCAGCGGAACAGACAATAAAGTCATAGTAGATTTCATATTATTTGTAGACTACAGATTCATTTAAAATCGTAAAATCGCTCAATAAACCCCATCTAGTTGTAATGTTTTGCATAATTTTCTCACGAATTTTGGCATGGAAGTCTTCAGATCCATAAATATTGAATGATATTGCCCGTAATAAACAGTTTCCATCACCTACAATAGGTATTTTACAATATTTTTTTACACCATTTTGATGGAACTGTTTGGATTATTGATGAAAACAAAAAGTCAACGCAAAATTAAAAAGTTTATTCCAGAAACAACTGCATTATCTCATTTAACAAAGTTGCATTCCGTAAAAGGTTTTTAACAATTCATTTTCTTGTGCTATCTAATAAAAATAAATTTATAAAGGATACAAAATCATTTGCTATTTATTTTAATTTAAATATTAACTAAAACAAAAATAATAACGTTTATAGATATGTTGTAACAAAATCGTCTGCTATTAAACCCAAATTAAAGAGATGTGTTTACAAAATCGTCTGCTATTAAAGTTAAATTAAAATGGAATGAAATGCAACAGAACTGCATACAAATGAAATATATTAATTTAAACTTACGAAAATAAAGCGGAACATTCTGATTCGTTAGTTATTTGAAAGAAGTGACGTAATAAATTAGCCCAATCAGTCCAGTTTTTAAGGCTCAGGAACACGGTACTATTTCGCAAATAAATCTCCGTTATTTCCATTAATATATTCCGTTTGTTTTGCAATATCTCTCGAACATTAAGGGTGGTGGGTGGTAGAAGAACCTTGATAACATGTCTAGACGTCAGAAGCTTTCATATGAAATAACAATTGTCGAAATCCGTCGAGTGGCTGTGTCTGGCGAACTGTCTGAAGGTTTCACCAAATTATTTTAAATATATAAATCATTGTGCAGCGATTGTTTATTTAGCACTAGTATGCCTATAATAATTTAAAACATCCATTTAATCACAAATACAATTGTTTAAATGCTTGAACATCGTGTGTGTGAACTGCTGATGTAAAATATAAGTATTCAGACACGTACTTTTCTAATGACTTTGATGCTAAGCTTGAAAAATATTTTTCTGTTTTATAGTAAGAGTATGAATAGCATTACTTTGGAAAATTGATTCTTAAATTGTGGATGGAGACCCTAGGTGGTACTGTGAAGAAATTACCATTATTTATCAGATATTTGACAGGTGTTAAATAAAAATAATAAATAAGTCGATATATTATAATGTAATCTATTAGAATGATAGAATTTTAATTTTATAATCATAATGTTATATGATTTAAAAAATCCCATAATAATGTTTAATAATGGAGCATTTTATTAATTTTTCTGCTTATCAGTAATGATTATTTCAGTATGCTCTTTTATTTCCTTAAAATGCACAAGGAGACAATTTATTTCAAATAAAAGTATATTATATCTCCTAAAATCAATGTGTGTAACTCTCCAAACTTAAAATATTGTAAAAAGAAATTTTCTTGAAAGAATTAAAATAGGTGGAATAAAGATATTTTCCCAAAACTGTGAAAACATTCTCGGAGCATGTATATACAGAGAAACAGACAAATAAAGACAGAAGTATTTCTCAATGCAAGTATCAAGTGAAATTGATTTTTATTACTAAAACAACACCAAAAGTGCTGAGAGGGCTATCAAATAAAGTGGTTTTAAGAACTTACGGAAGAAAAGAAACGAGAAAAGTCATTCACTTCTATTTTGACCGAGTATATAAAGTTCTAAGATATCTGTACTATTTCACAGAACCAGACATTAAAGATCTATCCTGAATTTTTAACCGAACTTTATTCTCGTAAAGATGCAATATAATATTGTTCAGTGGTTATAATACACTGTAATATCGTAAAATTAGAAGATATATGACATAAAGATGACGTTTTAGAATATATAGTTAAACTTAGAATTTCTTCACAGAATTTTAAACTCCAATTAGCTTTTCACTTTATGGAGGTGTTATATTTTTTTATCTCATAATAATTATCCATAATTACAAGTTAAAACAAATCTTAGAAATTTTTCTATAGATTCAATATTTGATACAACATCAATTGAGAAAAAAGATATTGTACTACCGCAATAAAATGGTAACGTGTATAAGAAAATATGAAAAACCAATATAAATGATCGAATTTCACAGATTTTTACAATCATGAATTACAATACGCACAGTGCCCACCTCCGTTCTTTAACTCCCCGCCTTATAACTACAGAATAACGCATTTACAGTCATGAAACCAGTGTTTAGGTATAGAAATGTAGCCACATAAGCGCATATCAGACGGACAGCTTATCGTGGTTTGTTTCTGTGGGCATGAGGGTAATAGCACTCGACAAAAAAATTTGTAGCACATGACCGGTCAAACAAGATGACGAAAATCGTGGACTGTAACCGGCTTGAAAATGCACACAATGATGACGGAAAATCGTCAGCAGCGAAAATTCAAACCAATCGGTTGTGACTTTGACGGTGACGTAGTTCGCTTTCCAAGATACCGAAATCCTGTCTGACCGGTTGTCTTACTGCATCACATGCTACAAAATTTTTAACCGAGTGGCAATACCCTCGTGCCCACGGGAACAGACCACGATAAACTCTCCGTGTGATATGTGCTTTACAGCGCCGTTTGAAGGCAAGGTATGAGACAAAAAAGTCAATTTCAATGTTGTAGAGAATTATCGTTATAGTGCAAGCAACATACACTGAAGTGCCAAAAGTCATGTGATACCTCCTAATATCGTGTGAGATCTCCGTTTGGCCGCTGAAGTGCGGCAGATCAAAGTGACTTTGACTCAACAAGCCGTGCAAAGCACAATCGTCAGAAATGACATTTTACTATGAAGATTTTGTGACGAGGGGATCGACCAGAAAGTAATAAAGAAGAAAATTATTTTGGCTCAGAACGTTTCACAGAAAGCTTATTATGATTTGCAACTTTCATCAATGGTTTTGTTTCCTGTGCGCAATAGTTACATATATATTGATAAAAATAGCATGCATGTTCGGGAAGGCATAAAGGTTTTCTTTAAAAAATCAAAAATTTATGCGCATGTTTTTTGCTCAAAACATATCTTTCAACTACATAATACAAAACTTACAGAATGCCTGACAATATGTTAACGAAGCGTTGTACTGAAATATTTAGTAATTAATGTGAGCATTAGAGGGAAAATGAGTATTTGTTTTAAATAATTATTTTTATTGCGCATGTGCGGAACATAGTGTAATTTATGTTTTATAATTTGGAAGCCAGATACATAGGCAGCTTATATAAAAATCCCAGATAAATACAGTTAAGATTTAGAAAGATATCGGCATTGTGGCGAATAGAATTTCTGTTCATCTCCAAGAGAAACAAAAAGATGGGGTTTTTACTGCAAACTGATATTTTTTAAACATGAATCTCCGAATAATTTCATTTAATTTTATGAAGATTGAATATGATGAAAGCCATACATACTTATAAATTTTACGATTCGACTTCTACTATTACTTTTCGTAGATAATTCTAATCTATCTCTAAAAATGCAAGTATTTTGCTGTAAACTGATCTTTTTTAACTAATTACACCGCGTCAATTAAGCCACTTGAAAGTTATATATTGAGTATGATAAGCATTCTTTAGTTGGAGATCCTATTGACAATTGTGTTTACCACTCAGTTTTAACCCACAGCTTTCCAAGCAGTACAAGTGGCTTTCACTTTTCTCTTAAAATAACCACGAATGAAATTTCCAAACAGGACTAAACGCTAAATAGGTATCCATAAATACGATAATTTATTCCTCAATACAAACCCTCTAACTATTACCAGTTTATGAAGAGAAATGAAAATCGCGAATTTTCAAAATGAAAATTTCTTATATGCATTATAAGCGGCGCGTTAAATCAGAAAATCTGTAATAGTGAATATAAGCATAATAAAATTACTTTTCTTTAGATTCTAATCTGACTAATATCAAAAAGAATCACAATAATTAAAGAACTGACATAAATATCTCTATCTCTAATCTCTTTCTCTCAGTTCTACTAATAATAAAGGAGAATGTCTGTCTGTTGGCGCTCTACAGATCAGACCGCTAGACCTAGACCTACGGAATTTGGCACAAACATACTTTGGAGGGTGGGAATATGCACCTCTGAGCCCGTGTTTTGAAAATTTAATTACAATTTTGATTAATTAAAAATTAAGCGAAATTTTGGCTCTTTTCCTTAATAACTTGAGAAAATATTACGGCACAAAAATCATTTTTACACCATCTGAAAGTACAAAACTTTGCCTTCCCAATGGTATTAGTATGAGCACTGTCCGATAATTACTTTTAATTATAAGATGTTTTAAATTGTCATTAACTGTGGTCAAGGTCGCTCAAGGAGACAGTTTGTCTTTTCGACCAAAGGTAGAGCGGGAGCAGCCCAAATTTCTTTGTACACTTCTTGCGTAATGCAGAAAATATTATCCAAATATAATTACTGTCTAAATGTATTATACAAAATGACTGACTGAAATGTTGATATAAAATGCGGATCAATACTTTTAACAGGTCATCAGTAATGTAGTTTGCAATACGATTAAGAGAGCTGTTTAGTTTATAAGGAATAAGAACGTAAATACGAAGTCGGATACGAAAAGAACGCAGGTTAATTTTCTATCGCAATTTGAAGTAAAAAATTACTTTGTTAAGGGAACCAGAAATATAAAATTATGCAAAAGAGATTCATTTGAAATTATGTTCCCTGCGAACAAGCTGGTCGCCGAAGGCGGCTAGTTTATTAAAAAAAGGATTCCTGTTAAAATTAACTCTAAGCATTTCCAAAATCATCCTTCGAGTAAAACAAGAAATTTGTTTTAAAATTAAACGAAGCCGCCGTAATTTAGAAATATACTTTAAACAAAAATAATTTTAGTATAGTTTCTATAATAGGAAATTAAAGAAGAAACATTGATCCTCTTTCATTTGTAAATGATTCAAATTATTATGTTGTTGCATGAAATTTTAATATTACAATTAAAATATAGGATAACATAAGTTCTTAAGGACAGGTACTGAAAGTTTGATAGGAGTATGTAAAGGACAGGTACTGAAAGTTTGATCTCTGAACAATGAATGGAATTTAAAGTGCAGTGTTTTGAAAACTAATGGGGGACACCTGTACCCCGCCTGACAAACGGAGGGTTAATACGAGATCGATTCTCAAATATAATCCATTAAGAACTGCTATGAAATCATACAATTCTACAAATATCACACAGATAATATCACATAAATATTTTTAAAGCTATATCACAGCTTTCAGTTATTCGATCTTCAATCAGATCATAGTCCGTCGTTATACCAAAGTTAAACTTAAGCTGTCCTCCCGCTTTTCTCAGGATTAATCCCTTTATATCATAAATATCCAAACATTCCACCTCCCAAATTCTACATCCTGACACCACCTCCACCCCTTCTATCATAACCGCAGACGATATTATTATAATTTAGGCTGCCTTGGGACCACATCCCCGAGTTCGAAATTGAGTTAAACCCCAGCAATTCTGACACAGTTAACCAGAAATTAACTCCCCCTTCTGGGTAATCATCGGTATCACTTCAACGGACCATTCATGTCATAAAGGACCACCAGCTCTGGCAATTACAACGCAATTTCCAAGACGTGTTCGAACTATCCGGCTACGAAGGGATAATTGGCCGGGCGACAGGAATCCGGGAGAGTCATCCAGAGATTTTGTAGGGTGTCAGATCGCTTAGTAGGCGAGAATTTGTAAACAATGGCAGGTTGTCTTTGTGTGAAGGTGGTAGATTACCAAGTTTTGTGGATTTTGTCACGTACAGGAAGTTAGCAGAGTACTCGTGATTACAGTGTTTATAGCTGAAAGATATTAGCTACACCAATTAGATGGCAGTCATTAAATAGCTTCTAAACTTTTCAAATAAATATTCACTTATAACTGTCAATTTAATCCGGAGTGAAAACAGTCATAACAGTGAAACAGTTAGTTATCCACTGAAACCCGTGATATTTAAGTACCCTTTTAAAAAATTTTAGCTTACTGATTAATCGAAAGGAGTTTCTTCCAGGAGAAATATTTTTGATAACATTTTCAAGCATGATTAGTTGTTTCGCACAGTGATTTCCAATTAATGTGTTAAAAGAATTGTTGTATATTTCATCTTTTTCCTGCCTTTAGGGCCTTATTATAAGTACGGAATTTCAATGAAAATCTTCCCCCCCCCCACCTAAAAAATCTTGTTTGTTGAAGTACAAATAAAATAAACCCCAAAGTATTATATAAAAATAATGTTCTTACAAATGCGTGAAACTGTTCAAAATAGCTTTTTGAAAAGGTGACAATAATAGAAATGATAAGCCAGATATACAAAAAAGCTGTAGAAGACAGATAATAAAAATCACTTTCATATGGCATTCACATTATTTGAAGAAGCTAAATTTTAATTTAAAACGTAGTTGTTCTTCTTGTATGGTTTTCAGGCACTGAATAGTTCCGAAATTTGTATGGAATTTCGGAGAATACAATATAATTAAAATGATAATACACACAGACATTTTATATAAACTAAAAAACCTTCTTTGACTATCGAGAATGAACTTTAATTTAGATTCAGCTTATAATTAAAACGGTGTTTTGATAAATTTTGCACTCTTTCAAAACAGAGTATGACCACTACATGAAAATTCCACTTACAAATGCGAAATCACTTGTTTTTGATTATCTTTCTAACAGGCTGCCAAATAAATTTGAACTACTAGAAAAGTCTATACTTTGGCCTTAAAATTTAAAGTTGCACTAAAAGAATAGTTAGGTAAGTTGCGTTTTAAGAGAGAATAATTCTGTAAATATAGATTTCTAACTTGATACTAATTTACAGTTAAGGGGCACATTATACCAAAAGTGGTCAAGATATAAATTTCGATTCTATTGGCTTATTTATTTGCTTTTATCTTTCTATTTATTGCATCAAAATTTCAAATTTGTACCCATAATATTTCAGAAATTATTTAGAATTTTATTTGTGAGGACACATTTAAAGCATGCGCAAATGACAACTTTCAATGGCATTTTCTCCGTCTTGGACTTTTCTTCATTTTCATGTTTTCAAAATGCTAAGTCTTTTTACCTTTTTTAAGATTGAAATTTAAAATTTTTGGTGCTTCTTTATCGTTCTGCATATAATAAAACTGTACATGTAATAAGCATTTAGTTGCAGAATTTTTTTATATAAAAAATATAAACTAATGTTCGGCTAAATGTCCTCATTTTTCACAACAAAGTACAAAATTTATTTAAACGAATACTAGATACACCTTAAAACCCATGCAGAATTTCGTGAACTATATTTCAGTGAATCTGCAAATAAAATTTGAAGCAAAACACATTCATATTTGAAAAAGTAGTAAGGAATTTAAAAAATTAAATTTACAAAAAAAAATTAATTTGAACTAAACATACAGATCACAATGAATTTTTCCTCTTCGAGATGGTTTTCTTATCATTGTTACATTTCAATATTATCAAAACTTTTTCAATAATACTTCAAATAAAAAAATGTTGAGAAGGTAATGTGTCCTTTAAAAGGAATAAAACGAGTACGATTAATTTTATTCCAACATCCGTCAATTATCTTATATTTCATTTTATTGCAACATTGGAAAGTAACAATGAAAAATCTCTACTAATAATAAAGGAGAATGTGTGACTGTGTTTTAGCGCTCTGCAGGGCACACCGCTCGAGCTAGAACTACAATATTTGGTACAAACAAACTTTGGAGGATGGGAATGTGCCCCTCGAAGCACGTTTTTTGCAATTGTAATTAGAATGTTAATTAATTAAAATTAAGCAAAATTTCGATATTTATCCTTAAAACTTTTAAAGTACAAAAATTATTTTTACACCACATGAAAGTGCAAACAATTACCTTTTCAATGCTATCAATTAAGTTGTCGTACGCTTTTTTCTCTAATTTTAATACATTTTTTAAAGACTTTGGCATAATTTACAACAATACTTTTCATTGTTGCAACGCAATTCAAACCGTTCTTATTGTTCAAATAATCATTTATTTGCCTGCTTTACACAGTTGTTGAAAGCTAAGGTAATATTTTTTTAATATATATATATTAATCAGCATTATTTTCATCCAGCTAGCATACTGTTGGAAGTAAAATGTGCCGCACCATTTTAAAGTTAAAAAGAAATGCATATTTTCAAGAGGAATATGGGAGTGAAGATGATGCCATTGTATGATACATGACACAGACAGTTTCTGGACTCCATTAAGAACGTTCATGAAAATATAGAACAGAATAGGTGGAAGGCTACTGAAAAAACATGAGGAGTTAAATGTCTGTCACGATTTGGAATATAAAATTGCTTTGTTAAGGGAACCATGAATATCAAATTATATGCAAGAGATTAAATTAAATTACATTCCAGCAACAACAAACTGGTCGTCGAAGATGGCAAGTTAATAATATATCTCTAGAGGTATTAACATTCAAAAAGACAGAGAAGCATTTATATAAGTAGTTATTTCCCTAATAAAGCATTAATCAATTTGTTTTTCTTCCTTTACGTATCTTTAAAGGCGATAATAATAATATCAAATAAAAACTCTCATTATGAGTTAAATATTGTATGTCGAAGTGAGACATGACTAAAGATTGAGAACTTAATTTCACCTAGTAGTTCACACTGAAATCCCGTGGCTTAGATCTTTGGCAAATCATAGATACTGAAATCTTTTTTGAAAATGGTAGATTAATTCTTCTTCTTCCCAGACGAGAACGTCTGCAATGGGTGATAAGTCTAATATTAACTCTTTAACCCGAGGCGACTTTTTTCTTCTAGCTCCTTTGAAACCGGGGCCTTTGGCAGGAAGCGACATGAATTGGACTCTCCCAACCTGGGTGGTCATTTACCCCACCCCTGCTATAACCTTCCCTTAAGGCTCACGGAAATGGTCTGCGGTTTGAAAGGATAATTGGACACCCCCTACTGCGCTTATCTCCTAAGCGATCTCAGAACCTCGCCTCCCTTCAAAAGAAGCCACCCGACTCACACCGGCCTTCTTCACTGTTAAAGGGAAAATTTTAGACCGCGCGGTACCGCCTCGCTCGGTGCCAGAGGGTTAAAATTTCTATTAGCGTTTCACGTAAGTTTGCAGTTTCAGGATTGGAATGGGAAACGTTTAAACTTAATTCTACATAATAAAAAAAGTCTTGAGACGTTACTCAGAATTTCCATAATATGACCCATGTAGGGGTCCGAATTTATTATTGAGAATGCTTTGAAAAAGTAAAAGCATTCGATCTTGCTAAACAGCAATGTATATTAGGCCTTTCAAGGCCCATTTTTTCTAGTAGTGATATAATAGAATAACATTAGGATTGAAATTAATTTAAGAAAAGAAATTCATTTAACTTATTGGATGGAATTATTATTCTGTTAATTAATTTTATTAATTCATTACCAAGTTAAGACACTTTGTTCAGGCTATAATAAGTTGGAATACCTAGGTGCTCGTCTCCTTGAAACATTTGGCGTGAACTTATGCCAATCTTAAAAATTGCATTTAAAAATTGATATATTTGGTGGGAAGTATAGTTTCCATGGCCTTATAAAGGGTTAGTGGAGATTAAAAGAAGCCTACGATTTTATGTAATAAAAAATAAACAAATTATTCTTTGTTATAGGAGTAAACCTACCACAGTATACAAGTTCGAATTATATAGATTTTTAAAAAAGAGCATTGATACAAAAAGATTGTCAAGAACAAAAGTGGTTTAAATTGGCAAAACATTTCAAATTTTTATTGTATTAATTTCAGAAATACAAATATAATCCTATGCCGTCAGAAAGGAATAATACATATTCATTCATTTTTTTGGTAGTTTACCCACCATGCAAGCTTAATGACTAACTCTCCAGAAATTAGAATTGCTTATTTTTCATTTTGTTTAGAATTTGCTTACATTTTATTCGGTCTCATATTATAATACGCATTATCTAAGGGACATTAAATCATTTCCCTTAAATTTCTTTTTTAAAATTCAATTAGGTGAATTAACATGCTTTTGTTTTACCTCATTATGATAACGACTTAGAAACGAAAGAGTGAAGCATTTTAATTCCACCAGAAGTAATATTTATTTGTTCATATCTTGTTTAAGTATTACACTTGAGGGTAAGGTAAAATCAATTTAATTTGGGATTTTTAGGGTTGAATAATTTTGAAAAGCATAATCCATAATTATTTGCATACACAAACGCAAATAAAGGAAATGCTTGGAAAACATTTTTGTTTCATAAATTTAATTCAGATTAAGAATAATTTGTTAACTATTTAGAAAATATCCTATTATTCCGCTTCATTTGTTTCTGGTGACTTACATTTTTGGATTATGAAGCATGGAAACCATTCAATGTTTACAATTATAGATTTTGGTAAATAATATTTTTTAAGAGAGCATTCAGAAGTGCGTACTTCTCGCATTTTGAAAAGTCAATAAAGGTGCATTATTAAGTTCTGAATAAACTTCGAGAATTAGCTGAAACGATACATTCATCCACTTATTTAACAAAATGTAGGATTAATACCATCGCAAACTTTGTTAATACTAATATATGTGTAAGTCATTATCATTGTATTATTTAATTCTATCATTCATTGTAGCATTTTTATACATTTCTTAACTTTCAAATTATTTATTAATTTTTTACAACAATTTAGACAAGATAATTTTTTCACATTTCCTAATATAGGGTTGCTTTCCTTTAAAGCTAATATTTTTATCCTTTGAAAAATATTTGTGTTATTTTGAGCTCTAGTAACTTTACATTACATTACGCCACCTGCATCCCCGTGTTTAGAGCCATTTGGCTCCTTTCCGGTATGGATAGATGGAGGTGATACAGCAGTATTTAGTTTTCTTATTATGTTCAAATATTTGGCCATCAAATGATGAGTATAAAGCTGGGCATTTATCAGCACTCTAACCCATTACATTTGTCTCAACAATTTGGTTGTATTCCACTCATTAAATCATCAGTCGAAAAATTTAGACAAGTCATTCACGGATATTCCAAAGTTTGCTCTGATACACCTTGTTCAGAATTGAAGGTTCCAAGTCCCAGACTTATTAACCACCCACACTCCTCCCACCTCTTACACGGAAGATTTACGTGTTTAATTTCAACATGACTTAGCCTCTTCGCAGGGTCCCAATCAGGCAGCTGTTTTCCCGCTACCCTAGCAGCGAGGTGTCAAAAGGCCATTCGGCCATTCCAATTTGATTTCAAACTACTCGGAATTCCAACACTTCCAATTCTCTACGCTAAATTTTACAGGGATTCCACATTGAGGAAAAATATTTCCTTCCCGTGTTCCAAAAATCGAGAGGAGGAACAACGGTGAATGTTCCGCTTAAGTATAGAGGAAAGTCGGGTAAGATGGCGACCTTAAGTCTTGGGGATTTTTCTTGACCTCAATGTTCGTTGTTGGAGGATTATTTTTTCGGCAAATTCTTCTTCAACTCTTTATTTTAAAGTGATATTTTTTTTATAATTTTTATGATCAAATTGAAGACCCCAAAATTTAATTTTAGAAAAAAAAGTCAATTTCGTCATCTTACCCGACTGTGCGGGAAAGATGACGAATACCTAATTTGCATAATCCTGAAAGTGAATCGATGCTGCTAGAAACACTGAATCGAAAAATTCGGACCCTGATATTTTATATTTATTAATATTTTAATATAATAATTAATTTATTAATATCAATTAATATATTAATATCAACTAATATATTAATTAGCATATTAATAATAATTAATATATTAATTTGAGATTCAAACCTTAAGAAATGAAATCAATTACAAAAATCGCATCGCCATGGTCTTGGGTTTTGTCTTAGCCAGTACACGTGGAATGGGGCCAGAGCTAGCACATAAAACACTGTAATCCCAATTCAGTGTTTCCTTACTAACTGCAAATGATGCATTCTTCATTAAGGAGGACCTCTGGGTCCAGATTATCATTAGCGTCGAGGTAAGGAAACTCAAATGAATGAATTGAGTCTTCAGACTCGAGGTGATACTTAAATACTTTCTTCTTTTCTGTTGAATTCTTAGAAGGTTTCTTGCGTTTAGTCTTCTTAACTTCAGCCCTTGTTCAGCTCTCAAAGTTTTCGTTTGACTTCTTCTTCCTCTATCTCCTTTTTAACATTTTCCCCTCGAATGACAGTGAGTTGCAGGAAAGGCAGATGGCATTCAGTTAGCACGACGAGCTCCTGAATTAGCGTGGAGGGGTTCGTCATTTTATCCGATTTAGCCCTTTTATTTCAAATAAACATTCAAGGATATTAGCTCATCTGAAACATTAAAATAATGCATAATTGAACGCATTTTGATTAGCTCTTTGCTAATATTACATGTGAAAATTAAAAATATTTAATCCGTGAACGCTATGCCTTACCAAGCAACAACCAAAAATTGTATAGAAACAACTAAAAAACACATTATCGCGTACTGTGAATGGCAGTTATAACGGGGTGAAATACTTTGGTGTGACACGGGTAGGTGGTCTTTAGAGTTCTCAGATGATGCAGAATCGGGGCTGCCATCTAGTGTATTTTCGAGAAAAATCCAATTTGTCATTTTAGACTCTTCATCGTCTTACCAGACTTTCCCCTACATTCATATATTTTTACCGTTTATTAAAAAAATGTTAAATTCTGATCGCGATTTTCAATAAATGTGAGATACAAAATGCAATGAATGGAGAAAATTCTCTTTATGTTTTATTGTTAAATTCTTTTCAAAATTTTCGAAAGACCTTAGCGTCCTGATGACGAAATTTAAGCTTCAGGACAACACGACGCGGGCTCGATATTTGTTTCATCTAAGATACGTATTGTATAACAACAGCTGGAAAAAGTTAAATCTGTTGAACTGAAACGCCCACTCTCTAGGGGTGGTGTGGAAAATTCGAAATATGAGTGCTGTCTAAGGTGTTTTCCTCATCATCTGACTGCATTTTAAAATTAAGAGTTTAAAACCATGTTAGACTTAGGTAGTTTCAAAACAATACGCAAATTTGTTTGTAGTAAAACTAAACTCTCGAATGTTTTCACAGAACAAAAAGGATTATTAACGTTTCCAAGACGACAATTCTCACTCCAGATGGGATAAGTTCTGGCTCTCTGAAAATGAGTTTAGTAGATAACTACTCACTTTTGCAACAAATTTCCCTGACCTTAATGTCAATGAGAATAATTTTGTCGTTTCAAAATGTGCTGTATAATGGAATGTTATACATCCGAAGTCACTAGCGAAAATAATGGTCAGATTTCGATTAAATTTGCTCCAGGACATTCTGGGATAAACAAGAATAAATTGGTTGATTCATTAGCCCGTGCTGCTCCGAGCACTAAACTACTCTGTTGGATTTCTCATGAAGATCTTAGTTATAATTCAAAGAAGTTTTATGAACAAGAATTCAATAAAATATGGCTAAATTCTAAATATTGTACTATATTCTCACATCTTAATACCATTAAACAATAACACAGAATCTTTCCCCCTAATCGCAAGACTGGTGTTCTGCTTTCACGCTTTAGAACGGACACTTATCCTCATAATGTTAAATTACATAGATTTCATCTGATTTCGTAGCCGCTGTGAAAATTTTGTTTACAGGAGGAGACCTTAATTCATATTCTCTTTGAATGCACGAAATATTCCCCTGAAAGGGAAAATCTGCGTCAGCATTTTGGTTGTCTTCCGCTTTCCTTTCCTTGTCTTTTCGATCTTACAGTGGATGCTAAGAAGAAAATCCCTTTTGTTTCTAAGTTTTTACAACATATTCATCGTATTCGTTCTATTTAAACTTTCCATAGATTAGTATAACTTTTTTTTGCTTGATAGATAAAGCAACTAGGTCAGCGAGCATACATCTCAAAATACTTCTACTATTACTACGAATGATCAGAGTGGTGGATGAGTAGGCGATAAACCATTGCTATGCTATTGGAGCCGTATGAAAACCAGACTTGAAATGCTAGATCCAATCAAGTCCATGGTGATGCAACCGAATATTTTTCCAATAAATACATATTTCATAATACGAGGGACGCTCCGAAAGTAAGTTTCGTCATTCTTTTTCACAAGGAAGATTTATTACAAACAGGAACAAAAAAGACATAACGAAATTCAAACTTTTGTCTATTATTCCATATATTCGCCACCAACATTGATACATTTGTCGTGAAGCGAAATCGATTTCTAGAAACAATCCTGGTAAGAAACCATCCAAACATACTCATCAAACTGGCGTTAAGGTTGTGAAGAACTTCCTTCTATCCTGAGCACAGATTTTTACCAGGATGGTTTCTTGAAATCAATTTCGCGGCAGGACAAACGTATCAATGTCGTTGGCGAAAAAGATTGTATTTTGTTATGCCATTGTATGTTTCTATTTGTAATAAAGCTTCCTTGTGCAAAAGCATGACGAAACTTACTTCGGAACGCCCCTCGTATGTTATTCAGTGTGTTTATTTAGAAGTCCATGTTTAATAATGAAATTCTCTTTCCGTAAAACCTTTGGAATTTTATTTCCAATTAAATGAATACAACGTGAAAAATGTTTTAACAATTCTATTCCAATAAATGAAGGATTAAAAGTAATATTATGTAGCAAATAGAAGCAATCTGGCTTATGCTCGTGATTAAGTAACGTAGTTGAAGACACACTGAAAACAGAGGTATTAAACCATTATGCAAGACTATTTTAGGATCTCAACCGGAACTTTGTACCTAAAATAGGACTATTTCGCAGCCCAAGCACATCCGACTACTTAAAGTTATTAGCCTTTGAACGTGTTTGCAGAGTGAAAAGGGTTTCCTTGCGTGTGCGTGTGTTCCTTGTCCAAGCACTGTTTCACTGCCCGGATCGAATCAGCTTACATAGTCCTCATCAAATAACAAGGAAGTATTAAGAAAATTTAAAACAAGAAACAAGTATAAAATTTTATGTTATTTTAAATCAAAGCTTGCTATCTTATAAACACTAAAAAATATAAATAGATCACGTTCATTAGATAAATCAAATATAATTTCAGTTACATGTGTCCTGTGTAATAATATACATGGGATTACATGCCGCAAAAATTATAACTCAATGATTATATGCAAATTCCAGTAATAATAAAGAACTAATAAACTTTCAATAAATAAAACTAAACTAAATAGAACTAAAACTTTCAATGAATAAAAAAAATAAGCGTTATAAGGCGACGGATTTGTATCTGTCACTGATTTCTAGTAGAGCTGAACCAAAATGCTTCCTTCTTATGACAAAATTTTACGCCTACTTTACTTTAATTAGTTATATTGTCATGTTTTAAACCTACCCGGGGTTTATTTTGATATTAACTTCGTTATCTTGAACCATGGTCAGAGAAAGACAACGGAATCGGTTCAGAACCCTCTGAAAATGTCTACACCATTGAGAAAATTTCTACACTAGATTGAACAAGACATCAACGGATTTAATATTCAACAGTTCACCACGAAGGCGGTACTTTCTCTGATATGGGTTTCGACGGCGCCACCCACCGAACGTGAAGACGCGATTCTGTTATCATGCCACCAACTTTCCTTGACTATTTATAGATTTTGTTATCATTTATTTGACGTTGTAATAATAAAACAAAAATAAACATAGTTTTTGATCCCGCTTTTATTATTTTATTCTTACCTTAAGTATAAATTATTTTTTAATCAGAATTGTTGACGTCATAAACATATCGTAAAAGCATAAAGCTCTGATAGAAATTCTTTTAATAAATTAGAATTCTAATCACATTTATAAAGTATTTTTAATTTTTAACCCTTTAATTACGGGTGTGATTTGTAAACCACATATATAAGAAAGTCCCCGCAGTGAAAGTGCTAATGGATGTTTAAGTATATAGTTTCTTATATATTCGTAGCTTATTTCCTTATAATATTGTTTATGTTACCTAAGCCATTACGATTTTGCCTTTACCTCCAGAAATTCAATTTTTAATAATTCTCATTTATTTTATGGCTGTGTGTTCCTAATAATTTATTTCACTTAGTGCAGTTTTGAATAGTTTTCTATTTTAATTCCCGTGCTTTTTTCTTAAATATTGTTATTATTTTCAACCTTTAGTTTTTAATGTATTTTATAAATCATTAATATAAATATCAGGGAACCTTGTAATAAATAGTTTCTTGAATTTACTACCAGATGGCGCCTCTTTCATAGAGTCAAAATGTAAGTTAAATTAATTTAGTAACTAATAATTAATTTCTGAAAACATTATAATAATTTCTCCCATTGAGGACACAAAACTATACAAAATTTCAAAACTCTAGTATTTAATGAAGTGAAAAATCTATTAAAAAATTCCATCTTTATAACCGTGAAACAAATCAAGTTAAGTAAATGCGTGTGAATTAACACGCATTGAATATTTTTTAAAATATTGCCAGAATAAAATTCTTTTCTAAACTATTGATTATTCTTAGAATTTATAATATTCAGTCAGCCATTAAAAGTTTTAAAAAACGAATTATATTTGCTCTAGAAAACCATTCACGAATGCAAATAAATTCACAACATCATTAATAGCAAAGTAAGCAGCAAAGCAATAAGTGCTTTATTTGGAATGCAATGTTTGTTAAGGAATTGTTTGTGATTTCTGATTTTCTTAGCGAAGGAAACGGAGCAAAAATATCATTCACAATAAAGTAAATAAATAAAAATATCCGCTTTCTGTATTTCATTTTTAAGGTATTTTCCTGCTAAAGCAGAAAAAAATCTGAATGTCACATTTTTTGAAAAGTGCTTTTGATATTTACGAAGCTGTCTCTTGAGAATAAAAGCATGTTTTGTTTAATTATAGAGCTAAAAATGATGTGTAATATGTGGCATTATTTAAATAAAATGAGATTTCACCTGCGAACTTTAAATGCTGCCATTATCTTGTTCACTTCAAAATTCTTAGAAATGAAGCGATTTTATTTTATCTTCTTTTTTTGAATGAGAACAGGAGTGATTTTAAGTATACTCCAGGACCATTCAACGAATTAAAACTTTTGTAAATAAACGATGCTTTCTTTATTTCTTTTCCAGTTAGATTTAAAAGGTGTTTATTTGATAGATGAGCTCCATACGGAAAGATGAAAGGTGCTTTGAGGTAGATAAAACGACTAATGGCTTACTGTATACTCCAAAGCTATTCATTGAGCAAATACTTGGATAAGCAAAAGTCCCTTTATTTCAGATTAATGGCAGGTCTCTTAAACTCTTTAGTTTGAGTTACAAAAGCCAAGCAGATTAATAAATAGTGTAAGACATCGTAATTAAAAAGAATTGGCATATAAATACTTTATCGAGTAGTATTAATTGTATCCTCTTATTTTTCCTTCCTTAAGCGTTATTTTCTTTATTTTGGCATTACTCTTTGAATGGAATAATAATTTAAAGTTGTTTACTTTATATATGAATACCATACAGAAGGATTAACACTATAGAACATAAAATATTGCTATGAAACGACTGATAACATATCGTTTACACTTTAGTTATTTTCTATTTGTGTTTCTTTGTAAACAAAGATTCAGCACTTAATTTCGGTTTTAATTGGCATTTTCCTTGTTTATTTCCTACACGAGTATTATGCTGATGGTAAGGTTTTAAGTTAAACATAAAGCAAGTAAACATTTCATACGCGAAACTTGAATCAGTTTATAATTCAGAATTTCATTCATTCTAAATGAACTTTCTAGAAGGGAATCATGTTTCTCATTCAACCAGAAAAATCTAGTGTATTATGCCGTCCCAAATGGACCATAAAGGCCACCATGCCTACCGTTACCATAATTTTTTAGTCGAAATTCGAACACACCGGAGGAATGGGGGCGTTGAAGGGTCTTGGAGAAGGGGTCAAAGTGTAGTAAATTTTTTTAGGATGTGAAAAGAAATGTAAGACGTCAGAATACAAAGAATATACATTTTTTTTATTGACCTTTAACTTTTGTGACAAACATATTAACATAACTGGTGTGAGCGGTCTCACAAACCGCTTTTAAAAGACACTTCAAAATAGTTACTTTTAAGCATTTTTATGAAATATTATGAATAAATTATGCTTATTTATACAATTGTAATTCTGTAAAATTAATTTTTTAAACTTGAATCATTTAATTTAACGCAATTTATAGGATATAAATGAATGAATATTTGTTTCATTTTAAGGAACAAAGCTGATAGTTTTATTAAGCATCCATGAGAATATATGTCTTTAGTAATTATTACTGACAGAATTATAAAACAATGAATTTAATTATACGGATTAAGATACTTTTCTTTACAAGGATGAATCAGAAGATGGAATATGTCAAAACACATTTTTCGAGAACACTGAAGACACACTGGCTACTTGCATCCCATGCATTTATAATGTGTTTTCTTCATTTTACTGGGTGGGTATAGACTGCATGCTTTCCTTTTTTCGAATTTTTCATCTTGATTTGAAAAATCATATTTCCCACTTTCATTCTATCCGAGGATTCTTCTAATTGATATCATGAGTTCTCTTGGATAAAAATGAGAAAGTTACCCTACCTTGAAGATAGAACTTTATCAATTGATTTGCTAATAGAAGCACACAAGTTTTTCATTTTATTTTTGTAACTTCAGAATAAGATTGGAATCATACAAATCAAATTAGAGCACAAATATATATTGTTCTGAAAAATAACGTTGAGTTCGTCAACCGCTTTAATAAATGGAACACTTCTTGTTAAATTCATCTACGCCTATTTTAGTCAAATTGTATAACTCTATAATTTTACCGCCTGTTGTCATCCTAATCCGCAAAAAGCTCAGATTATGTTTTGCATTCGCACTCAATACTCTGTGTCTCTTCAGAATCAGAGTATTCTAAATTAGAAAAAAATATTAACAAGATCATCGATTTCTTTTTGAGTGAGTTATACAGGACATTTCCTTGTAAAACTTAAAACATATTTATAATTCTTGCGTAAAACGAGTATCCGATAAATGGCGTCTATCACTCACAAAAACTGGTACGTATCTGCTGTGAGCGGTCTTCCAGACAGCTTAAAATAGTAAACACGGGGTAGCAAAAAAAAAAAAAAACTAATAACACTAGAAGTGTGAAACTGGATATGTGACCTAGACTGACTGGTTTCGGAAGGTAATAGAAAGGGTAGTGATAATTTTTAGGGTGGAAACGAGGATAAGAAAATGTTGCGCGGTCTCTGAGACCACACAACATTTAAACAACAGCTAAAGGTTAATTTTCGGTAATTAAAAATTATAGTAATGAAAAACTGTATTAAAAAACAGGCCAAAACTTTCAGTTTTCAGTTTGAATTGGGACCTGTATAAGAGGGCTCAATCAAATTATCATCAACATTGGATGTAAGCAGCGTAAAAATTCAATTTTCTTTCAATGGCAAAGTGACGTCAGCTTTTTCGAATACCTCAGAATTTTTCAATTAGAACCAAGTTTTTCACAAACGTAAATCAGGACAAGAACCAAACACTAGTCCGGACGTGAACTTGAAATCCGAACGAATGTTAACCTTTACCATACCAGAATGGATATTATAGTCCAAACCACAACAATGAGATTCAGACTACATTATCGGAATATCGATCCCCAGAAGTTGCATGCTATCTATATGGTCTTGTATGGGTCTTGAGACTCAGAATGCAAGTGCCTTACACACAGAGAATTGACGGTCGCTATGATGACTGTAAAGTTGTTTTCACGCGGAAAGCTATCATGATCTGTTATCTTGAGCGTGAGCATAATGCCATTCAGCAAAAAGTGGTCAGACAAATTGACGGAAGTCGTGGGGTGTATTCAACCGGCTTCAGAATGCACACAATAATGACAGAAAATCGTCAGCAGCGGAAATTCAAACCAATGGTGTGTGACTTTGATGGTGGCGTAGTTCGCCTTCTCCGATATACCGAAATCCTGTCTGACCAGTTGTCTCAATGCTTCACGTGCTACACTATTTTCTGCACAGTGGCATTGTTCTCACGCTCGAGATAACAGCGCACGATAGCTCTCAGTGTGATAGCAGCTTAAAAGGACCGCATCTAAGTAATTGTGTTAAATGATGCTCTTAAGAATACCATCTATCGGGAATTGTGAACACTTATGACGAAACCATTATAGCCATGTGATAAAATAATGCCTGAAGAGAGCAAAATTAACTTGATAACGGACTTAATCTTGATGAATTTAAAATAGCACAGTATTGAGTCAACTGGGTTATTCTGAATGGTATGGAAGTTAATTGAATGTGAATTTTAATCAGTTGGATTATTTTTATTCCCTAACTGGGGCTCCGTCTTAAGCTATAGTACTTTAACTTTTTAATAAATAAGTATTATGAATTATAACAAACTCTTTATTCGAAAGGAATTTCAAATTTACTATAAGTGCATACATATAAATTCATTACACCTTTTAAAATTTATATATATAAATTCGGTTTCCACGGTAACAAGAAATAAGCATTCAAATTTATGTTTCCAATCTACAAGAATACTAAAGTCTATTCAAGTAAGATGAACTTATTTTTATGCAAAACATGCTTAACATATTGGAAAACATTTTTCAAATCTATATTTTTTTAATTTTCATCATTGTAGGTAAAATATTACATTTAACTGAACCGTAAAATGAAATGCAACTGCAAAAAATTAAAATGAAACAATGAAAAATATAGGGTAATAAATAAATTTATGTGTCTAAAAATGAGAAATACGAAACACAGTAAGGAAAATAATTCTTCCTTTTCTACAAATAAACATAGAGAATAATAAATTTCAATTCCACTGATGATAATTATGCTATTTGTATTCATAACAAAAAATAATTCAGTTTAAATATCTGCATAAGTGATGAGGTCTAAGTATATCGTGCTAGAAATTATATTTGAAAAATTTTAGAATATTTGTTCTTATTTATTTATTTAAATTTATCATTGTAAAGTAAAATATTATTTTTTTATTTGAAGTACAGACTCTATTTTATTTTATCTTTATAATTGTTTTTTTAAAGATGTGATTTATATAAAAAATGAGAACTTCAAATAAAATATTTTACATAAACGTTCCTTAAAATAATACTAAGCTGAACAATATAGTTTTTTCAAAGTGAAAATTACATACCTATAAAAAAATCCTAATTAGTATCAGATGAAACATAAAGAATGATTTCAAACTTATATTAAATAGTTGAAAAAATTTCATATTTTCTCATTTTAAACAACTTTCTCTTACAAAGTGCGCCAGTTTTTCATTAACGCTATTGTTTAATATAGCAACGACATTTTATATCTCTCTATATGCTCTTTAATAAAAAATTTCACTCGTTTTATTCGTTGACTTTATTAACAGCAAAAGCAAAAAAAATCATCAATACAGACAATTGTACATTGTAAGCTGAAAAGTTTTAAAATTTTAGTGTATAGGTAATGCAGCTTTACAAATATATAAAAAAACATTTATATAATTAATTCCAATTTTTATTTTTAAAACCCTAATCCTTGAAATAATCAACACGAAACAAAGAGGAAAATTCTTGAACAGAAGACATTTATTTTTATTTCTTTAATTTCAATGTTCTATGAAATTTGTGTCCATGTTTAAAAAAAAATACTTAAAGAATTTTAAAGCAGTTTTATAACTTTTTTAGTAAGCATCTACTAATGAGATTTTCAGTATAACTAGATACTGTGTCTCAGCATCAAAAATTTGGTTTGTTATAAGATTATACAATTCTTGTTATTCTTGTTACTTCAGTTATAAATTAGTTAAATTTCTTTTTCCCGCATAGATGATGAGCTAAATTTTAGAAAAAAGTATTAGATATGTTTATCTAAAACAAATCTGCTACGAACTATATAAAATGTATTAGAATTATAATATATGAAAGATCGTTAAATGTAGTGAATTGGTAAATGTAGTGAATTGGTAAATGTAGTGAGGAGTGAGTAAGTAAAAAAATACCTTGGCTCAATTTTCTGTAGCCGCTCAAAAATTTAAACTTAAGCAGACAAACTAGATAAATGAATCAAATGTGAGTCAGAAAGCATTAGATAAGTAAATAAGACACAATACAATAACGTAAAATATTGAACTGAAAGGTAACGCTGACTCTTTCGAAGTGAAAAAGCAAAAATATTTTAAAATAATGCAATCAACTCTAACGATGGTGAGGTAAAATTGAAATCTATGCTGTGTGTGTGTGCGATGTTTAGACGAAAACTATTGCACCTACAGATCTGAAAATTGGCACACAGGTAGTCCTGATGGTGACTCAATGTACCTCGAAGCCCGAAGTTTAAAATTTAATTTAGAAAATGTTTTATTCAATATTTTCTGCTATTTTGGGTGATTTTTCGTACTCATTTCTGCATTGCATTTTTTCTAATAATCTTAGGAAGAAAATAAATGCACCATAAGAAAGAACAAGCATTTTCCTTTCTAATGAAGATTGTTTTAAACGCCTAAACGTTTGTTTTAAAAGAAAAAGTTGCCTTACGATATTTTCTCTTACTTTAAAAAATTTTAAAAATATTTTCTTTTAATAATTTACAATACTTTTCACTGCTGCAACGCAATTCAAACCGTTTACATTGTTTAAAACAATATGCAATTGCGTATTTCTCTTTCTTGTTCAAAGCTGAGTTAATATCGTAATGTAAAAGGCAAAGTTTGTATGTAAATGAGTGTGTACGATGACTATCGCATTTACAAGCAAGAACCCATCGCATTTACATGCATGAGATTTGGCACACAGGTAATCGTGATGGTGACTCAATAACCTCGAAGCCCGAATTTTAACATTGAATAAAGAAAATATTTTATTTAATGTTTTGTGGTGTTTGGGGTGACTTTTCGCACTTTTTTTACCGCTCATTGAGAAGTAATGATCCTAGAAAAATAATCGATGCACCATAAATAGAGCAAACAATTATCTATTCTAATAAAAGGCAAATGTTTATGTGTGTATGAGTGAGGTCCAGACGAATGTATTGCGCTTACAGCCATGGAATCTGGCACACAGGTAGTCGTGACGGTGAAAATTAACCTGTAACGAAATGGGGCAATAAAGGATTGCCCTCGAACACGACCAAAAGTTACCGGTTGAGTATCGACACCAGCAGTCAGATCACCACTGTTTTCCATTTATATGTCCAGTATAATAATCTTAGTCAGAAGTGGTTAATGTTACCAATTGGAACATTAAGAAAAACATATATAAAAAGTTTTTATTCATATTTTAATAATTGATGTCATTAACCTCAAGTATTAGAAGGTGAAATATGCAAAAAACTGTTAAAAATTAATTAATTTGAAATCGGCCTGTAAACGGTTTAACATAAAATTTAATTACAAAAAATATCAATTTATAGTAGGGTGAGAAATGAATTCTGTTGAAATAGATGAATTACTTTTAACATCCTTTGATAATTATTCAGGTATATTGAATTGAGCGTAAAGATTCACACCTAGTTTTTGCTGTACTTTATGTTAACCATGGCATACAGTTATTATCAAGTCCTCTTAAAATTACACTTGATCTATTTCTCATAATGATGACCATTGGAATAGCATGTGTTTATTCCATAATATCCACTTTAATGTTGGCAAGACAAATTAAATATAAAAAAGAGAAATAAAAATTGATTTTTATTATAGAAATATATAAATTGTTGATGAAGAAATTTTTCAAATTTTGTATTTTGTGACTAAGATTCTGCAGAATTTATCTACAAAAAATACATTTTTTTCAAATAATTTATTCTAATTTTCAGTCATTATTGTAATTCACGAAATTAAAATTTTTTTTTTAATACTTGATATCAGCAATACAATGATCAAAATGCAGAATTATAGGTCTATAATTATAAAAAAAGTGTTGACATCTCAAAAATATTCTGTAAAAGTATATAGTAACCAGCCATTTATTTTCCTTAAAATTATTCCTACCTCTGTTCCATAATAATAGTAGAAGTTGAAGAATTTAATTTGTACCTTAATCTATAATATAAAGCAGAAAATACATGTATCTGTCTGTCTGTAGGTTGGTCACAAGAACTCCTCCTAAACGATGCACAGTAGCGATTTGAAATTTGCACACGACATTCTAGAACACATTTCTGGTCAACGGTGCTCTTTTCAACTTTCAGAGTTAATTAGTTCTTAAGATATTTAATTAAATAAAAAAAATTAGCTCCTGTTAAGCCTAATGCTTAGACGTATTTTTGCCAATGAATTCTGAAATATTTATTAAACAACGATTATTTTTATGCCATTTTAAAGAGCAGAAAAGTATCGTTTTAATGATATTAATTTCATTGCAATAAAGTTTTTTCTCTGATTGTTATTAAGGTTTAAAAATATGTATTTAACGCAATTTCTAACAATACTTTTTATTCTTATAGAAATAAATTGAAGCCAATTGACTGTTTCGCGCGCGGGCTTTTGCCAGTGTTAAAGTTAATATAAGAAAAATTGATTTCTTTGAGCATAAACAACAGTCACTTTCGGTTTCCTGTTGTTGTAGCATTTAGAGCTTTTAATACAGTTACACAGTGATCCAATGAGATTAGTGAATTATTCTCTCGGTGTTTTGTTTAATTTTCACAAATTTTTAACTGATTCTAATGAATGTGTTCTAAGCCTTCAAGGCTACTTAGTCCGATTCCTTTCGAAGGAAGAGGAATAACGGAGGGGAAAAAAGATGTTTTAACCGTCTATCTGTCGCAAGAACTCCTACTAAACGGTGAATAGTCTAGACATGAAATTTAGCATGCCATTCTGGAGTCTGTTCCTAGATTAATTGTACTTTTTCAAACTTTCAAAAAAATTACTGCCTAAGATATTTAATTAAATAACGAAAAATAATCCAATTTTCGGCTTTATATCTCGGTTTTTTGCTATAATTTCAGAAAAATAGACAATTTACATACCATCTTAAATATCAGAAAATTTTCTTTTTAATGATTTCAATTTAAACGATATGTGTTATTTTTCTTAATTTAATACACATTTGAAATTTATTTCATGCACAATTTGTAACAATGCTTTCTGTTATTGTAATTAAATTAAAACTGTTGATCGTTTTATCAAATCCTTCCATCCGGTATTTTTACCATAGTGAAAGTTGTGATAAAAAATTTTGCTTTCTTTGAATGTTAACAGATAGGTAGAAATTTTAATTAGCTTTTATTTCATAGCATATACTTTTTCAACATGTTTATACCACAACACAATGATGTTAATTACTCTCTTTCCGCAATGCTTCATTTAATTTTACATTTCTTTAATGATCATAATGAGTGTTTAAAATCCTTCAGGATTGTTGAGCCCACTTCCTACTGGAGGGAGAGGGCCTAAGGAGAAAAAAAGGAACATTATGCGGCTTTTTCCGGTCTGTGACAAAAACACTAAAGAGAAAAGAATTGTAGTCCGGATAATAGCAAAAAATACAAAATATGAAAGAGTTTCTGCTGTTGCCGTAACAATAATGTGGAGGAGAAAATGGAGTGGATAAAAATTAACTTACAGAAACATTTAAAATTTTCAGTTTCATTTAAGGAGCACAAAATCCTGCTGACTAACCTTCAAGAGGGTGTTCTGCACACCAACTCTCATGCAGTAGATAGTGGGAGGGACCCAAATGGCTTCTAGAAACTAAGGAAAACTGGCCAGTTAACAACCTATTTTTGACGAAAAATCTGCTTTGAAAGAAAGATGGAAAATAAACCCAACTTCCAAAAGTCTTCCATCTGTGTACTCTTTAAATCAATCTGAAAATTTTAAGTTTTTTTGTAAGTTAAGTTGTCTTCCAACAACTTAAGGTGGAAGGATGTCATATCCACGGAGCTTCTTGTATTAATTCAGGTGTTAAGTATTTGTGTACGCTATATATATGTTAACTGTAACCTTTTATAACTGTTGGTCGAACGAGAGTTTTTGTTTAAGTTTTAGTTCAGTGTTCTACTAATAAACGTTTTGTATAGAAAATGACGGGTTATTTCTCGTATTTGATTCCAGAACTATTTCAAAGCCACGGTTTTTTAATGGCTATTTTTCCTTTAAGCAATTGCAGTTTTTGATACGCTGCTAGCGTAATTGAGTTATCGAAGAACTACGAGATTTTTTCCAGGTGGTTCAAACTAAGGAGAGAAAAAGAAAAGGGTGTTTCACTGCTGGTCCAAAATGTCAGTTGATTAACGAAAATCAACGAAAGACTCTTCCGCGAAAAACACTTTTATTAAATTGAAAACGTTATAAGAAATTGGACTTGAAATTTTTTTTATCCCGAGCAACGCCGGGAATATAAGCTAGTAATAGTATAAAAAGAAAATAAATATGGGAAACAACATTTATTATCAAAAACTAAAAATTAAACAATAAATAAAAAATATGACTCCTAATCTTTATTTTGACTGTTCAGATAGTTTCTGGATTTTTCAATAATTTCGTTACTGCATTTTAAACTTGTAGGTAGGATTCCTTGACTGCGAAGTTTTGCTTTCCCTATATGCGTGAACTTAATGAACCGGACAATCGCAACTCGATCTTTGCTTGAACACTCCCTTTTTTTCATCTCACTTTTACAATGGTTGATATTCAATTGATTTGAAACAATTGATTTCGATCAGCGGAAGAAATTAGAAAAACAGTTACAATTCGTAATAATTAGGTTAACCTGAAAATTGAAAGATGTGTCAAAACAGATGATACATGTCATGAAACATTGATTTGGATTGAAGGCTTCGCAATTTTGCGCTACAACATAACTTACAGCTGCATTCGCCAATAATTCATGTTTAAATATTCACTTTTTACTAATGTTATTGGACAGAGGTAGTATTTTTTTTAAATAAAGCTTATTCCTTTGAAAGCACAGGTTCCTTTCAACTGTAAGAAAGAATTATTCAGATAAATCATAATTCATATTAAAATTTTACATATTTTTTCATTATAAGTTTCATACTCAATGAAAAGAAAACATTGTTTTCCAAAATAAAGTGTTTCACATTCATCGCGCTCTAAACTTAATGGCGTATAACAATTTAAATCTCCAAGCAGGGATTGCAATTCATGAAACGTAAATACTTCTTTCCTCTGGTGGTAAATGACTGTAGCAACATCATACAATTCTCAAAACTCTTATGAATAAATGCGAGTGTATATCTAGCTTTTGGTTAAAGGATGCTGACTCGTTTATACATTATGGTTTCATTTACATAAACTTTCTATTAGCATTAATATTCAAGTTAATAAACGACTCTTAAGTACACAAGGCAATAGCATTTCAATATTTCATGCTTCTCTGAGAAGAAATGAAGCAAAAAGTCTTTTAAAACGATGGAAATAAATGAATAATTTTAACGCAAAATAAAGACTTAAAGCCAAATGAATCGTTTTACTCATTTTTCACGATTTGTTTTCACTGAAGAAAGGCGATACGACATTATATAATAAACAGCTATACATTTGAGAATATAACTATTGAAATCTTATTATTGTATGTTTGAAGCGACGAAAAAACTTAAAGAATTCAATCATGAGAAATGCTACAATTTTTATTAAGAGCGCGTTTCGTAAGCGCAAAGCAGCTGTAATATAAGTGTTCGTGCACCGCTGGTGCAACACGGTGGTATTTGAAAGCGCACGAAATTATTAGGATATCAGATGTCAACACATAGCAATTGCATTTAAAAATGCTTCTTAAGTGACAGGCGGTTATTAAAAATGACGGAATTATGCTAACGATAGTAAATGCTTGCAAATATTTCTATATGTATTTTAAATTCTAGTTATTAAAGGTATTTGAATGTTTATGTCTTCTATATTGTTAGCCCAAACGCTACTGTCAAGTAGAAAAATTTGAAATAACAACTGAATGAGGTAAGCTTTAAATAAAAGAAGTATCCAGATTATTACTAAATGCATCAAAAAAAAATTTTTTTTTAATTTTAACAGTTCTGAGATGTACATAACAGCCTCTATTATTTTTTTAATGCTGAACGTTAAAGAATTATACATTCAAACACAAGAATCATTTTCATTGAAAAGACTAAAAGCACACTTTGGAAAGCAAGTATGCAGCACAAATGCCCGTTAACAGCATTTGCTACAAAGGTTTTCAAACTGTAAACATCTATGCAGTTTTATCATTTTATTAAAGGGGATAGTGGACCTTATTAGGTATTTTTGTTAATTACTGAATATTTAATTTTTTAATCATATATATTAGAGTATAAGTACTTCCAAATATCTGTAAAAAAATCTTTAAAACTGAATTTATTATTTTTTAATAATTAAAAATTTAAAAAGGTTCCAGGCGAAGATAATTTTAATTTTTCTCTTATTTTTAACCATTATCATATCAAAAAACATTTGGAAACAAACTGGGTATTGTTTTATAATTTCATTTAAAAGCTATAATTTTTTTTATATGTACGAATTTTTTTTTCTGAACTAAAATTGACTTTTAACTATCTAACTTAACTGGAAACATAAAATGCATACCTAGCTTATTTTAATGCATAAGAGGGATCTTTATCATAAATTTTATGTAATTTCCTCAAAAATTAGGACACCCGGAGCATTTTAAGACAATTAAGTCTAAAATAACATAAATTTGAGAAAAAATCATCAAAAATGAACTTACTCTTCTGAACCAATTAATTATTAAATTTCATAACAATACATGCTTTGATGCTATTTTAGTTGCATGAAAGCATATATTTTGGAGATAAAAGTTAAAAGCACAATTGCTGATTTCAAACTCCACCATCCCCATAACGCAATCAGAAGGTGCTTACACCGAATTCAGTCTATTTGGTACCACTTTTGCAATGGGCTCCTATAAAGCCATCGCATACATTCCGCTCTTCTCATGTAGAATCCCTCTTGTTGAAATGTTTAGGCCCTGGAGCTTTACGTAGATAAATATTTAATTGAGATGGACTTTCATGCATTTCGTGGCTCTTTGTTAAGGTGCATTGAAACACTGTTGGTGTACAAGAGTCATTCATCATCAACCCAACGGAGCGCCGTAACTCAGAACACTAGAGCCACTCCTACTTGTAACAGAATAGCTAAGTTCTTCCTAATTAAGATACAAATGCAATGGCTTGTTCCTGTACTTGCACTGTCCTAATTGAAAAATTGATTTTACTCTCTTGTCTCTTATATGTGGCGAAAAAGACCTTCCCAAATGAAGCTGCTATCGATTGTTGGAAACGGCAGTTTCGAACTCAATTTGACTTATAATTTGAAACTAGTAAAATGAATAACGATTTAATATAACTAGCTCAGAAAACTTGCCTGTTTTTATAAAAATCATACAGATTCAAATGAGGTATAAAATTAAACAAACAATTTCTTAATTCTTTCATTTAACAAGAAATAGTAACTTCGACAACGTTTTGTATGCTACTTTTTCTCTGTGTATGTCGCTGTTTTTTTTTCGTCATATTACCAAATTCTTAAAGAATTAATCATAGATTTGTTCATTATTGAATATTTTTCAAAACATTATTAATTATTTATTACTGAATTAAAAGTGTTGAAAAATGTTTGTTTGGCACAGAATGAAAAAAAAACTATTGAGCAATCGGATAGGGAATGGAACAACATACTACAAGAAAATCACAGTTTCTGCATAACTTTTTAGAATAATTTCTATTGAGATTACAGCATTGACTTTTCACCACCACGAGGAGAAACATAAAAAGATTCCATTGTTAGAAAATTATCAATATATATGTAATAGGTTTATAGATTATATACAATATTTATTGAGGATCCATAGCATCCAAAGCAGCCTAAAAACACATTTTTCCATAGGAGAAAATTTTTTTATTCAGGCAAATAAATTTATAGCGCCTGAACTATCGCAATGTACTAATTCTGTATCTACAATAAAATTATGTACTTCACAGACAGCCTTGGATTTAGAAGTACCTGTTTAATTACTGAAGATTTATTCCTGCAATGAATTATAATACGACCTATCTCGTTTATAAAAGAAGTAATTCTTGATTCGAGTTGAATTAGCTTAATGCCGAATTATTAAATTATTCTATTTTAAATCTGAAATTATTCAGGCATAACTAAACTTTTTAAAATGGTTTTCAATTCGTAATCTTGACGACACGAGACGGTAACTCTAATTGAAGTCTATTACTAACCATGTTAATATAGATGAAATTTAATACTTCAGAAAATGTAGTCAGTTTTTTACTTTCATAGAATATATTTTGAAATGTATTTGAAAAAGTTATCCATCACATTTTTCAAAAAATTATTATTTTCAAATGAGTATTCTTATGTAGATATGAAATCGTAAATTTTGAATTTTACAATTACTCCAGGAAATGTTTTATTCTTCAGATTTGAAGCTGGTTTTTCACTCCTGACAGTGAAATTTGAAAAGTCATGTTTGTCAAAATTATCTGAAATATGTTATTCCTTTGTCTTCTTTAGTGCTGCAAGCATAAGAAAGCGGAATTAGCACATTTTTACACACAGGCGTTGATAAATATGTTATTCAATTTAACACACAATAAGTTCAGAATGTGAAATAATTTAGAATTAAAGAAAGGCCTCTGGTGGATTATCAAAACAAAAGGATAGAAAGTTAAAATTGGGTAATATCAGTATTTAAATAATTTCATGACAATCAAAGACTCTCTTTCTATGAAATGTTAAATACAGCTGTCTTCTAACTTTGTGTATATTAAATTCCCTTTGAAATGGGTTGCAGAAACTAAGTAATGTAGACAGCTAACCTGTGATTTTTAAGATTTTTGTTACTTAATCTAAATATCTTTGATGCTCCATTATTATTTTAAGATGTCTTTTAAAGGGCTGTGTTTGTGACTGGATACTGAAGACAAAAGACAAATCTCAGAAAGGAGTGGAAATGATTAATGAAGGAATTAATTATTCATTTTGGGTTGTTATTCTCCATTTTTGCAATTTAAATCAAAGAATACGTCATTTTGCAATTTAAATCAGAGATGATATCACTTTGAAACTCAATCAATTACGCTCCTTTACTCTTACAATAAAATTCCTTAAAACTTTATTCGATTGGTAACTGATGGGTAAACAGAATAATTTTTTTCGGAATCTCCACTCAGTATAAATATTTATGAATTATAAATTTCTGTTGGTGAAAATTAAATTATCAGAATGTAGAATAATTGTCTACACATGGAGAATATTGAGTAATTATAGAAAAAAATTCTTAATATAAGTGTTTTATACTTGCTTGAAATATACCCCGTCTGTTAAAAAATGTGTATTTTTGTAACCCAATGTGTCAGAAGTAGCTTTCTTAATAAAACAATATAACATACTGCATAGCTGCGTTCACTTTTGCTCACAAAAGTGACTATCTTATATTGGTTGATTTTATAACTTTACAACGGATTCAGTGATTTCATAATAAATTATAATATCCTAAATAATAATAAGACACAAAATATAGAGTATCAAAACTTCAACTGACGGTTAAATATATTTAAGAGATTATCAAAAATATTTCAAGACAGATAGTGATATATTTGAGTATACTTGTACCAGAAACACAATGGTTCTGTATCGAGATTCATTTGCTTATACTTGCCTTTTCAAATGCAAGCATGCATTGCTGTTATTTATTTTTGAATAAACATTGACGTGTCATGAACATTCATCGCAAATATGGCAGTCTCTTTTGTGGAGTTCGTTTGCAGGTTGGTAAAGAATATATTGCCTATATTCCAGAATTTTAAGACTTTTATGTATATTTATGAACTATATTATTATTAAAAAACATATTATTATTAAAAAAAATAGTTTTCTAAAACATGATTTTGTTCAAGTATTTATAATGTATTATTTATTTTGTAGGTGAATTTTTCGACCTGCCCTTACGATCGTATTTACCTATCAAAGTCGAAAGTGAAATGTATTTGCAGGATGTCTGGGACTGCTACGCTTGTAGAAAATGATGTCTGATACAGCATAAAATATTTGAATAAATTTCATGTTTGAAATTCGCTTATTTAATAACAGTTGCTTTTAAAACTTTATATTCTGTTTTCGGTGCAGCGTATTTTCTTTATTGTATCGTAACTCTGTATCATTAATTAATTGAAACATTGACAATAAAATCTGAAATAAATGTCATTACTTTCGATAATATAAACACGGTGACACAGACTCTAACGCCTCAGGAATCTGGGCGTGGCTACGGCCCACCAGACCAGATGTCACACACTCGGTGCGCGCTGGGAACAGGAAGATTTTTTCTTAGAATTCCAGGGAAGAGAGTGCAAAAGGGGTTTTTTCTTAGGCACAGGGGAGAGAGTGCGGAAGTGAATTTCCCTTATCTTTGAAAGAGAAAGATAGTTGGTAAATAATATGTATAGAGAAGATCTCACTTCAAGGAAAGGAAGATTATCAAGAGAGAGATTTGCACTACGGAAGGCGAGACAAAGCCAAGAGAAGATTTCCTTAACGAATATATGAAATAGATATGATATTAATATGAAATTCGATTCGTAGTTTAATGTTACCTGAAGTGCAAGGGAAAATTTCGCAAGGATAAATATCATTTTTAGAAACTGAAATAAATAGATCGACTACACAATATTTAATGCATAAGCGTTTTCTTATTCACTTCTATAAATTCAGTTTGTCATTTTAAATATTATGTAACATATAAATAGAATAATACAGGATAGCCCAAATATGTCATTTACAAACGTTACGGGTACATCTGTCAGATTATGATGAACAAGTTTTATGCAGGAAATTATGTCCAAAAATAAAATGTGCGTTATTAATGCAGGCCCGCCCGAAAAATAAAAGGAAGTCCATAGCGGCTTTAACATGATTTCATTAACAAAAACAAACTTAGTTACGCATATTAAGTAAAAAATCATGGCTTCATTAAAAAAATTGTTAACAAATTTATTCATTCCACTACAATACAAAGCATACGATTGACTGGGGTCTCTGGGTTATGGTTTGGGTGAACGACGGTTTGGGTCGGTGATATGGACAAGTTAGCACAACAATAAATTTATTTAAAACATTAAAAACACAACCATATTTGGCATAGCTGAGCGCGGAGACGTGTTATTGCTGTAGGGTCTTAGCTCAGTGATACTAAGCTATGAAGGACTCACCAGACACAGCAATATTAAGATATTAATTTTTAATTAAAAATCTTGATTAAAGGATTTTATACAAAAATGTACAAATTAATATCAGTGTAAAACAATTCTGCTTCACTCAGGACGATCTAGCCTAACAAGTCAAAGTTCAATCTGGATATTATCGCAGATTTGTCACGAATTCACTCGAGGTAATTTAGAAAGTTCTATTCCAGGCGAGTATAAGTCCGATGTCCGGAATAAGGATTTGAGGGATTTGACCGCTCAAAAATCTATGTACAACCCTTTCGCAAGTTATACCAAGGAGATAGTTTGCAGTGACGTAGGGCACGTCCACTTCGATCAGAGTTCCTAAAATGCTTCTCGCTCGGGACGAACGATAATCAGCCAAAGGTTGGCTTCGGTGCACGGGACAAGGCCCGATCCAACAGCTTCTTAGCCTGAGAGCTGCTTTTCAAAATTCTCGGTCATGAGAATTTTTTTCTCCGTTCTCCAAACGAGCCATAACCTGATCTCCCGATCATCTCTCCCCATCCCTCCAGAGTTCCGGTTTTAAAAAGCCCCTTGGAATCTGCCCTCCGAGGCGGGGTCACAAGTTCAGCTTTCTTCATTTGTCGAAGAGGAGACCTTTTCTCCCAATGACAAAACTCTGTCTTGGATTCATCAATGTTATTGGCGATAGGCACAAAGTAATGCATTTTTCTGGCTGCTTGGGTGTCCGCTCGAGGACAACCGGCGGCGAGTTTCAAACAAATCCCTCCGGATGATGCAATCAGGAAGGGGTTTACAGCGTCGGCACTCCTTTCTCCGATTGCCTTTAGCGGCTAACTGGGAAGTCCAGTCACTTTCTCGTGGGAAAATTGGCGGGTGCTTTTCAGGACCTCACATTGCCGAGAGTGAGAGGGAGAAAGTGTTTTATCCTTTTATGTCCAGATTGATGGAAAAAGCTCTTACGTGACGTCACGCTCAGCACAGTGCAGTTTGAATTTAATTTATATTTGCTTATTAGAATCAGAACCATTCACTGCAGCATCATAACGTGAACACAAATGTGTCATGGACACATTCCGCCTTTTCTATGATCCTGGAACTGAGATTGTCACGATTGTCATACTGTTCTATCATATACCCTGAACTTCATTTATCAATATTTGAGGAAATCCATTGGGGAAGTCGGATGATCGTATTGGTCACCGACTAGTCTGATGTAAGTCCACCTATTGTTGCTGAAACGTGTGGGCACACCGTCTTGCTGAGGCCACATATGTTGTCGTAGCCATCTGGTGGTAACCGGTTACATTTTTGGACAAAACTTCCTGTGTGAAACTTTTCGTCATGATTTGACATACGAACAAGTTAAATTGGCAAACGCCCCTTTGGAAAACCCTATTGGGACAAAAATACATCTTTCTTTTAGTTTTGCACTTATTTTCGTCGACAATGTCAGTTCAGCCAAGAAGCAAAAATCATTTCTCTGGCGCTTGTCCGCATGTCTTCTATGTGATCTAAGAATTCTACCGTAACAAGAAGATACCGATGAAAAACCAGTGCTATAGCCAAATGACTGATCGAGCGATAAACTGAGAGCAGTCATATTTTAGATGAAAATAATGTAAATGTCTCATGCTTATCATTTCACAGATCCGAGAATAAAAATAAACGTGTCTTCACATTTCTGCAAGTTTTGCGGAGTAAAAATTGAGACACAAATAAAAATTCTGCACTTAAATTTCTCCTCAATGTCCTTATTGAGATTCTAACGTTTTGATCTTTCCCAAACAACACATATTAGCAGCTGAAATACAAGTATTAGTGGTGATGAACTTTTCTTACCAAATGGGAGCTTGGGAATAGTATTTCATATTCAGATTTCCAATATTGTTTCAACTAAAGTTGTAGTTTCAATAGTGGGAAAAATGTATGCAGATAACTAATTAGTAAAATATTTTACGAAACTTATCGGAATTCACTATCATTGGAACAAAGAAACGCTGAGAATGTATCCGAGCTGATGCTTTTATACTGTGAAGGCTCTGCGTCTTACTCACAAACATTGTATAATCATATCAATTAAAATAAATCAAAACTTTATAGGGATAATAGCAAAAAATTTCCCATCATTGGTTTGTGAAACTCATGACAGAGTAGAAACTCGAACTGCATGGACTTTTTCCGCATGAGTATGATTATAAGCAAAGTGTTACGAATAAAAGAGTTTCAAACGGCAAAATGTTTCAATTTTTTTATTGTTTTAAACAGCTTAAATATAAATACCGATTAACAATGCAAAAGGAATAAATCTTTTTAATCCGAAAATATAATCAACTTTAGTAAATACCCGCTTAGCGATTGCCTACCATTCAAGCTTTTAGACTAACTTTCCATAAATTAGAATGGTTTATTTTTTATTTCATGAAACATTTGCTTACATTTGTTTATTAGTATCATAAAATAATGCACATCATCTAATGGGCATTAAATCCTTTCTCTTTAACTTCCTTTTAAATTCAATTAGATGATATTAAGATGTTGTTGTTTTACCTCACTTGATAACGACTCAAAAATGAAAGAGCGAGTTATTTTAATTCCACCAAAATATTTATTTGTTAATATCTTCAGAAAGTATTAAACAAGAGGTAAAGGTATAATCAATTTAATGATGGATATTTAGGGTTGAATGGTTTTGAAAAGCTGAATGAATACTTATTTTGCATACAGCACTGCAAAGTCAAGTAAATTCATAGAAAATATTTTGTTTGATAAATTTAATTCAGATTAAGAATATTTTACTAAGTATTTGGAAAATATTGCATTATTCTACTAGATTTGTTTCTTGTGGTTTGCTTTTCTCATTGACTGTGAAGTATGAAAGCCTACAATGTTTCAGATATATATATTTGATAAATAAATATCTAGTTTTCAGAAGGTTAGTTAGAAATACTTTCAAAAGTTAATTCATGTATGCTAATAAATGAGCAACAAGTTGGGGCGATACTTTCTTTCACGTGTTTACCAAAATGCAGCATTCATTCCACCGAAAACTTATTAATGCATTTTTATGCGTAAGCATATTTTAAGTTACAGATTTACAAAACATATTGCAGCTTGGAAGAGGATTCATTTTTAATTTTCCCAAATGACGTTTTTATGCATTTCTTATTTTTCACACATTTTTAGTTTATTATATAATATTTAACAAATTTGTTTACAGTTTTTTTTTCGCAATTCACTACCATATCACTGGGAATGTAATGATTTTATTTCTTTAAAATTTATTTGATATATTTTTATTTGCTGGAGAAGTATTTATTTGTCAATTTAAGTTCAAAGAATGAGGCCTCGGAATTTGGGCGCTGGCAGCATTACTTTTATAATTGGCCAAGCTTTGCCAAATCATGGCTCTTGCACCACTAATCATGACTTACCTACCTATCATAACGTTTATATAGTGTTTCTAAAAATATTACATTTTTATCTTGATTCTCAATAAATATCAGGTTCAAGTAATAAAGAATGGAATATATTTCGGACTCTCATGCAAACGCTGCCTTTAGTTTCACCCAACTTCCGCGAGAAACTGCTCTTCAAAATTCTTAGTCAATTGCAAGACACTGTTCTTTCCCGTGCTACCTGTACTGCTCTACGTTACCCTTACTGCGTCAAGTAGTTCAATGTTATACCTTACGTTATCATCGAACCTGTCTACTGAAACTGTGATTGTTTCGTTCATCGCACAAGATGGGTTCAGGAGTGATGCATAAAACATGAATATGGTGTCCAACAAATAATTTAAGCTGCATATTTTCGTGTGCATTTGATTTGACGATTTTTCATGTGCTGAGGAAGAGGTGTGTTGCACTTCCACAATAACTAATGGAATTTCCTGCTCGATTGGTAGAAAAATGTGCGAAAACCAATTTTGTTCCCGACTTGTACCGTGTTAACAGGAGGTCCCGTAAGATGCAAACTGTAGTCAGGTCCCTTAGAGATATGTAAACAATTATTTTTCACTAAACCATTATTTTGCAATATAATATTCAGGATGTTTATCTTGAAGTCCAGGTTGAATAAAGTATTTCTATTTTCTAAAAAAATGACATTTCTTTTCAAATAAATAAAAAATCATTAAAAAATTTAAACCTGAATTTCAGTGAATGAAGGATTAATTGTTATATGAAAAAGTCTACAAAGGCAATCGGCCTTGCATAGTTAAAAAGCAATGTCATTGAGAACAAAGGTATCAAAACGTTATGGAGGACTATTTTAGGATCTCAGCGGAAGGTCTTCACCTAAAATAGTATTACTTCGTAACCTGAGCACATCTGACTATTTATTGTAATTAGCCTGTGTGCGTGTTTGCATAGTGAAGAGAGTTTTCTTGCGTGAGCGATGGATCCTTGTCCAAGTAACGATTCTCTGTTCGAATCGAGTCACCGTAAAATATACTTAAGCATAAATGTATAAGTTTTAAAAAATAAGGTTTCATCCATATATATAAAAGTGCTAATTAAATCAATTTATATTAATAATGGCAGTTTGAATTTCATCTGCACTATCTAATAATCATTATGTATCATAATTTTGATGTTTGCATCAAAATTATGATACAGAAATCATATGGGTGCCCTAGTAATTTTAAAGAATCAAACAACTGATATGACAAACTAGGTTGCAGTGTTTTTAACAAACATTGTATTTTAATAAATAAAAAGTAATATTTTTAGACTATTTAGAAAATGTTAAATATTTTTTTCTGTCATATATTTATGGTTGAGATAAAACTAAAATGTTTTATAAAAGCTTCATTTTTCCGAGGGCCGTTTTATTTCAACATCCGACTGACCATAAAAAAGATAATAGAGAACAAAATGGATTTATTCAAACGGAATTTCGGCCTATGTATCCCTTGAACCTCCGACCCTCCAGTAGCAGCACCACGTCAACGTGGCTATATATTATTACTTTTAAATGTTAGCATCTGTCATTCTTTCCATTCGTGTAACTTTATGAATATGAAAAACATCAGATCTTGTATTAAATATTTTTTTTATTCAAACCGAAGTTCATTCGTAAGCCAGAGTTTATAATTAAAATATATAATACCCTATTTAGCATTACAATTAAAAAGATTTTAATGAATTATCACACTGTCCAAAAGATAAAATACATTTCATGACAAAAACTTCATTGTGTTTCATAATAATTCTCCGATAATCTTTTGATTTTATAACCTTATAAGAAAGAATCGCATAAATATGAAACATAATAGGCTTAATAACTGTAATAATATCTGATTTACAAACTTTAGCTAACTGTTTTATATCTGTAACTGTATGCACTCCGATTCAGTCATGCAACCTGAAAGTGTAAACATCACGTAATGAAGTCTTCACAACAAATATTTAATTTATAATAGCGTAACCCTTTCTGCTTAACATAGAGAACCCTAAACAGCATTTGTCTCAATGTGAAGACACAATATGACAAAATTCATGACCATTGTTTATAAAATTATCAAATCACCTCAATTTTGAACATATACAAAGAAAAAGAATCACCAATTAAAATATCCAGTTTAGAAACTCATTCAGGAGTACAATTATATTTACATCTTCAAATTCCAACTATGAAAAAAATAAATTCTTTATACTTACTGCTAAGTCTTAGTAAAAAATTTTAAAGATATTTTATGTTTTCACTGTTATTCTCTATTACGAGGAGAGCTGAAAAATATTATTCACAAAAAATATCAATTTCTTCTTTCAGCACATTCATTCTTACTATATTTTGATTCAAGAGCAGCAAAAATATTTAAGTGAGTGACAGCGTCACGATCTCTGGAGAGTTGTTTGGGGATTTACGAAGCTATTTCTTGGAAACAAAAGCATGTTTTTATTAATTTATAGAGCTCTAAAGTCATGTAACATGTGCTATTATTTAAATGAAATGGACCTTCACCTACGAACTGCAAAACCCACTTTAAAATTCTTACAAATGTAGAAGCTATCATTATTTTTTCGTTCTCATATAGTACGAAGGAAAGTGGTTTAGTGTATGCTCTCAAACCATTCATTGAATAAAAGCATTCCTTTATTCTGTCATTTTATTTTGTTTACCGACATATTGTTGCGACAATATTGTTTGCTTGATACATAAAATCCATATGGATAAATGAATGATGTTTCAACGTAATTATAAAACGACTAATGGTGTAGTGAATATTCCAGGAATAATCATTAAACAAATATTTCAATAAACAAGCATTTAATTTATTTTATCAATACGATTCGTTTATGTATAGAGTATTTTTGTTTCATTTGCGAATGAATGCTGAGAAGATGGATAAATAGTGTAAAATATCATAATTAGAGTGTCTTTAGTATTTTTACATCTCCAGTAATATAAATTGCATCCTTAATTTTATCCGTAAAACTCATTTTCCTGTTTTCAACATGACTATTTGCTCTGAGAACGGATGTAATGTTGATATGTTAATATGCAAAATACAGATGATGTAAAATATGGAAAAAAGTCACGAAACAACTAACAGCTTAAAGTATACTCCCAAATTAATATTTCTAAACAAACATTTTCCTCTTTATTTTATCATTACGATTCATTTAAAATTAGAATTTACCGTTCTTAATTTGGGATGCTAGTATAATGCAGATGATAAATTATTCAGATAAACATAAAACAAATAAACATATCATTAGCAAAACTTATACCAGTTTACTTTGTAGCCATTCACTTATCCTAAATCACCTTTCAAGAGGGGAATCGTGTTTCTCATTCAACCAGAACTAGAATCTCGAGTATTATGCTGTCCCAACTGGACCATAAATGTCACCATACCAGAATGGATACTATAGTCCAAGCCCGCATTCAGACTGCTTTATCGGGCCCTCGATCCCTGGAAGTAAGATGTTATCAATCTGGCCTTGTATGGGCCTTGAGGCTCTGAATGTAAGCGCCTTACAGCACTGAGAAGTGGTGGTAACTATGATGATTGTAAAAGGATCGCTTTTATGGACCAGGGTTAAAAGATGCTCTTAAGAATGCTATCCATCGGGAATTGTGAGCACTTACGATAAACCCATTATAGCACTGTGATAAAATAATGCCTGAAGAGAGTGAAATTAACTTGATAACGGGTCTTAATCTTGATGGATTTAAAATAGCACAGTATTGGGTCAACTGTGCAATTCTGAATGTTATAGGAGTTACTTGAATGTGAATATTAATCAGTGGCATTGTTTTCATCGCCTTTTAGGAATTCCGTCTGAAACAGTGTCATTATAAATTACTAATAATTATTAGTAAATAATAATTTTGAATTATACTCGTCTCTTTCTTAAAAAGGAATATTAAATATTTTAAAAGTAAATAAGTGATGTACATTTTTCTGACCCTCCTCTTTTAAGACGCTAATTCAGTTGTAGTTGCTGCACTACGAGAATGCATTGAAAATAAGTTAAAATCATTACTTTTCTTTATTAGTCATAAAAATGCTGGAGAGAAACATATGACGTTCATTAAAAATAAAGAAACAACTAAATTTTTATAGGTAGCGAAGTAGAAAAAGTCTAATATCTATAGTTTCTAAATAATGTTTCTTGTAAAAGTGTGAATTGGAAGGATTATTTTACCGAGAGAAAAACAGAAACAAACAAATAAACGTTAACATATATCTTCCTTTAATTAAAATTTTGCACATTTAAAGAATTTTAAATTTTATTCTCTCAGAATAAAAACTGTTTCAAATAAATTGTTTCCCATTCAATGCATCCTAAAATTAATTGTGCATCTCAATTTAAATATCCATTCAGGGATTGAATTCATGAAAAGTAAATGCTTTTGTCCCCTGATGTCTAATGAATGTAACAACGTCATAAATCTCTCCGAAATCTTATGAATAAATGTAAGCAGATATATAGATTTTATTTAAAGGAATCTTACTCGTTTATACATTATTTCATTTACATAAGCGTTCTATTAGCGGTAATATTTAAAATAATGGAAGACTCTGAAGTACACAAAGGGATGGCATTTCAATATTTCAAGCGTTTCTTCGAAATAATGAAACAAAATTGCCCTGAGAACATACAAAATAAATTAAATTTTTTGAAACATAAAATTCTTGAAGTCAAATGCATTACCTTACTCATTTTAAAGATATACTATTACTGAAGCAATAAGATATGATTATAGATGGTGAACAGAGATACAATTGAGAATATAGTTTGGGATATCTCATTACTATATGTTTCATTGAAAGAAATATGCAATTTCTGCTTCGAATTTTCAAATGCATTTGTAAGTTTATTTTGCATTTGCTTCCCAGTGACATGCACACTAGGATGGAACGAAAAAAAAACTTGGTTTCCTTTTTTTTAAAGTGAAACTTTAACAGAATCTATTTACTTCCAATGGAACGCACATGAATCTTTTGAACACGTTTAAAAGATGTGCACATTAGGGTAGAACAACAAAAACATTTTTTTTCCTTTTTTAAAATTGTAATAGTGCGTAAAAGTTGCCTTTTAATTCAAACAAAAATAAAATTTGATACTTAACGAAACAGGTCTTGAGGTGCCGCAAGTACAATAAAGTTTCATAAATTTTAAAAATTTTGCTCTATTTAAATCTTTTTCTCTAATTTCTTATCTGAAGTATAAAAGCCGAAAGCAAATATTTGTATTTTTTATACCTTTTTATTAAAAGAAGAAATGTTTTTAGGGTGTTTAAAACTTATTGTGAGCATATAAAAAATATTAATTTAGCCAAAAGTCGGCAAGAAATATACTATGAAAAAAAGAAAATATGCTGATTTCTAATCTGTGAAAAATTGTTCTGTTATACTTTTAAATGACAAAAAACGCTTCCAAGTACTTTATGTGTCCTTGTTATTACCATCAGTAGTTTCTATTGGGAGTTATAAGTGAGGGGAAGGGTGGCAAAATATTTATAGGTAATTGAGAAGGTAGACAACAAATTGAAAAATTTAGCTACAAAATTAGCTGGCTTCACCGGATTTATTTGTTTTTTTCTAATTCATAATTTTAGGAAGATAAATAATTTAAAATTTAATTTCTCACGCTGGCTGTGGGGAGAAACTCGCGGCCACTGATTAGTTTTATATAACAAAATGTATTTTGTGGTTTGCCGATGAAAGATAATGAATAAAGTTAGCTAAATTGTTCGCTATTCTAGTATTTGTTTTTGTATCCCTATTAGCACAAGATATTGTACGATATCCTCACGATGTTATTCGATATTCTGAATACCACACAATATCGTGAGGATATCATAGCAATATTGTACAGCATCTTGTGCTAATAGGGATTGCTTGTGTTGTGATATATTATTACAAGTGCAATTGTTTATTCATATTAATATTCATTTTTTATCTTAAAATATTATATTTCAATCGAGGGAAAAGGCTTAGTACTGTGAGATGATATTTGCTAGAGATGCGAGTTCTTGCCAGGTCAAAAAGTGCAATCTTTATTATTCTTTATGGTTTTAATTTTTCTTATGCTATCGACTTAATAAGGACAGCAATAATTGTGCATATTTTTCTTTTATAAGTGTGAAAATGTTGGGTCAAGTTCTTATACATAGACGCAATATTCAGCTCCGTGGTATGAGGCAGTTGGTGGATGGACAAGACACCCATGGATTCGGTAGAAGATCTCGTCGCCCGAAATTTTTTTGGAACAAAATCAGTACCACAGTAGGTAGCTTCTAATCCATCCATTCCATCCCTACCTGGTGTGGATTGAGGATTCAAGACATAGATGCTACTTTCAAGCAAGTTTTTTTAGTATTTTTGTTGCAAGAGTAGCATTTTTCAAGACATCTATTTCTCAATGGCATAGCAACGAAGGGCAGAGTTATAGTCGTCCCCAGCGCCGTGGAGACTGTGCCACTTTTGAAAGCCCAATATGTTGGTGCGAAAACTTTGTTTTCACTGGGCACCATTTACACGTTCTAAGGCACAAATGACCACCAGGGGCGAAAAATTCATATTAAGACCCAAACTCTACTTACCCTCAATACTTCAATGCTATTTTTTCAGTCTTTCTTTTCTCAATGAAGCGCATGCATACGGAAAGTATTATAATCTTCAAAAAATCTAACCTGTAGATTTTATTATTTTTCACTTTGTAGACTTTCTTCTGTCCAAAAGAAACATTTTTTGGAATTGGGCTGCCTGTATGCGAAAAAGATAATTTAAAAAAAATACAAACGAACGAAAATAATGATATTTGGTATTTACCTCAAAATTTTATATCTTATCTGTATCAAATTTTGGAACAAATTCGTCAAGGGGAAAATATTATTTTTATAAACAAGATGCTCGATATTCTATCCTTAACGATAAAACTAAGCAAAAACGACCTATATTTACATAGATATTTTAACACACCTCTTTTCACTCGCATCTAAGGAAAATATACACATTTATTACTGTTCTTTTTATGTAGATAGTACAAGAAAAAACATGGACTCTAAGGAAAAATAAAGATTAAATTTATTGAGCTAGCAAGAACTCGCTACACAAACAAATATCACCTCACAGTAATAAAAACTCTTCCCGTTGTGTTTCAAAACAGTAACAACATGTATGCATAAAGTACTTGTAAGCGTTCTTCGGCAGTTAAATGTATAACTGAGAAACAGTTACAGATTATAAAACAGCATGATTGCTGTTTATACATAATCGATTTTTGCATATTTTTGTCTAATAATTAATATTTTTATATACTCAAAAAAGGTTTCAATTGCCCTAAAAATGTTTTTTGTATTAATGAAAGGAATAAAAAGTACGAACTATTTGATTTGAGTTTTTATACTTCAAATAAGAAATTAGAGAAAAAGTTTGATATGGAGAAAAAATTTTCAAATTTATGAAATTTTATTGTACTTGCGGCACCTCAAAACATGTTCCGATTTCCATCAAATTTTATGCTTGCTTTTTTTGCATGAAAAGACAACTTTTTACAATTTTAAAAAAGAAAAAAATTGTGTTTGTTGTTCTACCCTAATGTACACTTCTTTTAGACATGTTCAAAAGATTCATGTTCGTTTCATTGGAAGTTAGTAGATTATGGTAAAGATATTAAAATTTTTAAACATGTAACTGTAATGTATTTTAAATATGTAAATTTAAATATTTCATATACATGACACTGCATAATAGCCCTAAATCTAAATTGCAACGCATTTTAAAATTATTATAATTTTTCATATTCCTTTATTTAGCTCAAAACAATATTACATTGGATCTTTCAGAATAGAGGTTAGAAAAAAGTAAATATTTTTTAGATAATCAGTATTTTTCATTGAAAATTTTAAGTACAATACCCAAAATGTGTAATGTCATATGAACTAAATCTTGTATTTGATATAAAAAGGGCAAACGTTTATCCTTTGTTATTAAAAACTTTATTGCCATTAAACTTGTGTTAGTTAGGGGGTCTTTGATTGATCTATAATTCAGATTTTTATGTCCCACTGCATCAACAAATGGAAATTTAGTGTAGAAGTCAATATTAGCTATTTTTAAGAAATATCAACAGTTATAAGAACTGCCTACACATAAAGACTATATGAAATATATTTATAATTAAATGATAAGGTATTAGAATAAACTCAAGATACGTTTTATTTTTACCGAGAATAGTAACTTATATTAGGTGAAGATACTACACTAATGATAATCTAAGATATCAGTAATAATATAAGAGATAATATTACTGCACAAAATAATAATGTTCCTTGTTCTTATATAGAAAATCTTCATCTATCTTGAAGTAAAATTAATTTGTTATGTATACAGGTAGCGCGCCTAAAATATTTCAGAAGCCGATGGTAATCCAATTTATGAAGTCATTACAAAGCAAACGGTTTCATGTGAAAACTAGCAATATTCAGAGCATAATTAAAACGAAAATGCGTTCTTCTGGTGAAATAAGAATGTTATTACTCTTTATTTTCTCAGATTTGTATCGGAAACTGCACTAAAAATGTTTTACAGATCTGCTGATTAGGAAAATATTCCTTTTGCTATAACAAAAAAATTAATAGAATAAACTAAGGATTATTTTTGAAAAGTAATTACACATTAAAAATATCAAATCATAGCATTTTACAACGATTTTAACAATATAAACATTTATATAACTATACCCTTTCATTAATGCAATCACAAGGTGCTTACACCGAATTCAGTCCATTTTCTACCAATTTTGCAATGGGCTCCTAGAAGTCATCCCATGCGTTCTATTCCTCTCATGTGGAATCTGCTTGTTAAAATGTTTAGACCCTGGAGCTTTCCGTAAATAAATATTTAATTGAGATCGACTTTCATGCATTTACTAGCTCCTTGTTAAGGAGCATTGGAACACTATTGGTGGACAAGAGTCATTCATCATCAATGCAATGGAGCGCCGTAACTCAGAGCACTAGAGCCACTCCTACTTGTAACAGGATAGCTAAGTTCTTCTTCAGTCGGAATTAAGAAATAATGGAGATATATTTTTATCCTTTGGCGTACTGTGCACTACTGAAAAGGTTAAATCATGAATGAAATTTCAAAGATTTCAGATGAAAAAATAAAAAAGTTACCGCATGTCAGGCACCCAGACAATACCGGATATTTCAACTGAAGAACGACAAAAATTCACACAAATTTCACTTTAAAATGGTTGTCAAAGTATAATAAAACACTATAGAAGCCTTTTAAATGGTAAAAAAAGGAATAAAAACTAGAAATTCCTTGAAAAACAAAATTCACCGCCGAGCTTTAATTTGGAAAAAACGTTGATTTCCTCGAGTTCTTTTGGAAAAACTAAAAATATTAAATGATTTCATGTCCGAAACGAAACATTTTTGTAACGATTATATTGATAAGAAAATCGAGAATCAAATAAAAAGACAACATGTAGTTTCGTCAATTATTGAATTAATATGAACAGTTCAAAGTTGATGTCCGGTATACCGGACCCCAGGTCTGAAGGGGTTAAGATACAAATGCAATGGCTTATTCTTGTACTTGCACATTCATAATTTAAAAATTGACTCTACCCTCGTGTCTATTATATACAGAAAAGAAGACCTTTCTTCCTAATCCTACAAACGATTAAAGGAAACTTTAGTTTCAAAATTCATTTCACGTATAATCTGAGACGATAAATGTGAAGAAGGATTTAAATGCCGTAGTTTGAGAATTTTTTTTTTTTGTTTTTCTACAAATTATGTGACTTAAAACGATGTGCAAATTTTACATTAATTTTAAGTTGCTAGAATTATTAATTTCAACAATACTGCTTAAATTGCATTTACTTCTTGGTATATATTGTTGCATATTATGATATCGTTAATAAAAAAATGATAAATTTGATGGCTGTTGAATTTTTTCTGAAAATCAAGTAGTCCTTATTTTCTGAAATTAGAAAATTTTCCATAAATACGATGTGGAAGGATATATCACATAAAAATTATAGTTTTCAAATTACTTATAGAAAAAAATTTTACTTAGATTATTGTAATGTTTTTCACCTTCTTCAAGAAAATTATAAAAGAGTGCATTCTTAAAACATTTTTGATAAAATTTCATGTGCCATATAGGATATTAAAAACAGTTAGCAAAAAGCTCTAATTTAAAGGACAATTACATTTCACTTCCTTGGCTAAACTGAGTGTACTCCATTGTTTCTTTTTTGTTTTGTGTACGAAGTGAATAGGTATTCCCAAACTCCTAAATAATTTTCAGAAGCTATATACCACCAATTAATCAGATTTTTAAGTTAAAGAATTTTTTAAATTAATTATTATTATTTTTTTTATTTTCTCTTTGATTAATTTTTGAGGTAATACGAGCAGTTTGAAAGTACCTTTTTCATATTTTACTATATTTTAAAATCTTTAATATTTATGTAAAAAAATTGAATGATTTGCAACCGGTTATTTTTTGTATTTTTTTCTTAAAAAAATTAAAAACTGAAAATAATTTTTTTCCGAATTTAATTTTACTTTAAACTTAATATAATCTTAGTGTAGTGTAAAATAGTTATGTACTTATTTTACGATTACATATATATATATATATATATATATATATATATATATATATATATATATATATATATATATATATTTTTTTTTTTATATATATATATATATATATTTATTTTTTTTTATATATATATATATATATATATATATTTTTTTGTTTTTTTATATATATATATATATATATATATATATATATTAAAACAAACAAGAAACAAAATACAAAAATTCAAAAACATTCAAGAAACAGAGGACAGAGAGAAAACCAAGATATATACACTATATGCCCAAAAGTATCCGGGCACTTGCAGATTTTCACAATTTTTAGAATTTCTCCGGAATGGTTCAACTGACTGCCTTTAAACTTCGGACATGTGAGGAATAAACAATAACTCACATTTTACATTGAAGATTCTGACCTGAGGGCAATTAGGGGGCCATCTACAAACTGGTGAAGACAAAAAAGTTTTTGGCCCACGCCGCTTTATAGAATACTGATAGCAAGATGAAACTTACAGAAACGGTAATGTTTAATGTGCATAATATTTACAGGAATTTTCGTAAACACAGCTTAAATATTTGGGAAGATATAAAGGCTTTCTTAAAAAATATCAAATTTTCTCACCTGTTTTTCGCTTATAACATGCAGAGTTTTCTGTTATATTATACGAAATTTGCAGAAAAGATGACAATATGTTAGAGAAGCATTGTGTAAAACTTTGGGAAAGTATTGTTGAATATTACAGGAATTATGAGCATTTTTAGTAAATAATGTTTTACTGCGCACGCGGGAAACATAGAGTAATTTTTCTTTCACAACTTTAAAGCCAGATCTATAGGGCAACTTATATAATAAAATTTAGTTCAATATCATTAGTATTCAGAGAGACGTAGGCATTACAACGAACAGAATTTTAGCTCCTGTCGAAGAGAAGCTAAAAGATGAGGGGTTGTACACAATTTGATATTTTTAAAGCTTATATCTTTAAATAGCTATATTTATTTGTATAGTAGTTAGAATTTGCTGCATACCCATGAACACATCAATTACGAGCAGAACTTAAATTCCAGCTAATTAGGCACTATAAATAACAAAAATTGTATTACTTTAATTATATTATTTACATGATTATTAACAAGTTATAATTTTACGGCCAAACGATATTTTTAAATATATTTATTTTATGGCGAAACGATTTTGTATCTAATTAATTTCTTTTCTTAAAATATTTTAATAATTCTACATATATATTTTTTATTCTTTACGAATATTAGATGTGTTCATGGGTATTCAGCAAATTCTAACCACTATACAATCCAATATAGCTATTTAAAGATACAAGTTTAAAAAATATCAATTTGTGTACAACCCCTCATCTTTTAGCTTCACTTCGACAGGAGCTAAAATTCTGCTGGTTGTAATGCCTATATCTCTCTGAATACTAATGATATTGAACTGAATTTTTTTTATAAGTTGCCCAATATATCCGGCTTTAAAGTTGTGAAAGAAAAATTACAGTATGTTTCGGGCATGCGCAGTAAAACATTATTTACTAAAAATGCTCATAATCCCTGTAATATTCAACAATTCATTTCCAAAATTTTACATAAATGCTTCTCTAACATGGTATAATCGTTTCTGTAAGTTTTGTATATTATAACAGAACACTCTGCATGTCATAAGCAAAAAACAGGTGGAAAATTATAGATTTTTTAAGAAAACCTTTATATTTTCCCAAATATTTGTGCTGAGTTTACGAAAATTCCAGGAAATATTATGCACATACATCATTACCATTTCTGAAAGTTTCATCTTGTTATCAGTATTCTGTGAAGCAGGGTGGACCAAAAACCTTTTTTGTATGCATCAGTTTGCGGACGCTTCCCTAATTGTCCTCAGGACCGAATCTTCAATGTAAAATGTGAGTTATTGTCTATTCTTTATACATGCCCGAAGTTTAATAACAGGCGGATAAACCATTTTGGAGAAATTCTAAAAAATGTGAAAATCTGCAAGTGTCCGGATACTTTTGGGCATATAGTATATATACGATAATAATATTAAAGCTATTTTTCTTGATTTAGAAATTGACGGTCATAACGAATTAAATTTAAGAATTTACAACAAAAGAAATGAATTTAAATATGATGTTAATAAGTTTAACTTTTGGTATTCTAATTTCTCTTTTAAGATCTATAAAAATGCAATAATACATCAATTACTAAGGATTAAAAATATTTGTAACAATTCAGAATCAAAGAAAAAGCAGATTGAACTTTTTAAAAACAATCTTAATTCCAATAAAATTTCCAATTCTCTTTATTTACCTTTATTCAACAGCATTCTGTGGAAAAAAACTTGCTATATGTTGCCTTTCGTCTATTTGCCTTTGTGATCTATTGTATTTTATAGTTAATCTCATTTTAGTTAATTGTCTATTTTTTATATACTGATACTCTTAAAATGTTCCGAAGACTTTTTACGGATAGCAAAAGGTTTCTAAGACTTCTCACTCCTAGTAAAATATTTACCTTAACTCGTGACGTTTACCGTTAACTGTCAACCATCATAACCGAGTTCACGTGAGCACTTTTGAACGCTCCGGTGTGTTCGTGCCGCGTGCTTTTGCATCTGAATCCTTTGTCTGTCCATTTGTGGATTTTTGGATGATTTTGACAACTTTTTCTAAATTTCTGTTTCACATTATTGGTTTTGAAATTGGGTTTCATGTATTTTATTTCAATTAGGCATTCACTTCTTATTTTATTTTTTCAATTGGACATGAAATTTTTACTTTATTTCTTTGTTTCAAACTATGGTTTTTTCGGTATTCCGGGGAAACAAACTCTTTTTAGCATAATTGCTAGAGTTTGTGATTAGAAAACACCGATAATATGTTTACGCTCGTTCTGGATTTCCCTTGCTGATGACGCGTCCCGGACGTCAGCGTCATATTCCGTTTTGTTGTTTTGGTTTTTCTTTTATGGCGTGGTTCTGATGTTTTCTTTTGTTAATATTTCTCACTTTTCGATGTACTGCTGCATTGGCGCATTCACCTTATTAGTGAAGCTTTTTTCATTTTTTTAGAATTTATGTTAACCATAATGTATCCGTTTCCTAACGTTTACTTCTTTTGAAATAGTATTTCCTCGATTAAAGTATTAATTTCTTGATTGGTTATTGCATTTGTTTCTGTATTTGCTCATCGAATTAGTGCAGTTATTTATTTTTACAAATTCCTCTTTTACTAAAAAAATTATTTAACTTTCTATAATTTTATATACATATTATGTGCATCGTATGTAAGGTTTAATTTGGAATTGTTTGTCTAAAAATATATTTTCCCCGAAGATAATAGTTTTTGAATCAGGGTAATAATTTTAAGCTATAGCACTTAAACAACCTATATATATTAATTGAAAATATTCTTTGAAAGTGTATACCCTAAAGATAATCTTGGGATTGCATTACAAAGTCTGCTTACTTGGCGAAGATTTATTCTTGCAATTAATTATAATACGACCTCTCATGTTTATAAACGGATTAATGTTTGATCCGAGTTTAACTAGTTTAACCCGAAATTCTAACACTTTTAAATCTGTAATTATGTTAGCATAGCTAAACTTTGTCAAACGAGTTTTCATGCAATCTAGACGACATCCCTAAAATTGATAATTAGTGATAATCGTGTTTAAAGACATGAAATTTAGTAGTTCAAAAAATCTATATTTCTTTTTCACTTTCTCAACATAGTAGTTTTTGCAATGTATATTTCTACATAGTATATGTCTGAAAATTAATTTCTCATATTTTTTAAAAAAATTTATAATTATTAACTATCTATTCTTATTTATTGATGAACCTTATTACTTAATTTTTACATCTACTTTAAAATTCGCTTATATCTTTATATATTGTTAAAAACTTATATGCGGATGGAAAATATTTTATATTAAAATTATCTACAGTCTGTTCTTTTTGGTGAATGTCTTACAAGAGGAGGGCAAAATTTGGGAAATTTAATTAGGAAGGAATCTTGATAAATTTGTTGAACACACTTGGAGCACTCGTTCATCCAGTAAAATATTAAATAACAATATTTTTCTAAATATTTTTTGAAATTAGTAATTTTAAATTAAATGAAAAATTTATAATCATCTTTTATTAAAATATTAATTTTTTATGCATTAAATAATTGTTATCCGTGTGATATTTGAATTCTAGTTATAGTTTTATTTTTAAATAATTCAATAATATTAAAAGAACTTTTAAGAAACGATTAATGAAATAATTAATTATACATTTTGCTGATGTGACTTTCTATTTAAATCAGATATTTTAATTTTGAACGCAATCACTTTTACTTTCAACTTGATTCATAGTTTGCTACAAATATTTCTCTGATAAAATATCTAAAATTTCTTTCTTTCGACTGCTCGTGATGAAGAAATTGAAAACGGTTCAGCGGAGCAAGTGGCTACCAATTTTTGCAACGTCACAAATTTATTCTCAATTTAAACGTTTTTGCCAGCTATTATTTTTTTCCTTTAAACTACTGTAATATAAAAAAGTGTTAACTAGACATTTGACTTTTAACTGCCGTATGAAACATCCTTAAATTAAACACTTGTTAAAGTTTAAAAATTAATTTCTAAATAAGTAGTCACAGGTACGCAGTTTCCGAAAACGGTTAGGTAATTGGGCTTCCGTCCTTTTAAAATTTAGATATAATAAAAATATTTTTATTACCTGAGGTTTTTCATTTTTTTAATTTAATAATATTTATGTTCTAAATTTAGGATTAAAAATAGAAAATATAATATGCTTATTGTAATTGTAAGTCATATAATACTGATCTCTAACTTCAGCAGTAGACTGAGACCACCTCAGGTCTCAGTCTACTGCCGAATTGACTCTCAAGTTGCTTGTAATAGACAGCAATTTAAATTTATATAACGTTGTCCTATTCATTCCATGCGCGTGCACATAGGTGCGCACGTGTGTGCATATGTGTGAAACAGCATAAAATTTAATAACATTTGATTAGAACTCAGATTAGTTGTGAATTAATTAGGTATCTTTTGAAAAAATGGATCACATAAATCTGAAATTAACATATTATTTCTATAAATAGCTGAAAAGTGCAAATATTAGTAAATGTTACTTAAAACTCTTGAATTCATATTAGCTAGATATTTAAGATAATTTTTCAATCTAAGTTAAAGACCTTTTCAAGTACATTTTGATATTACATAAAAAATTAAATAAAGTTCAATGCCCAAAAACAATGTGCTATAAAAGGTAAATACTCAATGTCTAAAGATTGAACAATAGGTTACTGAGCTAACGTATCTTAAATTATTGAATATTTTATCGGAATCACAGCATAACAATAATAGAAAGACCAAGTATTTAAAGAACGCACTGTAAATTTTACAAAAATAAAAGATTAATGCATTGGGATTTTTTTTGTTTGTAATAATTGATACAAGTAATGGTTGATAAGCTTCATGTAGTATTTATATAAATAGTTTTAATGGTTTAAATTCTCTATTCTGAAATATGTGTACAGTAAAGGTGCAGAAAAATGTTACGTGCTTATAAAAATATATAATGATTACTTTTTCAGAATAAAAGGTTTTGATTTGAAAACAATCCGTTCTTTGTTTTGAAACTAGAAAATGGAATGAGTTTCTCAAAAAGGAGCTTCATTTTCTAGAGTAGGTTATTTTCAAGATTTCACAAGAATCTACAGAGATCAACAGAAATAATCGGTTTTCTCGAACCTGATTTCAACATCAGCATTCCAAAAAGAGAAGAAGAAAAAAGAAACTGCTGCGAACGATTTCACCAACACCTTTCACTTTTTGCATCTTTCTACACTTTTGTATTTTGTTGAAAATGGCACCAACACATTGGTTCGGTGTCCCGAAAGTGCTTATTTTCCATAACGTTCGTTCCACAGAATCAATGCAAAGAGATAAGAAAAAAGTGTCTTCTTTGTCCTGTAACTTGTAGTTCAACACCTTTCCAGAGTGGTTTCGTGGAAATAGATATCAGCTTCTTGCATTCTTTCCCTTTCAATCTTCTTGCGAAAATATCAAGCAAACGCAGTTTATTTTTTAATATCAACTTTTAATGGAAAGAATTTTTGATACACAGTTGCGAATTTATTTCAATCCTCAAAAGAGCTTAAAAGTTGTGAAAGAGAAATAACGTTTCACACATATTTTTTGAAATATTTTGAAAGAAATTATACATGAGGAAAGAAATAGAGTCAATTAATTTGTGTTTTGAAATTGCTTATTGCTTTTAAAATATAAATTTTATTCGAACTAAAACCATACATATATTGTCAGCTTATCTTTTGTTTGAAAATCATTCATAAAGCGATAGGAAATTGCTGAATCCATTCACAATATTGAAAATTGCACTTAAAAATTTATACCTTAAAACTAAACAAATATCTGTCTGTTATTGAAGATTTCATATGAAATCACTGAAAGATAAAATAATATTTTAATGCCAATTTATATTTACAATGCCTAAATATAATCAGAATTTTAATGGTGTTTTCTATATTCAAAATACAATGAGTTACAGATGGATAAAGGGGTTTCCTAACGAACAAGTTTAGAATGCCATCTGAGTATTTATGTTATGCTAATAAAAACGCAATGAAAATATTTTTTCAAATTAACTTTATCTTTTGTAAATCCGATAAATGAAAATACTTCACAATTTTTAATGCATAAATGCTTTCTTTGTGATTATTAATGTTATTTAAAAATGGTTTTTATTGATATAATGTATAAAAATTTTATATGAATTCAATTTGTCGTTTTAGACATTCTATAATGTCTATTGAGGGGACTTGGCACCCTAAGAATTCCGGAAAATCAATGAAAATATCGATTTTCAAATTTTGAGTGGAAAATGATCCTTGAACCTTTGACTTAATAATCTGAAAGTTTCAAAACAATCAGACAAAGATTTTGTGAGATATGAAGTTATTTTGTCTAACATTTCATCACGTGCCACGCCCACTTTCAATGTTTAAATCCTGCATATTTCATGTGTAAGTTGCAAAAACACCTAATTTTTACAATAAAAGCAAAGCAAGATAGTTGTTTCAAACAGTAGCCGTTTAATCTTTGTTTGTTTACTGTTTTACTGCTTTCGCTTCTTTATTATTCATGAAGCATATCGTCATCATCATCATCAACACTGCTTTCGCTTCTCTTTTTTTTTTAATTTCTCACTGCCAATAAAATTTCAATAAAATGGTTTTAAATTTTTTCTCTGTTATAATGGATATTTGATAAATAGTACTGCAGATCATTTATTAAATATTTTGACTAAAAAATTTGAAAAAAGTGAAATTTTTCGCATTTTTTAAAAAAAATTTCTAATTATCCCTATAAATGAAGATGCTAATTAATAACTATAGTAATAATAAATATGAATAAAATTGATAAGTTAGGACTCGCAAATGTCAGGTTATTGCTCTGAAAAAAAACTAGCTTGATATAAGTTGTTTTTATTACAATTTTGTTGTTTTTAAAACTTTAAAGCTGCTTTTCTCAGTTTGCTTTTTTCCAAAATTGTGTCTGCTACAAAATGAAAAACGTCGATCTCTTTTTATTCTAATTACTTGAAATTTTTTCTGTTCACTCACAAATGCATGTTTAATAGAATTAAGGATGGATTTGTAAAAATTTTGATTAGAAATTTTTTAAAAAATTTACAAAGTGAAAAATTCTCATATTTTCCAAAAATTTTCACAAAATTTTGAACAAAAATTTTTTTCTCTGAAACTAATGTAGATATCAAAAATCCGATCCCTGTTTCTGTTAAGTACATTGAGAGGTCCCTTTAAAAAACATTTGGAGAAAAAATATTAAAAATTGTATGAGAAGAAGCATTTTAAAAAAAGGGTTAATTTTTTTAAAAAATTTAAAATTTTAAAATTTGTAATTTTTCAAAGTGAAAAATATTTTAGAAATTTCAGTTTCTGCACAGTTTACATCTATCTACTACAAAATTGAATAAGTTTGATCAAAATTGTAGAAAAAAAATTTTGGGGTGCCAAGTCCCCTTGAGCTATATAAAGCGTCCCAAATAAATGGAACAAGCATTTATTTCCTTCAATATTGCACCTTGACATATACTTCCATTTACAATGTTTCATCAAATAAGGTAGGAATTTGTGCGAAAACACTTTGGATTCTGTGGAAGATAAATTTAGAATGTCTTAAAAAATTAATTTTTATACGTTCCCGAAGAGTAAAAGCTTCAATAAGTGAAATGTTTCTCTTACTCTTATCTTTGTACAAACTAAGATTCACGATTCAGTCTGCAAAAGTTACAGATATATGTTAATTTCTATATTTCAACGGGCGGCTCACAAATTTATAAGAAGATTTTTCTTGTAGAAATTCAAATTTATTTAACACAGAAAACCTGTTAAATGCAAATTGTCAAGTACTATATCATCCAAAAAATGGATTCAAAAAAATTTGCCAATGGCTCATACTGTTACTCAGTTTCATTGGCAGATAGTTGCAATTATCGACTTGATAAAGAATGGAAGGACAGCTTGAGGAAATGAAAATTTCTGGCATAATAGGAAAATAGCATAATATTGAACAAGAATACTGAATTGTTTGCTTTTACTATTATTAAGCTTTACCTAAAAGCAGTGCCGACTCGTCCTTTAGGTCTGTAGAATTGGAGAACTTATTAAAATTATTTTAAAAACTCGTATTTTCGTTTATATTCTTATTTGCTTTCTTCTCCATCTGAGAGTTCGATTATCAACGAAAAAAGATAAAAACAAGAAAAAAAGACAGCAAATGAATTAAAAAGTAAGACAGACACAGGATGGAGTTGCATACCAGTCATGTTTCTTAAAACCACTAAAATTCTCTCAATACATAATGGATGAAGGCGAATAGCTATTCTTTCTGTCTTAGTATTTAGCCAGAAATGGATTTTCGGATGCTCATGTTTCGCGCCTTGCCATTTAATATTCTTATCCCCTCCTTCAATCTTACCCATGGTTCGCCTTCATGTCTTTATTTTTTTCCTTGGCTGATTTTAGGTTTCGGATTCATTTTCATGTTGCCTCAAAGGGAACTTGGCGAGTTGCTACATATTCGATTTATGTTGTTAAAAGTCACTCACCGAGAAAAAAGGACTTAATTTTCTAAAATAAAATTCAGATAATTACAGCTACAAGTTTGGACTATTTGATGGTAAAGCTATTTTTGAAAAAATGTATTTCAATTGTATTATAGTATTATAGCATTGCTTGTTTCTAGGAAGATAAGCCTTACTGCTAAATTGTCACCGCGGATATTTTTTTGAAGGTTGACAAGATGAAGTATTTTTGCAGATACTTCAATTAATGTATTATTTGATTATTTTTTAGATTTAAGAAGAGTTAACAAATGCATTGTATTTTCCTGATTCTGCCCTTTAAATATTTTTTTAAATACGTATATTATCCCTAAAATGTACGTCGAAAGACTGCATCAAACAGCAGTTAGAGGTATGGAAAAGTGGTCAGAGTTAACAACTTTGTCTTCTTATATGTCTGTAAGATTTGCAGATAGAAGCGTGGAACTTTGTACGTGAATAGATAAAAAAAACCATTTTACTAATTGACATTTTTGGTCTAGGGGGCCATAAAAAAATCTAATTTTCGTAACTTTTTATTATCAATCCTTTTGGAAATCAACGTATTTTTAAAAAAATTCTTACCATATTTGAGGAATTTTTGTATTTGGAAGTATATGTCTAGGATCAATATTTAAGGAAATAAACGCTTGTTCTACTTTTTTGGAACACCCTGTATAATTTTTCGATGAAAATTGCAACTTAATAATTTGGATTTACAACATGCATGAAAGAATATAATTATCACACTTTCAATCATTGATAAATACAAATGTATGTTTACAATTCAATTTTTTAAATATGTTTGTGAAAATACTCGATGCAGTAGTGCAGAGAAGTTGTATAATCGAATGGAATAAGGCTCTATATTTGAAAAACGATAAGTAAATTCATAAAATTTTAGCTCAAATATAAATGATCTTTATTTTTATATATTTATTTTGACCCTATTCCTAAACATACATCTCACGAAATGCCATTAATACGTATCCTTTTTTTAAGTAGACAAATTTTAAGTAGAAAAGCAAAATCAAATCCAATCGAGAAATCCAAAAGATAATTAGCTAATTTACATCATAGATATATTGCAAATAAATAACTATCCGTAACAGCGTTAAAGCATAAAAAAAATGTTAATACTAGTCTTCAAATCTAAGGAATAAATTCGAATATTACAAACCACTGAAACACCAATAAAAAATTATGTTTTAACTAAAGAAATAAATTTAACGTATGGCTTTCCATAAAATTCCAGTTGAACAAACAAGAAAGAATTTTGATGAATACGCTTTAAATTCATTTAACCAAAACCGGCAAACATGTTTAAAATTTTTAGTTTTTATTACTAACACTGTACACGCAATAATACTAATATTAGTGAATATTTACTTATAATGTTTTTTCTTGTTTCCTGAATAAGTAATATTGTTTCAATATAAGAGCTTTCCTAGGTTTTCACTTTAATCAAATTCCCTGTAAAGCAGATTCAATGGGATAATCTTTTCGAGAATATAGTACCATATGTCAATGACACTCTTAAGAAGGAAACGACAGTTAATTAAGTTGCTCACCAAAGGAATGATCCCTGTAGAAGGGTGCATTGTCAGTTTTTAGAAAATATAATTTACGAAATTTCCCAATGCTTTTAAAAAAGCTTGCACATCGCTGTGTTTGAAATAGTGTTTCTATTTATCTTATTTTACGGTATTCTTTTAATATTAATTTTTATATTCAATTTATTCGCTATTTTAGTGAAACAATTTCTCAATGTAAATTTAAGGTATATGTAAAATATTTCATTCAGATGATTCTGAGATCTGATTACGCATTTCCAATCAAAATCCATACGATATTCCTCTTTAAACTATACCAACAAGAAAACAGCTGATTTCACAGCATCCAATGCAAAAGAAAGAGATTGGACACGTGTTTTTGTCCCAGTCTGTATCTGCCATTAATTATTGATTTTGTTCCGAGGGAAAGAGAAGTAGGTATTAACAAGGTCTGAAGGGATGGAATCCAACTAGTGTTCTTGTAGCCACTGATATCACCTTCGGGAATATTGGGGAGGATACTTGAGGATCTTTTCGGTTTTAGCACTGTAGGAAGTAAGGATCTAGTCTTCCCTATTTGAGGAATGGGAGGGGGTGTAGGTATTGAGGGAAAGCAGGTTGGTTCCAGTCTGTGGGGAATACATAAATGGCTGTGAATGAGTCATGCTATTATCAGGAGGTAGTGAACAAAACATTCTGCAAACCAATTTTCCAGATTTTATGGCAGCTATTTACTTTCCCCCTACACTATGAATTTTAGATGAAAATCTTGTGTCACTCGGAATACTTAACGCTTCTTTATTCTTTATTCCCAATTACTTCTTTATTTTTTATTTCGAGCAACCAAAATTCTCAAATTCGGCTGTCTAGAAGGAACATGAGAACATGAGAGAATTATTAGAACAAGATGCTCTACACTATTCCTACGATATCTTCACGTCATTGTACATCATTCAGAATTTCGGGAAAACATCGTAAATATATCGTACAGTATCTTGTGCTAATAGGGACAGTTGGGCTTTAGTCAATTCATTGTTTTCTTTTTCCCTACAATAATTGTTTAAGGATGGTTTTAACAAAAGAAGAATTAGCTTCATATTTCCAATATTTCTTTTCTGTCAGCATTTTAAAATTTTAAAAATAGATGAAAAAATGTCAAGTTATTTCAATCAAATTTGAAAAAGTGTATACTATATCGGTCTTTTGCCTCAATATACGGATTATTGTGTTAAAAGAATTATAAAATGTGCAATATAATACGGGTACATTTAATATTTAGGTTTATTATGGATGGAATCCTGAATAAACGCAAGCAATATGGTTCAAGAATATTCAATGTAAAGCGACGGGAAATTAAATAAATTTAATATAAACAGTTTTCAGAAATAATCTTTTATTAGTGTACTCAGAAGAGGAATTTTTATAATTCTACCTTTTCGTCTTTAGTTTGTAATTCGCTATTATAAGTACTATGGGCTATACAAAACAGGTTTTCTGAAATTTGCTACTAGGTGGCGCCTCTTGTATAGCATCAAAATTTAATTAAATTAATATGTAATCTAATAATCAAGTTATAAAAGAATTAAAATTGCAAACTTTCATTTAGAACTTAATAGTGAACAAAATTTCCAAACTCTGGCACGTCATTAAATGAATTAAAAATCGACTACAAAATTTCATCCCTACAAACGTAGAATCCTCAGAATTGTTGTTCGACAAAAATTTTTTACAAAAACTAATTTCATTTTTGAAAGTAAACAAGAAAATCTTTTCAGAATGCTTATTAAAAATAGAAGAAGGCGGAGAAAGAGAAACTTAAGGTAGGTGAGCCAAAGGTGGCCATAGTTAAGATTTGAGGATTTTTCAAAATTTTCTGGTTAGGTGTGTGTGCCTGAATTTTTTTTGTAAACTTTTACATTTATCTCTAACACATATCAAGTACACTTTTCTTTGCAAATTAAAATGTAATTATATTTATAATACAATTTTAAAAATGCAACTGTGTGTTGTAGCATACTGCTCCAAAGGTGACCCATATGTTGAAATCACTTTTAAAATGTGAAACAAATACGCGGAAAACTGTTTTTACTTTTAGAAGAGTATTACAATCCTCAATACCTTATGTTTATACTTATGACAATAACTAGGCCAATAATTGACAAAGGTTTCTTTTAGATTTAGTGAGATTTTTTAATATGAAAATAAAACTTTAACCGCTATTCATTAATTAAATTAAAAAATAACTTTTATTGTTATGAATTTAACAATAAATGGTAATAAATTTTTTTCAGATATTTTAGTAGAAATTTTGAAAATTATCCTTACTGCATTGATTTCCATATTTGTTTCCTAAGGTGGCCCGATACCCTGGCCACCTTGGGAACATGCATATGGTTGCCATTTGCACGACTTAAAACTATTAATATGATAAATTTATTAGAATTGTGGTTAAAGAGAAGGAAATAAGCTTTCCGAATACGTATCATAAATCAATTTTTTAAGAATTTAAACACATGTAAATTAAAATATCTTCTTACCTGTAAATTAGAACGACTACACCTCAGAAGTGAAATCACTGCATACCATGGAGGCCGATAAAAGTGATCTCTTCAATTCAGCAACGTTCACTGCAGATTCATGATCTACAATGCAGTAGCACCATATTGTAATTAAAACTGAAACTAATTCTACTTTTGGGGGTGGGCTACCTTAGGAACACTGGCCACCTTTGGCTCACCTACCTTATATTAACAAATAAAGGCTCTAAAATCTCATTGCGAAACATAATTTAATTACATATATATTGGAGACCACATAAAGACAGTTTCAAATATTATTTAGAAATATTTTTCAAAATCAACAACATTTCGCAAAATAGAATCACCTTCATCTCCAGGCCTTAATGCGGAGATGAGATTTATAAATCATTCTCTTACTTATACCATCCAGACCCCAACATAATAAAAGTAATTTACCTAGACTTCACATGTTGCAATATATTCGCACACTGATTCAACAAATTGATCCGGCCGGCTGCAATAAACGTCACCGAAGCAACCGCACAGTCAATAAAAGTCAACCTTATCTTAGTAATATAACCGTATTTCTCAATTTCCTACGTTTATTCCAATACACAATATTCTCCTTCTTTTTCACTTCCACCCTCCTCCGACCACAGGGAGGTGAGGGTGGCATATCAGGGAAGATTGATGATAAATGAAGTATGTCTTTAATGGATGAAAAGAGTGTGGGGAGGAAATCACAATATTGTACTCGTGATCTAAGGTCTGAGTGTCAATCTATCACTTGGGGGGAATTATTTCGTGGCAAATGAGACCAACCCTGCAAATTCAATCTGTTGGTGGTGGGGTAATTTGATTTTTCTTGCGTGAGTATTTGCTTTGGTGATTTTTCTTTGCAATAACCTATGAAAATGTTTCTGTAATATGTTGATGTGCAATGAGATGAACGGGAAGAGAATGAAACTAGTTTGTTTGATAGCAACTTTTAATATGTTTGTATTCTTTTTGTACTTCTGATCAGCTATGATATTATCCTTAGATCTGTATATGAATGTTCACATCCTCAATATGCCCACGTTATTATTTATTTAATAAGATTCGGTTCATCTTTTTGGTCTGCTTTATAAAATCAAAGATTACTCCCTCTGACAAAAATAACCTACTCTACTAATAAGACGTATCCAATGGTGTTGACTAACTTTTGTTCTTGTTCACCTAACTTTCGTAACTTTTGGATACGAGAGCATCAGATAGCAATGATGATTTTTGATTAGTCTATTTGTATAAACATCCATTTTTCAATCTACTCTAGGGCAGTTTAGGGACGGATCTCGGAATTTTGGACATTGGTCAGAGGACACCTGGGCCGCCATTCCTCTTCTTCAAATTTCGACCCTTAAATGAAACTGAATTCATAAGCTGATATTTCTTCTCGAGTTATGAAACCTATATATAGATACTAAATTGCACTCAGATTTTCAGTTTTATGTTTCCTTTAAATCTTTCATGATTCATGGGACACATGTTTCTCAGGAAATTTAAATGTTGATGTTAACTAAAATTTCTTGCATTTTGCTCCATTGTCAATGAACCTTTATTAATTTAAGAAATCTATTCTAATACAGCAATTTCTCACTATCAAAAAGTCTGTTAAGAGCAAAATATCTGCACAATAACATCATTTGTTGGCCTGTTTTCAAAAAGCGGTTAGGAAATACGGACAAAATGAGCATTTTAAGTTGTCCAGTTTTTATTTTTTAAGCTCTCCTTCAAAAATTTTTGTTCTGAAAATTGAGAACACTTAATTCAGCACATTTAAAAGTAATTGGACTATTATTCCTTCCCTCTTTTATTATAAGAAAAATTTGATCCAATAAAATTATGGTCTTTTCAATTACTTCCTGATAGCGAAAATGACAGCGATTTATTCAATACAAACTTAAATGCACAATTTTTTTAAATCCATGCCGAAAGATGTTTCTCTCATTCGATGATCGAGATGATGAGAATGAAACTGAACATGAAAATATTACTGAAAACACATGTCGATGATATTACCCAAAAACACATATGGATTGGGACATGCGTGTCCGAGGTATTAAGATTCCATTAAAGTAAAAAAAGAAACATTATTTTGTGTTCCATCCTATTAAGAAGAATAAATTCATCATCTGCATTGTTATAAATATAGGGTATCACTTTCCTTCCCTTTTAACGAATTAGTATCTGAAGAATTAAAATTTTATAAAATAACTATTTAAAGTACTGTTTTGTTCCACATGAAATTTATACAATATTTTAGTATATTGTTAGCGATGCAGAATTGCTTCCTTAGTGAGGAGAGAAAATTACAATTATTATACATATTATCTAGGATTTGATTATCCGTCTGACGCTGTAATGGAGGTTTATTTGAAGGCAAATGAAGACCTGGTAAATTCAGCATGTAGAGAAACGGAGCTTTCGATTTTCTTCCGTTGGGATTTAGCTTGATAAATTTTAATTTCAGTGGAGAAAGAAGATTCTTTTGTACTGAATTAATGAAACTTAGCAAAAAGAAAAACAAATAAGTTTGATAGGAATTTTCATTAATAATGATATGCAATTGCGTAACCTTCATTTATTACCTGTATGGAGTTAATTTCTACTACTTTTTTATACACAGCTAGTTGAAACTATGTTACTCGCTCTTCCAATCTTGACAAATATTATTAAACCTTTCTTTTACGAACTCTTTAACATAGAATTATTTCTGCTTAAAAAACTTAAATGAAATCCAGTTTTGAGTTATTATTTTAGGTTAATGAAATATTTTTGAATTAATATTTTAAAGCAACAGTGGCTGAAATAAATCAAGCACTTACAAATAAAGGAATGGTATGATTCGAAACTCATCTAAGAATCAAAGGTCTATGTATCAATTTATCGCTTGGGAGGAATTAATTTAGAAGGAATGGTGATCAAAATGATTTAGTCCGAGTAAAAAGTGTAGTATAATTAGTTTCTTTCATGCGGACATGACATTGACGATCTTTGAAATTCTTAAAATGTATTAATATGTAATGACATATAAAAGAAACGAAAATATATAGGTTTAATGATAATATTCATTAAGAATTGGCTGCATTTTCTACAATTTTGAAATTTCTGGATGCACTTAACCCTCGAATTTCACTGTATTCATAGAGCGCGACTACTTTTTTTATAGTGGGTGAACAAAGGTGGTGGTATTCATAGAGCGTGATTAATTTTTATAGTGGGGGAACAAAGGTGGTGGTAATCATAGAGCGCGACTATTTTTTATAGTAGGAGAACAAATGTGGTGGTATTCATAGAGCACGACTATTTTTTATAGTGGGGGAACAAAGGTGGTGGTATTCATAGAGCGCGACTATTTTTTATAGTGGGAGAACAAAGGTGGTGGTATTCATAGAGCGCGACTATTTTATATAGTGGGGGAATAAAGGTGGTGGTATTCATAGAGCGCGACTACTTTTTATAGTGGGTGAACAAATCCATTATTTAAATTTACATGATATTTGGATTTTAGCATAGTTGAGAATGTTTAATATCAAGCGCTACGTTCTGATAAATTATAATTCTATATGTCCAAAACAAAATATTGATTCCACTTTCATAGTTTTGTCAGCAGTTTCGGAGAAGAAATACACGATGTACTTCGCTAGTTTAATGACTCTGCAGCCGGATAACATCTTTGTTAGAGTTCCATGCACATGACTCATAATAGGGTTTATTTTATTTAGTTCTCTGTGCCCAGGTGCTACCAGTGATGGTTTGATCAGTTAGTTTGAGCGTATATCCTCGTATTTTTATGCTTTTCTTATCGTTTCAGTATATAGTAAGATATAATTAAATAAAGAATCTATCGGATTTTGATAAAACTAGCCGAATAAGTAAAATGAAACTTCGTTTCCTAGAAAGATTATGCAGGAGAAAAATAACATGAAATGAAATTCTCCTTTTTTATATTCTCTTTCAAAAGTGAGCAAAGAACTTTATTTATAAAAAAATTCAAGTTTTTTATAAAAATGTTCATAAGTTTCATAAAATTTATTTATGAAACTTTTTAAAGTTTTCTAAAATTATTCATAATTTTTGTTTATAATTTATCCTTTTTTGTTTTATATAAAATGAGTGTAAAATTTCAATAAATTTAGAGCGAAGAGTGACTAATTTTATACCTTCAATTAGAAAAGTCTTACTGTTAATTTCTCTCTTAATTTAAAGATTAAATTTTGGTATGATGTTCGATATTAGAAAATTAAGAATAAGAAACATAGGGAATTATTTTAAATATTAGAATATATAAATATAGCTTGTTCCTATAAATTATCTATTTCGTGTTTTCGATTTTTTTTACGAAGTATAGATTTTTAAGATGGCCGGATTCTTTTAGCTCCATTTTAACCAAATATACGATCATTTGTTTAAAACACATTTAAAAGCACTTGTTGATGTTTCGAATTTTTGACATGATGCTTCCTCATGTTTCCAGCAATTATTATTCAGTATTTCTTGTTTATGACTTTCGAATACAACATAATGCTTTATGAATCATTTTAAAATTTTCAAAAATTACTTTTAGAAACAAAATATATAATTAACTTTTCGATTTAAGAAATCTTTTAATAGACTTATTAATTATTTAAACCATCAACTCATCAGACTGGAAAAATATCTTAGAAAGAAAAATTAAATGGTTATTAATTCCTAGAAGCTTGAAAAGTATATCAATCTGAAGAAATTCGAAACTCTTGTACAATTATGTGATGTTCGTATTCAGATAATGATTTATTTATAATGATAAATAAATTATTATTACAATTATGTTAGTGATTTTTAGTCATCATTGGCAGTTTTGGATACAAAAAGAAAATGAGACAGAAATGAAACATTTCTAAATCGACCAAGAATAAAAATAACTTTATCAATAGTAGAAATAAATTGTAGAAATGCAACTCTTCATTCAATAAACATCAATGGAATCATTCAAGATTTTTATTTAATTTATTTACTACCTATTTCATCTTTCTTTTCTCATAGTTATTTTTCTATTTTATATACTTTCGAAGCAAAAATATTATTGAATGCCATGAGTAAATGAAAAGGGAAAAGCGAGAAGGTTGCAATGAAAGCCTCATGAAGCAAAAAAAGGAATTTTTAAAAATATACCTTTGAAAGGAGAGGATACAAAGCGAAAAAAAAATTGCAATTTTGGTGGAAAAATAACTCAACATTTTACGATACGTTGTACTGAAAGCCGTTTGCTTTTAAATTAAAGAAAATAACTTGAAACCCTGAAGCGGGGTTTGAGTTTTTTAGCTCCCTTTTCCCCTCATTCTTTGGAAAGAAATTATGGAACCGAAAAAGGAATTTCCGTTAATTAACTAGAAGACCTAACAACCGCATGATTGTTCATTTCTTAGGGATTTTTTTCTTCCCCGGTTGTTTTTCAAAGCATTTTCCTTTGCCCATTAAGGGGATTTGTTTTATTTTTCATAACATCGTTGATACCCTTTCTTAACGCGTGAAGCTAATTTGCTTAATTTTCCGGAAAGCATATTACGATAAGCTTTCGTCCTTTAAGCAACTCATTTTTTTAGAGTTTATCCTAACATATTGGCTTAAAAATGCACAACAAAGCTAAGAGAAAGAAAATTGACTTATTGAAATTCAATTTCTTCTTTTTCCTTATTTGGGATGCTTTATCATTATGATTTGTGTAAGACAGACAATGTATCTAACTATTTAAATATAAAGTAATACAAATTATCTTAAGAGAACTCCAAATTAATATGTACAGTAAATTACATTTATATCTTGAAAGTAATTTTAATCTAAGAAGTTAACTATATATATTGACAACTTAACTTCGAAAATAACTTTGACACAGGCAGATGTTTTCATTCATGTTTAAAAAATAATGAGAATCCATTTCTTATTTTAGAAACAGCAACGAAGGATTTTAAAATATTTCTGCAGAGGATTTATTTTCTTATTGTTTATGAAAGAGATTTAGGTTTCCAACTTCTCTTTTAAGAATTATTAAAGGAGAAATTAAGAAAGAGTTGGAGAAATTCGAAATTATTTAGCTCCTTTTTTCCTATAAAGAAGCTAAATGATTTCTAATGGAAATTTTCTTAAAATGACTAAATAACTGTAATACAACTATTTTCTTTGCTAGAAATGTTTTATTTCTGACATTTATCAATAGAAACAGATGTATTTATAAAATTACCAAAATAATTAATTTAAAAACTATTAAAAACTTTCTATATTCAATTAAAATACTTATTTTTGCATTTTATGATTTTAAGACATTTTTATCTCAGAATATAAACTTAAAAAGTTATGGAATATTATTTTTGAAATAGTAATAATAAATATAAATATGAATTGTATATAATAATATGAATTGTATATAATAATATGAATTGTATATAATAATATGAATAGTATAAAAAATAAAATTGAATAGTAATAATAAACTTCAAATGTTTCTTGTTTTTAACTAATTCTTTTTATATACTGAAAGACACAATATTTTTCTTGATATTCTAAGATAAACTTTAGAACTGAGCTCCATTCGTGTAACGACCAACATAGCGATTTAACTTATAAAATTATTAACACAAACTTTGCATATTTTGCATATGATTGCAAATGCAAACTCCAAATTGACAAGCACAATAATAATATATGCTACACTTTTGAAACTGGCTACTTTTTATAATCTTAATATAAATAAAAGCCATTGTAGCTATGTATATGGATTTGTGTATATGTCCCACATCTCCTAAGCCAATGGTCTGATTTCAACCAAATGTTGCACACATATTATTTAAAACAAGGGGAAGACACTTATGAAGTTTTCAAAGTCCAAAAGTAAATTAAACAGTCAGTTAATTAAAAATTAACCGAAACCGTTTTCCCGCAATACCTTTGGAGCAAATTGTTTCACAAAAATATTTCTATACCATCTTAAAGTTCAAACTCTTACCTTTCCAATGTTAACAGTTTCAATTTTGTGTAATTAAATTAAATGTTTTAATTCATGCAGACGATTTTGAATGAAATTTATATATTATCCGTTGCAGGCAACGGTGAGACCTTGAACTACACTGCTGTAATGTTTCCTTCCCGCGAGCTTAATTCCCATGAGAAAAAAAGTGCCGGCCCTTTTGATACTGGCGGTAAACAGCAGGAGAGTTGCACCTGGACATCGCTAACGAGACGGGCGCAAGAAGAAGGACTTCACACAGAGGGCCGTCACAATGTCTATGAATAAATCACTGTCAGCGCGGACATTAGCGGTACCTTTTGGTGATTCCTGAATAGGCCGGTGGTGACGAAACTCAAGGACCTTCCCAGAATAAGAGGTGGACCACTCGGAAGGTGAGTTGTTGGTCAACCAGAGTACGATTATCCAGTGAAGGGAAAGATAGGAGGGGCTTCACCACTTCATCCACCCCCTGAAGGAGTGAATAAAAACTGAGGAACGGAGAGAAAATGGGAATTTGAATTTTTGGAGGACTCTCGAACGAGTTCAGGCTCCGGGGTACCGAAGAAAGCTGTGTGATCAGCGGATGGAAAGTCTCGACTGAAGTCGGACTTAGATAGACAACCCCGAGGAATCGGCATCCCCGAACTCTCGGCTCTTGAACTTGCGAGCACTCTTGGTAGTCTCGTAGGTTGGTATCACGTGGATAGGTGGAAGTTATCCATCCGATAATTACTAGTCTTCCTGGACGAATTTTCTCATGGAACTTTGACGTTTTAGAACTATGATTCTGTTGGTTCCTTGTAAATAGTCATATTTAATCAAGACTTCTCTGCGAGAAGTATCTCTTAATTATTGCTGTAGTGAATAAAAGTACTTAGGCCAACCTAAGCTTGAATTATTTGGTCACACTTAGGCCAAGACATTACACTGCCTTTATTTTTCCGATATTTCTGTTTATTTTGTAAATATTTCTTCATATATTTATTATTTTCATGTAATTTTTTCTTTAATTTTAATATTTTTTTCAGAATTTCGGATTCAATGGTTGATGTAGTATATTTTTAAAATTCATTATTGAAACACTCAGTAGTCTGCCTAAGTGTGGAGTTGGCTTAAACATTATACCTCAAACTAAAGAATAATAATGAATTTACATTTCAAAAATATTTTATTTTCTAGACATATTTTGGTTTTATCAAGACTTTCAAGGAAGTACTCGCATTTTGTGTCACTTTGATATAATTTTATGAATTTGTAGACTTGGTTTAGAAACGACGGCGAGATCTTTATATAAATAAAATACATTTTGAATATGTATGTGTGTGTATGTTCCACATCTCCTCTTAAACCACTGAACCGATTCCAACCATACTTTGCGCAGTTATTATTTAAGGCAAGAGAAAGATCACTGTGAACTTTACAAAGCCCCAAAAATAGTTAAAATTTCAGTTTATAAAAAATGTTAAAAAATTCGGCGAAACTAATTTTACACCGTATTAAATTTCGGAAAATTAACTTATTAGTGGCACAAATTTCATTTCCGTAAAATTTGTTTCTCTCTTTTTAAAAATTTTTCAAATTTAATTTTATACGCAATTTGCAACAATACTTTTTATTGTTGAAGAACAAGAATAATACGAAGAACTGCTGCCATAATACCTTAGAAAAATTCTGGAAGTACACTAAAAGAAATTTTTAAAAGTCGACGATTCACGACGACGATAAACAATTTATATCGGGAACAACTATTTATTTGGATCCTTTCAATTAATGAAAAATTAACTATTTAATTAATTCTTTCAAAATATTCATTAAAACCTTTCTTATACTTCAGTATTTGTTAAGAAAATTTGTAGTTTCTATATAACAAATAATTAAAAATTTATAAAGAAAATTAACTAACGACGTTTTTTAAAAATCTTCTGGTTCAATTGATTTTTCCATTTTTATTAAAAAACGTTTCAGATCATAAAAAGGATCTTGTGTATTATAATATTTTATATAATAGTAGTTTTTACATTAAAAATATTAGACATGAAAGTATTTTAATCCTGGGCGTATCAGCTAGTATTTAAATAAAACAATATTCTTAAGAAATGAGTTAAGCTATATTTCATAAGCAGCAATTTAGACAGTCAACTCCTTTAAGCTTATAGAAAGAAAAACTGACTATTCAGATTATATAGTTTCTAATTCTAACCCAGGCCTTTTAGTTCTTTCCGTCGAAGGCAGCATTTTATTAATGAATTTATAAATGAAGAAACATGAAAAAGACAGAAAATATTTAATTGTTTTTATTTTCAAATTTACAGATATCTGGTACATCTTCCCTTTGATAGAAAACTTTAAAACTCTAAAAGGAATCTACTTATAAAAATAGAATTTTCGCGAAACCTTTCGCAGGATTTTTTCTAGGTTCTTTTAAATCCGCAAAAGAAAAGAAAATAGGATAGTTTTTTTCTCCCATTCTGTATTGTTGTGCAGTCAATCGAGATCCTGCTTTGATACACCTATAGAGGATTGGTAGGGGTAGAGGATGGTAGGCCCCGGACAGAAATTCAATTATAAAAGTTCACTGTACGCTATTGCTTTGGGTTCATGGCGGAAGAAATTTCGATTTTATTTCTCTTTTGCTTCAATTGTTCGTGTGTTTGGATGAGGTCAAGACTTTGGTTCAGCTGTGTTATTAAGCTTGTTCAATAGCCCTAGGTGGAGAAATGCGTTCAACAATTTTTATGCTCCAGGTGGTTCGAGTAAACCAATTGTGCTTCACAAGACTGGGTTCGAAATTCTAATGTGAAACAAGGTATGTGAGGTCTATGGATTCTTCGAGAAAGTCCCATATCTAGAAATTGTCCTTAAAAATAAATATTTGAGGTAATATAAATATTGATATTACCTACGGATATATGTTTTGTTGCAAGTCGTATCAGGAGGAGGTTGTTTCATAGCTTTTGTAATGTAAACTAAGCACTTTTTACAAAATTCATAGTTTACAAACACTAAACATTTCATTTTTATCAGTTCAAGTGCTTCGAAAAAAATTGCCACTTCTGTATGTATGAAACTTATCACCCTGTAATGAATAATATGATGAATATGAAATAAACATATTTTATCCCCTTATATAAGCTTATGAGCTTAATACACTTGACAATAAATTCTTTAAATAACTTCGAAAAGTTTCAATACCGTGATTGTTGAAATTTTAAATATAAAATTGTTTTAATTCATATTTTTATGCTCTTTGACATAACTAACTGCAATTTTATTCCCACCAATTAAAACCCGATTTTGAAAAGATTCCTTGTGAGCAAAATATATAAAACAGTTCAACATTAACTAAAAAATAAGATTTATTTAATTTAAAATATTATTTAATTTTACGTATTGTTACGTATATTTAAAAAGCGATTAAATACTGTAAGATATGTTTCTAAATCTATTAAATAGAATGCAAAATTCCAAGGTGCTCTGTAGCATGTAGTCAACTAATAAGCAGTTGTTAAATTACAAGGAATTTTTTTTATCTTAAACAAATATCACCCCCTTGATAAGATTCTGAATTTAATTAAGCTGCCTTAAAAATGAGTGCATGGTACTTAAAATCTTCTTAATGTTGTATGATCTTTATTAATTTTGGAATTTTCAGAGTTAAGTTTTATATATTAAAACTGTATTCTAAGCAAAAGAAATGAAGTTTCTATATTTTAATAAAAGTCTCCTATAAACCTCCTATTTTCACCAATTTCTTAAGCATTTGCATTTATATTAAATTCAATATTTATGAATTTATATTAGGGATTACACTCTGCATTAAGAAACATATTTTAAAAGGGGTTTATGATGTGAATACAGTGTTTTAAGCAAAATCACCCCGTATTAAAAATTTACAGGCTAATCAAGTGCATTCATAATATGTAGTGTTAAGCTGTTCCTTTCATATATTTACTTGTTTAATTTAATGTAAATCGAATAGTGATTTACATTGCTTACTCAGAAAGGAATTACCGCAACTGAATACATGTTTTTATCATCTAACTCTAATTTGCACACACATATTCTCAGCCTTACTGAATTGTAAGTTTAAAATTTTAACGAATTTACTAGATCTGTTTGTTTAACTTATTTTGGATTGCTCAGTCCCCTTTTCTAATATATAATACAGTATTTACTGATGTAAAATAAATAGCATCACACAGGACAGCGTGCAACGATGCCTGTAAAAATAGAATAAGTACTATTAATGAGTTTGTAGTGCAAAATGAATAACTTAGCAAATAAAAATTAATTTCGATTTCGTAAAGATACACTGTTTTAATGACACAACGTATAAAAATTAATGCTTCGTTTTCTGTACCACAATAGTATAAATTGTATTGTCTTTTGTTTTTCACGCTGTAAAATTGTATTCAAAGAATAATTCACAATATAAGATTATTATTAATGATTCCTGTAAGATTCATCAAACAGAACTAGCACTTTTAATTATTTCTAAAGATATTTTAGGATGTTTCAAAATGGACTATATTAAACTCATTTTGCCGAAATATCTTTTGCTACAATACATACTAAATTCAATTGCTTATACAAAAGGAACAAAAAAGTAATAATTTTACGATGAAATTAAGTAATATAATTTTAAAATATATGAAGTGCACTGTGTTAATTGATTGATGGAAAATGAACAAAACCTGGTGCATTTTCAAAAATCTACTAGCATTCTCTAAATTTAATACGTGTTTGTTTTACTGTCAACAATATAACTTTCTTGTTAATTCATTATATTTTTTACCGTTGTTTATAGGTAAAAGAAACAGTTAATAAGTTGCAAAATCACAGTACGTTTTCCTGACAAAAAACTAAGTCGTTTTACCCTGTCTTCATAATCCCGCTCCACACATGGCGGAGGACGTTTCAACCATATTTAGCTTGCAATAAACCCACATACACGGTAGAAATTTGGTGTTGATTCTCCAGTCTCAAAGTTTAAACTCGTACTAAGACATCGCTATCTCTTCTTCGGATTGTAATGATACGATAATGATGTGAAGAAAAGCTCAACTGACATATTTTACTTTCTTTCCCTGAATAAAATAATCTATATATTTAAAATAATTGCCAAAATCAGGAGACAGTTTTCCAGCCCCAACCACTGGAAACACTAATCCACTGTCCATTCTCTATGGGGGAAAAATCATCAGACTGTACCACAGTCCCAATTACTTGACCGATTTCTATAAATTTTATTTTATATGATAGCTCATTACCTCTAAATATG
>BGPR01000003.1:1828520-1844991 GCA_013235015.1 Araneus ventricosus | reverse complement strand
ACCTCTAAATATGTCATCAAGGGTCGCCTGTCCCCTAACCTTCTTTGATTTCGAGAGAAAATCGCAAAGTAAAACTTTGGCAGAGTTTAATATGTAATCACAGGCTATTAATAATACTGGCAAACAATGGTTGCGGAAGGCGTCCTGTATTTGACTACATTGCCTATATATTTAGAGAATACTTTGAAATGAACCTGGACAGAAATATTGTAATATTTGTAAATATTGCACATGAAGATTGTATTTGTTTTATGACAACATTATCGATAATGGCAAGGCGGTGTGGCTATATTCTCATCGTGGATATAAAAATTCATCTCAAGTTTAATTCATCCCATCTTTATTTATCTGAAGCATAAACGATCATGAAATAAATGTCTTTTCGTTTTAGGTAGATTCCTTATAGGAAATCTACCTATTGCAATGGTTCTCATGACACGACTTTCGGAAAATTTCTGCAGATCTTCACCGATCATGACCCCTAGAACCCCAAACCACCCTTCGTTAAAAAGGTTAACTCTAATACTAATAAAGATGAATGTCTGTCTGTCTGTTGGCGGTGTACAGAACAGACCACAGAACATGGAGCTACCAAATTTGGCACAGATATACTTTGAATGCTGAAGATGTGCACCTCGGAGCCGTTTTTTTTAAAATTTTAATTCAAATTTAAATTATTTAAAAATTAAACCAAATTTCGTCGTTTTTCGCCAATAACTTCTGAATGAATTCATTGACAAAGAAATTTTTCATGTCATTTTAAAGAGCAAAAAAATTATCTTTCCAATGATACCAGTTTTATTATTGTAAAATATTTTATATATTTTTTATAAATTTTTAAAGTCGTCGGAACTTTAAGGTCGCTGGTTGCGAGATTAGAAATTGACGTAGGGGAGGCGGGGCGTAGCAGCTGTAATGGCCGCGAGTATCTTCAAAACAAAATTATTATTGTTGTAATCGCTTCGGCAGTTCATATTCTAAAAATGGAACGATGCAAAGAAGATTAGCATGGCCCCTTTCCAAGGATGCCACGCAAAATGGTGAAGCGTTCCACATTTTTAACACTGATCTGAGAAAAGGGTTTAAGAGCCTAGCCTTAAAGAGTTTAATCTAAATCGAAAATTAGCCAAAAAAATTCTTTGAAAATCTCCCTAATAGTAAAAATCACTTCATGTAAATTGTAGGCGCTCCAGATAAATTTTATATAAATAATTCCCTTCTTTTCAGCATCTTTTACCTCGCTCCACAATTTTTTTTATTTGCCTGTACTCCATTACAACTGATTCAAACATTCCCTCCCACGGACGCCGTAGCGTAGCGGTAGCATATCTGTCCTCTATCATTCCACCTCGAGTTCGATCCGTGCGTGAATTCTGCTTTCGTTAGTGTCAACAAATACTTCATCTTTTCCCCTCTTTTTTGCATACCGAAAAGGAAATATTAGATTTTAATTCTTCCAATACTCTCATTTAGCTTTTTCTTATTTTATTTAATACTATTTTCTCAGTAATTTTTAAACATTTTTTTAAGGTTTAAAATTCTCTCCTCATCTAAATGTTTCTCAAATTTTACAAAATTTTTTCCACAATGTTATTATCGGCGATTAATTAAGCGTAATTGATAGCTTTAGAATAGTTTGTTGTTTTGTTACGCACAGAATAATTATTCAAGATTTGATATTTTTTTCATGCATTTCAATTCAATAATTTTTTTTAATTTATAAATGGATGTTTTAGCGACTATATTTAAATGGTTATCATTAATTTAGTTCTGCGCTTAGCAAAATGTAGTCAATTCTCTTTTTTTTCAAAGAAAAAACTTTATTTAGTTATTTTGAGTTTTAATTAGTTTTAATATGTAAATTATTTTCAGCTGATGAATTTAATTATTGTACTTCAAATTTTTCATTACTTATTATCTTTTCCATTTTTTAAAGAATCTTTTCACTTATCATTTTTAACACTTAAATATAAGGGATTAACTCAATTTCATTATATGCAAAAACATCCTGTACATTTTCGTTCTGTGTATAAAGAATTAAAATTCAGTCATAATAACTAACCTGTTCACTGTTTGTTTTTTTAAATTCATTTCTTTGTCCTTATTGCAATTATTGCTTTCAGCTTACAAAAATTGAAATTTTGAAAATGCCAGCCTTAATTGCCTTATTTCTATTAATAAAAGACTGGCGAACCAGCTGGTCGCCGTAGGCGGCTAGTATATATATATATATATATATATATATATATATATAATGCTTTTTCGCATGTTATCTTGCGAACACGATAACTGGAGTAATTGTGATCTAAATTTAACCAACGTGGGATATGTCGTAAAGGATAGAGAAAATCTCGGTCGAGTTCGTAGATGGGCTATCCATCTCAAAGGGGGTGGAAATGGTGGGGGGTGGAAATTTTTATTTTCCCATAATTCCTTTAAAATTTAAAATTGAAAGAAAATTCAAATTAGGCGAATTATTGCCTTATCATAACGAACAATGTTTACATTTAAACCTTTTCGATAGCCACAATTGCTTAGAAGTTATGAGCTGAAAAGTGTTTTTCCCATCCTTCCCCTCCTCTCCCCCTAACTTAAAGTACGTTTTAGCCTATGCATGTTACCCCTTGTTGGAAAGCTCTCGTTATTTTCAGTCTCTTCCATCCGCTTTCATTCTTGCAGCTCTAATCCTTATGAGAATAGTGGGCGAAATGTTCTTTTCCTTATTATTATTAGTAGAGAAGTATATACATAACTCTTTTGCCATATTTTCTAGTGAACACGATAACTAGAGTAATTTTGATTATATTTTAACCGGCGAGGGTTATGTTGTAAGGTCGGTGAAAATGTCGGCCGAGTTTGTAGATGGTCTAACCAGCTAAAAGGGGGTGGAAATGGTGGAGGACTGAATATTTCATTTTCCCATAATTCATTTATGATTGAAGATAGAATGAAAACTCAAAATAGGCGAATTATTGCCTCTTCGTAATAAACAGCTTTTGTATTGAAACTTTTTTGATAGCTACAAATTTTTAAAAGTTATGAGCTCAAATGCCATTTTCAATCCCCTCCCCCATTTTATCATTTCCCTATAGCTCTGTTATGACTAAAGATAGAAAAAATTCAAGTAGGTGAATTATCACCTTATCATAACGAACAACTTTTAGATTAAAAATTTTTGTCAGCTAAAATTGCTTAGAAGTTATGAACTGAAAAGCGATATTCAATTCCCCAGCCCACTCAATTTATCATTTCCCCATCACTCTTTTACGATTGAAGATAGAAAGAAACTTTCAATTAGGGGAATTATCACATAATCGTAACGAACAACTTTTATATTTAAAGTTTTTTGGACAGCTACATTTGCTTAGAAGTTATGAGCTGAAAAATGATGTTCAATTCCCCCCAATTTATTTTTCCCCATAGCTCCGTTATGATTGAAGATAGAAAAAATCTCAATTAGGGGAATTATCACCTTAATATAACAAACTACTTTTATATTGAAAGTTTTTTGACAGCAAGAATTACTTAGAAGTTATGTTCTCCCATCAGCCGCATTCACTTCCACTTTTTGTACGGTAAACAAGCTGATATACCTGGCTTTGCTCCGGATTAAAATGCTTTCATGTCTAATGTTTTGAATGTAAAAACTACTATTGTATAAAAAGTATAATACACAAATTCCTCTTCTGATCGGAAACGTTTTTAATTAAAATGAGAATATCAATTGAAACAAACGATTTTTAAAAACAGCTGTTTTCTCCATAAATTATTATTTGTTGTATAGGTACTTCAAATTTCGTTAACAATTACTAAAGCAAAAAAAAGAAAGGTTTCTATGAATATTTTATTTTATTATTCATTAATTTAAAGAATGAAAATCAATTAATCATTATTAGGTCAAGATATAAATGGCTAATAGTTACAAAATTTTCTTTTAGCATTACTCCAGAATTCTGTGAATGTATTCTGGCAACTATATATATTCGTATTATCCTTGCTCTTCAAAAATAACGAATACTGTTACGAATTCAGTATAAAATTAATTTTGAAAAAATATAAAAATGAGAGAAACAAATTGCATGGAAATGAAATTTTTGTCACTGAAATGCAAATTTTATTTAAAATATAATAATGTGTAAAAAAAGTTTCGTGAGATAAGGATTTCCTAAGATATAGAGGAAAAAAGCCTTGTTTAATTTTTAATTAACAGAAATTGTAAGTAACTTTTGGGCTTTGAAAAGTTAAAGTGAACTTTCTCTTGTCTTAAATAAAAAGTGTGCAAAGTCTGGTTGAAATCAGCCCAGTGGTTTAGGAGGAGATGTGGAGCATACATACAAACACAATAACTTTTATTTAAATTAAGATAATTATTAGATCATTACAAGATTAAGATTACTGGCATATACTATGAGCCATAAAAAGGTTTTAGTGAAGATATCGTCACAATTAACTAAATATTTAATTTTATATAAGTGAATAGTTAATTTAAATTAATCAAGCAGTTAATTTTAATAGTTAATTCGATAATTAGTTAATTCGACAGATTAATTTAATTTCATATTTATCTAAACATGGCTGAACCAAAATTTTTTTAATAAATTTAATATAAAATAACCAAAAAATATAGATATATAAGAGTTCCCTTTATCCTTTTTTATACTGAAAAATATCTCATTAACTTTAAAATTGTTTGGGGTTTTCCGCCTGAGTATTTGCTTTTAAATGTCGATGAAGATTTAAATTTCCTATTCAAAATGACTGCATTGATATCCTGTGCTTTAAACACACGTGTTAAATTTGGAACTCGCAATGTTTAATAATTTTTATTCTCTTATGTGTTAAGAATTTAGTGATTATTATCTCTGTAACCAGGGAGTTCTCTAAATGAGCAAATTCTAGTAATGTTGAAATGTTTCATGTCATGTGATTTTACCATATGACAAAGTAATGTTCGCACAGTTAAAATGGTAACCTAGATTAAATAAACTAATCTAGAGTCGTTCTTCATTCGTGTCAAGTGTCAATTTCTTGCTACTATTTCAGATAGGCTGGCTTAATGTTATCTAGGGGATATTTGCGCTGCTGAGATATTTATTTCTTTATGATTCCTACGTGTTGAATGATTATGTGTTGGTATATATATAGAAAAAAATGACCAATCTACTGACCAATAAATGTAGCATAAACTTTTGGAATGAAAAAATGGAATGATAAAACCTTGATATAGTAAAAAATAAATGTCATGAAAGCAGAATCACAACGTAAATATTGCGATGCGTAGAAACAATAAAGACATTGGCTATGTCTGTATTGATCAATATGTAATATTTCATTACTTCTGTAACATTAACGTAAAGGAATCTACCTTTGCTTTCAAGTTTGCCGAAAAGGGATTTTTTAAATAGCAACAGACGCAACATTTTTTTTAAATGAAACGAAACAACTTTTTTTGCATTAAATAAAAACAATACTCATTATATCCAACCACTTACCTATCAAATAAAAAAATAACAGCATTTTTAGGGAAAAATTAATATATGCTCAATTCATTTCGTAGTCGGTCTTAATTGCTTGGATAATAGTTACAAAAAATAGATAAATAAAAAAAATGTCAACAGTCTAACAGTTCTTGGGCGCTCTTTCAATTTAACACAAAGTTATTTTATTACGAACAAAGCTAGCTTAGTCTTTTATTTATTATACTTTTTCGCCATTGTTTAGAGAGCAAACAAACAGTATATTAACCTTCTAAATCAACGTACGTTCTACCGTCATTACTAAGACTGCTCAAACAAACACTGCTAACGCGTGAAATAAGAAAATAGGCAGCCAAGTGTTAATCAAAGAAGGTGCAATTACAAATAGTAATTAAAGCGACCAAGTAATTAGGATTTTGTATCAAGAAGTAGGAAGGTGAAGAAAAAAAGCACACACACATAAAAGAAAGTCGGTCTCCGAACATGGAACCGGCAATAATTGAAATTCAAATGCACTCTCTGCTAATTGAAGTCACAGGGAAGTTAGTCACAAATGAGACGGCGTCTTCAGCTGCAGCTGCGAACTTAATGAAAGTCGTTAATAACTTTTTATGCAGTGTCTCGCAGCGCTGAAGCTTTTGTTCAATGGAAGTAACGCTGTTTGTGAGTGATGTGGAGCATAGATCTTGAATATGAGTTATCTTTAAGAAATTTATTTATCCTAACTGATATAAAGGAATGCTATATTTTGGGTTTTTTCAACCTTCTAGCAGGCGCGCCCTCTATCCAGCATGAAAGGACGCTTGTATTTCATAGATGCGATATTATAAATACCAATTTTTAAGAGGATGCTTATTAAAATTAGGTTGTAATTTTGTAAAGGTTAATAAGTACAATTATTTAAAAACATTTTTATTTATAAAGGAATGTAAACATAAAATACAAAAACATTATAAAAGGACTAAAGAATTAGCTATATAATGCGAAAACAAAATAAATGAAATTGCCAATTTTTCAACTGAAATATTTACATTTGTAATATGAAACAGTAAAGACAATATTTAAGTTAAAAAAATGAAATTTAGATATAAAAAAATAGCAGATGTCCTATTAACCTTCCAGCGGGCGCGTGTTTTCAAGAGATACTTGCATTGTGCATCGTATTACATATTTATATCGTTCTTTTATAACTTTAAGTTCAATTTTTATTTATAAAATCTTTGTTTACTACTAAGCTAATAAATACAGATAACATAAATAAAAGCTGTATTTATTTTTGTAAAACAGCACGATATATTTATGTAATACGATGCACGATATGTCGTAAAATTTGTGCAGGCGCGCCCGCTGGAAGGTTAACGCCTCGAAGTCCAAGCGATGATTAAACAGTTCGCCGAAAGGAGTTGGAAGAATAGCCGAGGTCATGCCTTCATAGAGGTGAAAAAGATATCAAACGAAATCCCTAAATTTTTCTCAAGTGTATCCTCTCACATAGTGCGTTTACTGGAAGGGTAAACATATAATACAGTATTTACTAATGTAAAATAACATTTATCACAGAACACAGAGTCAACGATGACAATGCAAATGAATTTGGTTCTTTTAAACAACTTGCAGAAAAATAAATAACTCATATGTTCAATATCCAGTAAATATAATATTTAGCACTGAATAATGTTTATGCCTCATCTGTGTTAACGAAATATTAATTTTTTGAAAATTCGATTTGCGATTTATATGAATTTTTTGCAAGCTTACGATCTTTATTAACTCTATCGATACGGGATCGCCCCAACCGTCTCTTCAGGCAAAAGGCGGTGGACGTCCGCAACATTCGAATAACACCGTAAAGTTTCAACCCGCTTTCATTAAGTGTGATTGATTTCACACCCGCAGCTTGCGCTTTCTTTGTTAGAGTGGTTCGCCCAGAAGGGTTTGGGGAACAGGGGAGGTGTTTCTTAGAATTCGGAGAGTGCCAGCTGTCATTGCGGTTTTTGAGAGGGAAAGTGAATTTCCCTTATCTTTGAAATAGGAACTAGGGCGTTCCCGTATTTTGAGGTTCCTCTATTCCATTGGTCTTAGGAATGAGAGCGTTAATCGCTTTGATGCAAAATCCCGGTATAAAATTAGAAGAGCCTAGGTGTCTTGAGGGAGTCGGTCTTTTCAGTATTGAACCTCTTGAGTAGTAATGAAGATTCTATTTCGCCAAACATCCACTATATACACAGGGCGTGCACACGTTAGATCCGTCAAGTACTATCCTGTTGGTGCCGTGTCGAAGTCTGGAAAAAAGGGGAGTTGAAGTTCAAATGGTGTTCTCATCATCTAACTATAGTTTAAATTATTTAGGTTCTTTCCAAATTAATCCACATTTAATTAGAAAATGGAACATTAATATAATTCTAGATTATAAACAATATGACACAATATTATCATCTTCATAGCGTGATATAATCAACTTAAGTTTTACAGTAGAACGGAAATTTTATTTACTTATCTCTTGTTTTATTGTTTCTTGAAATCAACACAGCGAATATTTAAAACAAAGAAAGTTGGATAAAATGAATTATAAATGAATTGGATTCCATAATTCAAAACATACTATCAATTTTGTGTATTATTTATTATTGAAATTAAAGAAACGGTCAATTGATTTACAAATGTAGACATTTTTATTCGAATTTTAAGCCGGTTTATGATATTGCTTTTATCATAAGCTCAAAGAATAAAGCAGTAATTTGAAATTGATTCAGGTAATGAAAGCCTATTTAAAATATTGTTTAATAAAATTTTGATAGGATTTCAGAAAAAGGCAAATAATTTGAACAATGCAATATATCGCCAAGTTCTCTGTTCTGTATGCTTAAATCGTTTTATGAATTCACTGTCCTCTGAGGATTAATACACATTAAAACAACAACTTTTTCATTATTTATTTTGCGAATTGAATCGAATTCCAAGACCTCTTTCATTTATGCTTACCAATTTAAAATTCACAACAATGACTTTTCGCGATTCTGCAAACCGATATTCAGAGCGGTTATTGTTGCAAAATTGCAATGAAAAATGCATGCAATATATTAAGAAACAAGTGTGCAGCTCTTTGAAGGAACATGATTTCAATAATATATTTGATTTTTCTATGTAGATTTCGAAAGCTTTTATTGGGTTTAAAAAGTGCATTTTATAATTCTCTTATCAATTTTATGTGTAATAGTTGGCACAATAATAAATTCTAAATATATAGAATTCGTTCAATCTTTAAAAACCTAGAAGAAATGTAAAAATTTAAGGTTCAAAGATCAAATTCAAATAAATAATAATGTCAAAATATTCTTTAGGTTTTCATGATGGAGATAACATTTTATTCAAGTATTTTCATAAATTTTGTGTGAATAATACTGCCGAATTTCCAAAAAATATATATTAACAACCTTCTATTTCGTTCTATTCTTAGACGTGAGTACTTTGGGTAATAATTTTGCTAAAAGGAATTTCACCATATTAGAATGAATAACTCGGGTAATTTATCATTAGTAAAAACCACTTGGGATCATATCACTTATGCTCAATCCTTTCTTAATAAAAATTTGTTTAATTTATTATCTAAATCTATTTATATAATTAAATGTAATTTTCTAAATAGCTTCAGTTTCTTTGTATTTCAATGTATTAAGTTTTTGTAGGCTATAATTTTAGCTTTAAGATAAAAAAAAAATTGCTTTTCTAGTCGAATTCTGTTTTAAATTTTAAGGAGATTATTTTGTTATTTATTATCACATCTAAATATTATTAAAGTTCGTTATCATAAATAACGTGTTTAAATTATTCCAGCATCACCACTATCATTTTTAAATGATATAGTGTCGTAAAAAGAGTCAATGTTTGAACATGGCACGGAAAGCAATAAATGAAATAAAAGTGTTTTTCAAATATAGGAAGAAATATGAAACGAATCACCTCACGAGAAAACCTTATAACATAAAAGATATTTTAATTATAACTTAAAGAAATTACAGAATAACCAGAAGAAGTATACAATATGAATAACAATATACTTTTTGCGCGCAAAGTAGCAGCATCCAATTATTGCATCAACAATATTGTCTAAAATCAACTACCAATTAAGATACAATCAAACAATAAAAATCAAGCTTCAATAAAAATTATAACACATTAAAATAAAACAAATAAAATGGAAAAATGAAAGGGAACTCGAATGGCGAACTTTTTCAAAGTGCCACTCGCCATCGGAGTTCTGAACTGGATAAATTTTCTATCAAGGGAGTGACTTAATAGTCAAATAATATTCCCTCTGTGCCTGAATTTATCCAATAATTGAAATAATGTGAGAAAAAATCCTTTCTTAAATAATTAGTTGATTATATACAATAGTTTTAATGCAATAACTGGATGCTCCTGCGTTACGCGCAAAACGTATATTGTTATTGATATTGTTTACTTCTTCTGGATCTTCTGTAACTTCTTTATTGTATAATTTAAATGTTTATTTTGTATTTTATTGGAAGTTGCTGCATTTTCGCGCCATTCTGCTAAATACAAAGTTTAATTTTTAATATCTCTCGTTAAATTATTTCACTTGTAATTATAACATAAAACAATTAGATTCAAATTCGTTGCAACAATTAAAACCTCTCGTCAAATTGGGATAGAAACCTTTTTCAACACTTTATTAACACATTCGCTGCCACTATTCACGCCTGATATTCGAACCATCTATCTAATTAGATGACCCTTTCTCTACCATCTCTTGACTACAGTAGAGAATGGGGTCATCTAATTAAATAATAGGTTCTGGACGCACTAGCGCGTCGGTGGCAGTGAATGTGTTAAAATAAGAAAAACAATTTTAAAAAATGCATGGAAATAAAATTGATGACACTGTAAAGTCATTTTTTTCTATTTTAGTCAGTGTAAGCGTAATTTTCGTAAGATAATGTAATATGAATTTATTGCGAAAAATCTATAAAATTCCAATTAATTTTTGACTAATGAAAATTATAATTAAACATTTGAATTAAGACTGACAGTTAGCACCTACTATCCAGAAGGTACAAACTTCAAATTTATAGGGATTTTGGTTTTTGGGGGATATTATAATAAATTAGCCAACTTGTCAATAGGAATTGCCTTCCTAAATTTATATATAATCTATTGCTGATTTATTAAATACTAGCCGCTTTCGGCGAACAGCTTGTTCGCCGGGAGTATGATTTCAGTTGAATCTTGCATCATTATATATTCATGGTTCTCTTAACAACGTAATTTTAAACTTCAAATTGTGGTAGATATTTAACCTATGTTCTATTAGTGACCTTGTACCTGTTCTGTTCATTGTCTATATAAATGTCCCTAACGGAGTAAAAAAACTATAACCTCTAATTCTACGTTATCGGCACTATCTTCACTTTCTTATTCATCTTGTAAAACATGCATTTTATTTCAATATTAAAACAACGCAGCATATTTTATGGCTAGCGGCATGTCAGCTGGATTGAAACATGTTGAAAAAAGAATGTTAACATAGCAACCACAACACTTCATCTTATAGTTCTTAATATAAGCAAAGTAATATCTCGGAGAGCTATCTTTACAGATTTAACAAAAATTTTAATGAAATAAAATATGAAAGCAAAATGTATTATATATTATCTCAGATTACAACAATAAAAGGGAAATACACAATTAAATATTTCTTTAAACAATGAAAATGGTTTTAGTTGCATTGCAACAATAAAAAGTATTGCTGTAATATACGACAAAAAATATATTTAAAAATGTATTAAAATTCAAGAAATCATTGTACGGCAGTTTAATTGATATCATTGAGAAGGTAATGTTTGCAGTTTCATATGGTGTAAAAGCGATTTTTGTGCTGTAATGCTTTCGGAAGTTATTAAGAAAAAACTCCAAAGTTTCACTTATTTTTTAATTAATTAAAAGTCTAATTAAAATTTTTAAAAAAGGCACGGATTTGCACATTCCAACCCTCCAAAGTATGTTTGTGCCAAATTTTGTGCCTCTAAGTTCAGTGGTCCGCCCTGTAGAGCGCCAGAATGCACACGCACAGACACACACACACACACACACACACATTCTCCTTTATTATTAGTAGAGATACGGTAAGGTTCACACCACTTATCTCAAATTTAAAAAAAATGAGATATATCTTCTTTGCGATTTTAATGTTTACAAATCATCACTTGACAAGCAACAACACCTATCCCAATTTTTTGAATTTCAAAAGAGGAAGGAAATACTCAATTTTTCGCTACCAATAACGAATATTTCTGAAATTTTCTTCACACCTAGTTGTTATATTCGGTCTTATGTTCATATTAGAAGTGAAAACAATCAGATACATCCGTTGATGGTTGCAAAAAAATTGAGTATTTACTTCCTCTTTGAAGTTTAACCTTCCAGGGGGCGCGCGTTTGCAAGAGGTACTTGAATTGTGCATCGCATTGCATATTTATATCATTATTTTATATATTTAAGAGCAATTTTATTTATAAAATCTTTGTTTAACATTAGGCTAATAAATACAGATAACATAAATAAAAGTTGCACTTATTTTTGTAAAATAATACGATATATATGTAATACGATGAGCGATATGTCGTAAAATTTACTTATGCGCGCCCGCTGGAAGGTTAAAAAAATAGATAAGTGGTGTTGCTTGTTAAGCGACGAAATTTTTGGCATTTTGTGAGTGTAATGTTGCAGAGTTGACGCAGATACCAGGCAGTTTAAAATACAAAATAGCTTTAATACAGTTTACTTTAAAAAGAAACATGCTGCTGTCTTGCAGCTTACACACTCACTGACAGCCATTAATTCGATTGCTGCTTAAAAATACAAATGAACAAATTATATATAGATTGTAACAACTAATCAACTTCGACTAGTGCCGTGACTTCGGCTACGTCATGAAATTAACCAATGAGATACGTTTCATTCAGTGACTGAACAATTTCATTTGCATTTCCAAAATCTTTGTTTAACATTAGGCTAATAAATACAGATAACATAAATAAAAGATGCATTTATTTTTGTAAAATAATACGATATATATATGTAATACGATGCGCGATATGTCGTAACATTTGCGTAAGCGCGCCCGCTGGAAGGTTAAAAAAAATAGATAAGTGGTGTTGCTTGTAAAGCGACGAAATAAACATATAGACGAGTGCTCTCGTCGGCAGTAACGAGTTTTTTAGCTCTTCCAAAGACTAAGAAACCAACAATCAGGCATGTTTACTAGGGGAGAATGGGGCATCTTTCGGCAGTTAGAATTTCTCTCCAATGGAAATGCTATTTGATCGGCTGTTAGGTGGCAAATAAAGTTTGAGAAGAGAACATATTCTGCAATATGATTCATTCCATTTCTCAAACCACTTGCTTTGCTGTGGAATGAGATCTGTTTTGTGACATACGTAAAAACTGAAATTTCTGTTCATCACTTAATTTTTCTTACTATATATTCATTAAGATAAGTTGGATTTATTCACCAAGTTAATTAAGATGTTCTGCATCTAACAATATTATTTGCATCTACATTTTCGCGCATTTGCAAGAGATACTTGAATTGTGCATCGTATTCCATATTTATATCGTTATTTTATATATTTAAGTTCAATTTTATTTATAAAATCTTTGTTTAACATTAGGCTAATAAATACAGATAACATAAATAAAAGTTGCATTTATTTTTGTAAAATAACACGATATATTTATATATATGTAATACGATGCACGATATGTCGTAAAATTTGCGTAAGCGCGCCCGCTGGAAGGCTAGAGAGAGTTATAACACTTTAAACATAATGGCAGCACGCGGGACACTTTTCAACAAATATCCCTCATATTAAGGAAGAATTAATTTAACTAAATAACTTTGAGACTTGGGCAAGATGGTTTGAACTTACATAAAGAAACATAATTAGCCAGAAGAAAAAGCGATTTCAAAGGCTGTGCAAGCAGTTCAAGATGGCATGTCTCTTAGAACAGCTTCAGACTTATATGGAATGCCTTATTGTACCTTAATTTGTAGCTTTAAAATAAAGTAAAACAGCTGGTCTTGATGATAACGTAACATTGGATGATTCATCCAACTGATTTAGCTCCAAGTATATACATTCACGAGTTTCCTCCACAGATAGAGAAAGCATGCTTTGTGATTATATTATTAAAAGTTCAAATATGAACTAAGGTCTGACTTACAAACAAGTACGACAGCTTGCATTTGATTATTCAAAATGCCTGGGCTCAAGCACTCCAAGTAGTTGGAATGAAAATAATATAGCTCGAATTCACTGGGTTAAGGATTTTATGAATTGTCGGAATAATGGGATCATTTAAGTCAAAACTGAAAGTAGCACAAAATGACTGGAACAAAAAATGAAAACAAGAAAAACTAAATTAACCTAAAACCAGATAATTTTTGTTAGGTCACTGTATTTTTCTGTACATTTGTTATATTTGAGTAAAATTTATGCTTATTTGAGTGAAATGAGTCATTTGTTGAAAGATGCTCATTGAAAGGTGCCCCATGGGTGGGGCACTTTTCATTAAAATGCATAATTTTGAAATGCATAATTTCACCTTTTAATTATGACGGGGAATTTTGATACAAAGTGAGTTGCTACCTAAGATTCTGTTGTAACTAATGATGTCAAATATTGAATAAAAAATATAAACTTTCTGCATAAGTGAGGTTATAATAAAAATTGTTGAAAGGTGCCCCCCCTCTTCCCTACCGACTATCTAAAATGTTATGTATATTCAGATCAAACATAATTTGCGATTTAGTTTCTAGTACAGCATTCCAATTCCCAGCAATCCAGAGCAACAACGTTTATCATTTAAAAACGTCCATAGGTCATACGAGATAACCAACAAGTTAACCCTCTGACTGCGTATCCCGCGATTATAGCGGGTTGGAAGCAAGTCTATTTTCTGCAGCATCCTGCGATTTTCACAGACTGATGTGTTTACTTATTACTTTTATATGGTTGGATCATATTATGCTAATTAAAATTTGAATATAAATAACTACTCGCTTGGATCAACGATATTTGAACACGTTTGCAAACGTTTCATCTAAATAGGGATTTAAAAAAAATCCGAAGTCACAAAGTTAATACCAAAAATTTTGAGGATTTCTTTTATTTCGCAAAATCCCTTTGGAAATTCCAACTGCAGATAGAAGTCTGGTTTGTTTGGATATCCCCACACATTCTTTAGCGTATTGATTTACTCGCTAATAAATGCTTGCAATTAAAATTAGATAACTGTCATTTTGCTCTGCACAGTCAAATAAGTTCCGTCGGCAGATCAATGAGTTTCATTATTATGCTACAAGTTAAATATAATTACAATGGAACAGCTGTTATTAACATGACAATGAATGCCTTGCGATAGAGTTTTGTCTTCTGAATAAAATTGTAGATGCCGCCCTTTCTGCTTTTTCAAATCACTCTCTTTATTCGATTTCGTTTATTATAATACTAAACAAATTGCTTGCCATTTTATCTAATTTGTTTTGGCGTATTACAATATTAAAACAAAATGTTATTCAATTAATTTACTGAATTCTCTTTAAAATCTTGAAATTTTTGTTTGCATTTTAAAGAAGAAAATATGAAAATGATATAAAAATGATATAAATGTGATATAAAAAATTTTTATGCATTGTAATGGGAACATATTATTTATTGTGTTATTTTTAATCAGAAAAATTTTTTTGAAGTACGTTTTTCAATTCAGGAAGGAAGTGAATGAATAGACGTTTATATTTTAGTAAACATTGTAGCTTAATTTTGTGACTGAAACACAAAAATAACAGCATTTCCATCAAGCATAGTCTATTATGTATGCTTCTAGACTGGGATGAAATCCAAATCTGGTTTTGACGATAGTGTTACATTTATTTAGTTACATTTTTCTATAAAATAATTTCCAATTGTGAGATTCAAATAATATTCGGAAACCTGACTTTGACAACAATTTCTGGACTACAAATAAATTACCATCTTACGGCGACCTCTTCTAGTTTTAAAATTGGTTCATTTGTTACCTGCATACATTTTTCTGCCATATAAAACTCTTGTTGCAGCCGCTGAATTGTCGCCATTCTGGTTGAAACGATAATTACACATAATTAACATAATTTTGTATATCAGTCTACTTCAACAAATTGTAAATTCTTATTTGAACAGCTTCTCTTGCCGGTCTGTATATATCAAAGAGAGGCAAAAATTAACTTTCTGAATCTTTGTATTGTTTCACTTGTATTACACCGACAGCAATCGGCAATATTATGCTCCAATTTTCTTGAGTAAATTTCGAGCGCAATATCTGAAATCTCTGTTGTCCATATCTCACATCATAGTAACGGAATAATGACCAAAAGAAAACTTGAATGTGCAATAGCTTCATTTAAACAATCTTGTAGTTCTAACCTTCCTAAAATTAATTCGAATTCCAATTGAAACTTTTCTTTCTTATGAGTCCATAAGTAGAAGTTATCGTATATAGATTAACATTTAAGGCATATTTTTGAATAAAAGATGTAATTATATTGTGTTTAAATGTTTGTTTTTTTCAGTTTTTTCGAAACAATGAAGGTAAATTTAGGGCTAAATGTGTTAAACGTAGTTAGTGCCAAAAGCGAAAAGGTTGGGAAATAGCAAAAAACTATTTACACCAGCGACGTATTTACACGCTCTTTTTAACTACATGGAAACTGCCAAGTTACTGCGCAAAAACGTTAAAATTTAAGGTAATTTTTAATTAATTTAAATTAAAATTAAAATTTCGAAAAATCCTCTCTTAATGAGCACCTGCTACCCAAGAAGCAACCGCCAGCCAAATTTCAAGTTTCTAGTCCTAGTGGTTTCGGAGATTCTGTGATGAGTTAGTGAGTCCTTTTCTCTTTTATATATAGAGATTGAGCAGCTGTGACCTTGTGG
>BGPR01000003.1:1759115-1828120 GCA_013235015.1 Araneus ventricosus | reverse complement strand
AACAATGAAAAGCATTGTTGTCAATTAGTTTTTAATTAATATCTTTTTCACTAATTAAAATGTCGGAATATAAATGGCCGAAACGGCTTCCCTGGATTATTCCCCATCTTTTGATACTTTCCGCGCCCTTCTCCGTTCGGCGGTTCGTGAGAAGATAGAAGGACATACATACATACGTTTGTTTACCTTCGAATTTTAATAGAGTAGACTAGCTGCGTGACCCGGCGTTGCACGGGCTATCTCGAATAATGCGTTATTCACTGGCGGAAAGAAGGAGGTAAAGTGATACATGCCCAACATTCTCTTCTAAATAAATAAGAAGAAAAGAGCGGTTGAAACATTTGCGTCAAAATCGAAAACGCGTCAAAATCGACAATTTAAAAAAAATACAAAAAATTGTTATTTTGTAAAAAAAATTATATCTTGTATGGCGAAATGAATGGTCTATCTCAGGGGTTCCCAACCTTTATTTCCTCGCGTACCCCTTTATTAATTTTTATATTTTCGTGTACCCCCTATTGACATATCCTCCTCCCCCCACCAACCATCCGTCTGTGCAAAGAAGTTATTATCAATAATGATAAGGGCTTAGGTTAGCTTAAGAGTCAAATGACCCGACTTAATAACATTTGCTGGACTTATTTTACTTTTTGCTGCATTTGTACAATAGTATTAGTTACAATAGTAGATCAATTCCAAAACAAATGCATTCAGTATTGTAATAATTTCGCATTAACTTATAAGGATGGCTGAAAATTACACTCCGTACTAATCAACTATTCAAGTGGTACAGTTATTAAATACCAAATATTCATTAGGAGAAACAAATTTATCTGACTTTTTTCTGTCAGTGTCATTTTTTATGTTAATGTAGTTTAATTATTGAAACTTTTAACGTTATTGCATGTAACATTGTTGTTGTAACAATGTTCTTTAAAGTAAACAACTTCAACAATAAAAAGTATTTTGAATTGCGCAGCAACAATGAAAAGTATTGTTATAAAGTATCCGAAACATTGTTGTAAATAGTTTTTAATTAATATCTTTTTTACTAATTGCAATTTCGGAATTTAAATGGCCGAAATGGATTCCTTGGATTATTCCCCATCTTTTGGTACTTTCCCCGCGCTTCTCCGTTCAGCGGTTCGTGAGAAGATAGCTGGACATACATACATACATACATACGTTTGTTTACCTTCGAATTTTAATAGGATAGATAGATTGCTCATTTGACAAGTTGGGATGATAAACTGTTTACTACTTTTAATCTTCAATTTTGTAAATCATATCATCTTTATAACTGAAATGGAATCGAAGAAATTGAAAATAAATAGTAAGCAAAAGAAGGCAAAGCAGTAAGGAGAATGATTATCTATCAAATAGAAGGAAAAAATAAAATATACAAAAAATAATCTAAATATCTTTTATTTGAATTATGATGTAAGAATTAAATTATAGCAATGACTATTCAATAAATTGTCTTTGGTTTCTTTTTTTATTCTTTACATAAACTATTTTGTACAAGCTAACTATTATTAATAACAGCGCTAAATGAGAATGAGAGCTATTGATATCTACTTTACATATCTGATTTTTTTAAAAAAAATTCTAGATACATGAATATAAAAATGACATTTTACCCTTTTTCTTGTTTCAATAAATAGAGTTACTGAAAGTATTGCATTTTTATTTTGAAGTTCATCTAATTCATTTTTCCTAATAATTTTTACATATACCGAATATATTTCATTCAAATTAAACCACTTGAAAGAAACTCAATCCATTATTTCTATAGAGTGTGCTTCTACAGAGAAAGTTTAAGGACACTCTATCAGATTTCTGCTTCACCGTAAACCGATACTTTCAAAAGATACTTCTGAACAATAAATTCCTTTAAGATAAAATCGACCCACTGATATTCGCATCCATATCTCCTTAACGAACAGGCGCTCCGATAGCTATTTATTTCCATCCTCCGTTAAAGCTTTTCAAAATTTCTGAAACTTCAAGTGTTTGAAAGATGCATTTTCCCAAAGACTTCTTGAATATAATTTGAAGGAATGGGTATAGATGAAATACCATTTGTTCCATTTAAGTAGAAAACTATTTTGATAGGTACTTTCCATCTTTTCAGGTATGATTTATGATCTTAGAACAAATTCTACATCGTAAAGAGGGTAGTTTTGGCAGCAAATACCTAATATTAAAATTGCCTCATTAATATTTAACTTCCAGTTTCCATACCTAGAAATGAAAGAATATTAATATCATATTAGCTGATATTTACATTTTAATTTGAATTATTTTAAGTTATATTCACATATTAGAAAGATGAGACATTTTATACCAGATCCGTTTACTTTCAGCTCTTTAACTATTTAATAGTTTGTAATATTTGAATATCCCCACTCTAATATTTTTCGATAATCTGCCGAATTTAATAGTTGTTATTTTATTACTTCAGCGTTTTGTGATTACTTTACATGACTTGTTTTTATTAGTAACGAATAGGAGTTCATTCAACACTCTGATCTGTCATTACTTAATTTACAGTGGCCATAAAAATTATTTAATTGAAATAGATTTCTAAGTACTTCTAAGAATTCTGACATTTAGTTCAAGATAAAATTCATGTGGTAAAAAAAGAAATTATGATATTTGGATGCATGCAGCATATACAGAGTGCCCACTGAAGTCATTTTCACCCGTCTTAACTTCAAAACGACTGCTGTTATAGTCATAAAAGTGGCGTCTAAATATAGCAAGGAAGCTATGTGCTATACGATGAGACAACTTACAGCACCGTCTGGAGGTAAATGGCGGAGTTACAGTTCCTCTCTCGAATACGTTACGATATAAGTAAAAAGGGTCAATTACAAAGCTGTAGAGCTTCATTGATGTAGTGAAAAATGATATCTTGAGGACATTAATCCTAAGAACAGGAAGCTTGAAAAGCACATTTGTTCGCGATTTTAGAATCATTGATGTCGCAAAACGTGGACGAAAGGATAACATATTATCTTTCGGACAAGAATGTGACCCCAATGAACTTTATCATGTTGGGATACTTCAAACTACACGGGTATGCGACCTCTTCGCTAACATTAAATGTCTTCGACTACGTATTACTGATGATTGAGCAAGTGCAATTAATACATAATATGCTAAAATATGTGCAATATGAAACTAAAATAAGGGTCTGAATGTGTATTGTAACTAACGAAGAGCAGTTTGAACACAGAAAATAAATGAATCTTGTGATAACTGGGTTTTTCCCCCTATCATATTTCGTCGTAAAATAGTGTTGGAAATCGCGAACAAGTAATGCGCGTTTTAAACGTTATGTTCTTAGGATTAATCTCCAAAAGGTTTCTTTTTTTAACCTTCCAGAGGGCACGCCTGCACAGATTTTACGGCATATCGTGGATCGTATTACATAAATATATCGTGCTGTTTAAAAAAAAATACATCTTTTATTTATGTTATCTGTATTTATTAGCTTAATAGTAAACAAAGATTTTATAAATAAAAATTGCACTTAAAATTATAAAAGAACGATATAAATATGTAATACGATGTACAATGCAAGTATCTCTTGAAAACGCGCGCCCGTTGGAAGGTTAAGATTCGATGGCCTTTCCTCAAATTCGTTTAATCCGAGAGGATGCGCACTGCGAAGATTAACGCGAAGACGCGCAAGGGGGTGTGCGACACCCTAATTCGTTATTTCGCTATTTAAGCAAAACTAAGCATTTTACTAATTAATTAATTTTTTTAACTAATCTAACTTTAAGCATTTTTATGCTATGTCTGTTCCAAATGATTTATGCAAACAGTTTCAGTTACACAAGAACAAATTTTCACATCTAAAATTTTGTAAATAATACATATTATTCAGTGCACTGCGAGCATATAAGAAAAGCATAGTTCTAAAATACATGTTTTCAACATTTTTTACAGTAAATAATCATCAATGTAATAATCTTGAAACAATTTAGGAAGGAAATTACTGCTTGTTATTTTCTTATGTACACAGGAAACAATTTTTTTAGAAATCCAAATAAGAATTTTGATGGACTTTATCTTTAGATCTAATAAATTTAGGGCGTACTACACTTTTATTTTTCAAAATAATTTCTTCAATTTTAAGGTTTTTCTCCAATAGTTGTTATGAAAGCGGATGACACGTGCAGCTGACTACAGTTGCATTAAGCTCAGAAAAATACAACTTTTGTATCAATGTCTTGACATTTTCACTTACACTATTATCCAGTATAAAAGTCTTTCACCCTCAAAAATCTCCATTTTAGAAATACTGAAAGTCCATTTCTTTCCTCCCTAAAAGTTAAATAACGATACAATATTATTTTCCTGTCCATAATACGATCATTCATTTGAACAAAGAAACCCAACGCGAGGACGCGCAAGAGGGTGTTTCACATCACGTATGGTGAATTGCAATAAAAAAATAAAAGAATTTTTCTTTAAACACGTTCCGTCTGTTGAATGTGAGCTTAAAGGCAGAACGCATGGTTTTGACTCATTTCGATTAATGAGAAGTCAGTATTTTTCACATTTTACATGGAGTGGGGTGCATGACACTCCCTTGCGGGTCCTCACGGGTTAAATCTTAACAATGGCTGAATTTAATAAAATAAATCAATGCTTCAAATTCATTTTTAATGTATTCTTTGTCATTGATTCAGAAAATACCTAATCTAACGTGAATATACCTATTTCTGTATCTGCATATTACTTTTGTCCACATCAAAGTCCTTTCACCTATTTCGTATTTTTATGTTATAATTTTGCAACGAAGATTCTACTTATCTTGGAAGATGTTAGGAAACAAATGCCCCATTATACGGTAAAAATATTCCTTTCTTTCTTTTCTTAATGATGGTAAAAAAAAAGTTAGTAGAACATTTCCTTACCTTGAAACAAAGTTTTGGAATACCAAAAAAGGTGCCTCCTTCGGTGTTCAGAATATTTAGAAGCTTTATTTGAAGCATCCTTTCACAAATCTACATATAATGACATCATATCTTAACCGTCTAACTCGAAAATTTCTCATTATGGGAACCATTTGCAAACAGCTGACACATAACTTAACTTTGGGATACAATGGCTTAACTGCTTGTAGGGACCATCACTTCCTCATCCATTATGCTCTTTGAGAGAGAGAAAGACATCTTAAGAATGTCTACTACATATCCTGCAACATTTACCCTTTGCAAAAAAAGTTATTACTTTGATGTCGTAGATGCGGAACACACTTTTCCGGAGATAACTTACAGCTGTATACTAGCAAAAATAACAAAAGTAATTCTTAAATTCCTTTCATATTTTTTATCCACAAACTGTTATAGCTTTTGACTGCAAAAAATCTTAGTTAGATTTTGAGAAATAAAAATTATGACTCAGAACTGCCGGAAACTTTTTATTATACAAAAACAGTACAGTCAAACCTGTTTTTGTGCGGTAGATAGGGACAGCATAAAAGAAACCGCACAAAAAATATTCAGAAATTTCATAAATACTTACAACAAATGATTTTTTACAACATATTAAAGAAACAAAATTTTATGCGGTGGAGAGGGATCGCATGAAAAAAGGCGCACTTAGAAAATATGCCAAAGATTTACAAAATAGTGAGAAAGTGCTTTCGAACAAAATAAATAATTAAATTACACATGGCAACATTTTTAAAAAAATTAATTTCTCATTCCACACATGGAGAAATTTTCAAAATGCACATACTAACATACATACGAACAAAAACGAATGAACGTGCATTATCGGGAGACTGTTAATAACGAATGAACATAAGCTGCTGAATGATATAACGCGGCTAAAGGCGAACAGCGCCCTACAGTGTACTTATGTACACTGATAGGAAACATTACAGCGGTGTTATAATGCCAACACCGTTATAATTCATATACCGCATTAAAAAAAATGTCACAAAATAAATCGCATAGGAACGGACCGCACAAAAACAGGTTTCGCTATATATAAAAGCCAGCAAAGCATTAATTTTATTGGTTTGGTTGACAGGTATCAGATTATTTGTACATTATGTATTTGAGAATACCGTGATTGTTTCTCTAATTAACATTTGCCGGAAGTTGATGCGATACTTGAGAATATAAAATGATACTTCTAGCAGGATGGAGCATCTCAGTGTTCCTACAACGACGAGAGGGCCTACCATGCGATGGAAGTCTGTTAAATAAATGGTTAGGACAATGATTTAGCATTGAATTCCTTCCCATTATCCGGATCTCACCTGGTGGATTTAGGACAAAATGTTCATAGCAGAAGACCATCTACAATATACGAGTTCAAAACATAGATTTAACATGATTAGCGTCGTTTGAAATTCTATCGGTCGGTTTCTATCAGCAGCGAATGAATGTGGGAGAAAGGGTGGGGGGTTAAATCCCAAACCCACCTACAGATAAAAATGCTTCATCTAAGGAACACTCTAGGGGAAAATGCACCAAAGATAAAGGAGGAGAAACAGTAGTTTAAAAACTAAATTATTTATTATTAAAACATGATATGAGAAAAGTATTTACACAGATGGCATTTACAGATTAGACGAGAGAGATTTAGGGTTTGTTAATTACTTATTAAAATATCAAACTTACACCTCGCTTAAAGATTAGTTAGTTACAGCCATCGCACACCACCGCCGTGCTAAAACATGGAAGAGACCCCCGTACCTCGTTATTCTCACCAATCTATCGCATCTCTGTTCTTCTTGATTTCAAAAAGCCATCTCCTCGAGATTCAAACATTACACTCAGTTTTTAACGGAGAAACACCCACGCATCACGTGATTAGCAACGAGAGAGCGAGTGACCGTTATCTCTTGATATCTTTCCGCTGACACAATAATATTCAAATGAGTTTGTACGGAAAGTGAAAAAATATTACTAGAAAGGAATTAAACTTACGCTTTTAAGCTAGACTGGGAAAATACAATTCCTACATGAATAAACCTTTAATCAGGTTTAAGTTGGTTATATATTTTTTTCTACCAAGATTCATAAACTTGTAGGTATATAATTGTTGTGAATATAAACAGTTAACGAAATTCAAAAATATAATACTCCAAAATGCTTGCACGCATAGTCTGAGGGGAAAAAAGGAGTGTTGTTTTTATAGAGGTATTATTGCTCATCATGTGAAGACTTCTCAGTAACTATTTCAGCATTTAATAAACACTTACTTTGGGGAAGTTATTTCTGTTACTTAATATCAGTTTTCTCAATGTTTAGTTTTTTCTTGAGACAAACAGAAACTTTTGAAACACCTTGTAATAGGGTAAGCCACAAAAAACATCACCCCGTCCTGCAAAAGCATCCGGGTAACACATGAAAGATCTGCCGCCACGATAGCATAGTCAGGCACTGAGGTTACTGCATTATAGCCCCCATTACGAGCGACTCATGCAACAACCCCCGTTTTACTAGAGTACGACCTGTCTTCGGATATGTGCCCAAAGACCAACACAACCATTATTGTACCATAGGGTTGGCGAGAGTCAGCTTACTTATACGGCAATCTCTCATCCCCACCGATTGGTACACCTTGTAATAGAGAAACTTAATTTATCCGTGAATAGTTACTATTAGTTATGATTTCGCAATTTTACAATGATTTTCAATTTAAGCAAATTAAAATTAGAAATTACATCATGAAATATTTCATTCGTGACAAATATGCATTTATGTTCTTATCAAACAGAAAAAATACTCATTCATGATTCAAAATGTATTATCTAATTATTTTGGTTTAAAAATAGATTCCTATTTCAGCTTTTCACTAAAGAATGTAGCTCAATTTTCTTAGAAAAAGTCAAATATGAAAAATAAACTATTCGCATCTCTGGGAACGTAAGTTTAGGTTATTTTGACATAAATGACTTTTCTGCATTCTTAGCTGTTTTCCCAGAAATTTGGAATAAGACTTTGGAAAAAAAGTTTCTCCCGCGATGGATATATTTTTACTCTATCCAAATACTCCAAACAGAGCGAATACAAACGATTGCAAATAGACTCTTGTCAAAAATGTTTTTCTCTTCTTGTAAGAAGTTGAGAAAACTTAGTTTTCGGGAAAAGAGTCATGAAGTTTTCCCTTTTTCTACAAAATGACTTCATTTCTGAAAATGATTTACACGAGTGTTTAAGAAAGTTTCAAAGGGATTCAATCCTCAATATTTTTGAAAAGGGTGAAACATTTTCTTAGACTTGTTGAACTTCTTTTAAAATTTCCTGAAGAAAGTCAGAATTTGTTGCTTTTCATTTGAAAAGTAGTTGCAAAATATTTTAAATAGTGCACTTACTGCTTTCTGTAAACTGTTTCTATTTTTTTGGTTCAACTTATTTTGACAACTTCAAATAATTACTCCTTAATTACCTATCATATCATGTATTGTTATTATTGCAGATAATGGATTCGGGTTTCAGAAATACGAAAGATTCTCAAATATTCTGTTGTTGTAATTCTTGATTATTTGTAATAATAACAAATTCTATTCTTGAAACTAATTGTGACATTTCATATAAATGAAAATTACAGCATATATCATACATAACTATATTTCTGAGGGAGGTACTTTGTTACCCCTACTTTATTATAGAAATATATCAGTGTTTTACTTTTTATCTAATGCCAGTTGTTCAGAAGAAGCAAAATGGTAATAATACTGTTACAAAGCTATAAAGTCGTTTCCCTGAAATGCTAATCTTGGCGACAAACTTGGCGACTTGGCGATAAATTTGGCGACCATTTTGGCGACTTGGCGACAAAAGAAATTTTCTAGAAGGACCTCGAACTTTCAACCTATTTCTACTGGTTTCATGAACTTTTTGGAGATTACGTCACTTCCTACGTAATGAAGTCACTTCCTGTGGAAAAGTATAAAAGCAAGCTCTCAAGCCAAGAAGAGTCAGTTGGATTTTGATCAGCAAGCAAGCTGGTGAGCTAACAAGAAACCTTTGAGCGCTGTGTTGAGATTTATTGGTAGTCTCTGTTGTGAATTTCTACTAGTGCTGTGTTAATACTTGTGCTACGTTTCTTTGCTTAGAATATTTGTAAAATAAAGAGCTTTACTTTTTTTAATCCTGCTTATTGGACTGCATTTACGTACACTCACAAGACGATTTTGTAACAATACTGTGAACTTTTCAAGTTCTTTAATGTATAACTTTGGCAAATGTTTCTGTGTGTTTCAATTTTTTTTATTTAAGTTTCAGAAAGTAAAATGCACCAATTGTATAAATAAAATATTGATTGCCTTTCGCAATTCCTATCTTTTTGTTTTACAAGAAAAAAATTATGTATTGCAGTGTATTTTGATCCAGAAATTAGATTTAATTATCTCTCCTAATAATAAAGGAGAATGTGTTCGTGTGTTGGCGCTCTACATGCCAGACCGCTGGACCAGAGCTACGAGATTTGGCACAAACATACTTGGGAGGATGAGAATGTGCACCTCGGAGCCCTTTTTTAAAAATTTTAATTAATCAAAAAATAATATTAATCAATATAAAATAATTACCTTTCCAATGATATCAATTAATTTTCCGTTCATTTTTTCTCTAATTTTAATAAATTTTTAAAAATATTTTTTGTCATAAATGACAACAATACATTTTATTACTGCAACGCAATTCAAACCGTTTTCATTGTTTAAACAAATATTTATATGCGCGTTTCTCTTCCATTCCTGAAAGCTAAGATAATTTATTTTAATGTTTAATGCTATGTTTTAATCAGCATATTTTCATCCAGCTGAAATGCTGCTGGATGTAAAATGTACCGTGCCATTTTAAAGTTAAAATCAAATGCATAAGGAATAAGAGAGTGAAGATGATGCCATTGTACGATACGTGTCACATACAGTTTCTGGACTCTATTAAGGACGTTTGCAGACAACGAATAGAATAGTTGGAAGGTCACTGAAAGAACATGACTTATATGTCTATAACGATTTGGAATTTAAAATTATTTTGTTAAGATAACCATGAATATCAAATTATATAGACAAGAGATTCAATTGAAATTATATTCCCGGCGAAAGAGCTGGTCGCCGAAGACGGCTATTTATAAATAAGTATATTTGAGAATAATTCAAGATATTTAGGCATAAAGTAAAGACAATGTGTAAGTAATTATATTGGAAGCAATTGTTGTATGAATTTGATCCTCATCTGTTGAGTGATAAAATTGCCTTGTTGAAGTATGAAGTCCCAATTTCTACTTATTTGTTCAATGTAAAAAAGTAAATAAACACTGTGGTGTTATTTTATACTGCTGCCACCGTTCATGAAAAGAAATATTGATTTCAAATTCCAAGAAAAAATAATAATAATCATTCAGTTTAGTTTCATTTTTAGTTATATTAATGTGCGTTTTGAAGCAACGCGAGGGCTATTTAAAATTTCATTCAGTGGATTAATTTACTTATGTTATGACTCAGTTATGATTTCTTGCGCCCCTAGTTTTGATAACGGCTGTTATACGACGATATCTGGGGTGAATAGGCCTATAAAAGTGCTCTAGGAATATGATCTTCAAAATGTTCATGAGAATTTGGAATAGATCAACTAAAGGTACTTCAGGTGGATGATGTGCTTCCACACCTTTTTCTGACGATCCGAATTTTTTTTATTACTACTCAGATGTAACGTTTGAAAACATGTTCAAAAACATAAGAAAGGCCCAGTTCGGGTCCGCGCCGTAGATTTTTTTGTGAAAACGTCGAGATAAAATAATAAAACAAGTGTTTCGTATTAATATATAATTTAATTATCAATCTCTCCAATACAATATTTACACACGGTAGTAAAATTGTTACAGAATCCCGACGTTTACACGAAAAATCTACTACGTGGACCCGAACTACGCCTTTCTTATGTTTTAGTTAGAGTTGCTTTTGATGTCGCCATCTGTTGACAGTATATAGAACTACATTTCGCGTAAGCGTAGTAACACATTATTTACTACAAACGCCCATATTTCTCGTAATATTCAAATTTTTGAATTCACATTTTAATACGATGTTCCTTTCACGTATTTTCAAGTATTCTGTAAGTTTCGTACAATTCGAAAGAAAACCTTGTATGTTATAATCAAAAAACATGCTGAGTTTGAAATTTGCAATTTAAAACCGATTTTTACTGATTTCTGATTAATATCTTTATTGTCTCACTTTGGGTTCTAGTAACACTCTTCAATCTCTTTAAAATGACACCAGAATCAACCTCCTAGCTAAACTCGTTTCCAAGCTACACTTATTTATAACCTAACATAAAGATAATTCATAACAATCAAGCGCAAGCGCCTACACTGATACGATGACGACACAGACAAAACAAATATTATGCAATAGACCCTTACACATATAATCTATCTGTTGTGGGGTCAACCATTCTTCTCGCATTATTAGTCTCTTAGTTATTAGCGATTCTATTCTGACGGTATTTTGCCATACAAGAAAGTTCGACCTACCATCACTGTAACGAGCGGAAAGACGTCTGCACGTTAATACCGTTGAACTAAGCTAATTGTTATTTGCATGCAAGGCATTATTAGTATAATATGATTCAACATCATAAAAGTATAAATAATAAAAAATAATAAATAATAATAAAAGTATAACATCATAAAAGTCCATTAGCTTGAGAAAATTGCAGGATACAGAAGAAAATAAATTTGCATCTAACCCGCGGAAATCGTCAGAGGGTTAAAAATATGCCATATATCTATATTTTTATGATGGTTTTCGTTAAAGTTGGGGAGATAAAATTATGTCTTTTAAATAATCGAACTTCACTTAATATCTTACTTAGAATACAATAAGGAGATTCTTACTTTTCTCAGGAACGAAAAGAAAAAAATACAATTTAGTAAAGTTTACAGTTATATATCAGAACTTGCAATAAAATTCTAGGGATTGATATTCATGAAGACGTAGCATCAGAAAACATTGATTTAAGTTGAATTCATGGGAGAAAATGAAATTGAAACTAAAAGAAAAATTCAGGGAAAATAACTTTGCCTACCTTTCTCGGAAACTAAAAGAAAAATTCAGGGAAAATAACTTTGCCTACCTTTCTCGGAAGATGGCGCTTGACGCGGAAGCCTTATTCTATATGAAAATATGCCTGATGTGCTGTTCGATGCACCTGCTTGCATGATAACTGAGTAATCAAAACCAGGTCTAAAAGGTTTCCTTTCTTCCAAGAAACTTGCAGATTCAGTTTCCTTTTCTATTATAATTTATTTCCGAAGTCACATACATTCTGGGTTTTCATAAAATACCTAAAATATATAAAGACAGGGTTATAGAATGCTTTTTTAGGCAGATTCCTTATAGAAACTCTCATGACACGAGTTCCGGGAAATTTCTGCAGATATTCACCGATCATGACCCCTAGAATCCTAAACCACGCTAAAAAGTTTATATATATATATATATATATATATATAGCTTTTTTGCATGTTATCTTATGAACACGGTAACTGGAGTAATTTGGATTTAAATTTAACCAGCGTGGGATATGTTGTAAGGACAGTGAAACTCTCGGTCCAGTTTGTAAATGGGCTGTCCAGATCAAAGGGGTGAAAATGGTGGGGATAAAATTTCATTTCCCTATAAATCCTTTCCAATTGAAAATATAAAGAAAGTTCAAATTAGGCGAATTATCGTCTTATCATAACGAACAATTTTTGTATTTAAAGTGTTTTGATACTTGCGATTGGTTAAAAGTTATAAACTGAAATGGGCTTTTCCGCCCCCCTAAATTAAAATTGCCTTTTAACCTATGTATGTTACACCTTGTTTGAAAGGTCTCGTCATTTGCAGTCTTTTCCACCCTCTTTCATTCTTGCATCTCCAACCATAATAAAAATAGAGGACGAAATGTTTTTTTCCTTATATCTCTAAGCGAAACGAGTCTACCTGAGCCTTGCGGTTTGCCAACTGGAATTTCTTTGCATTGCATTGATGCAAAATGTCTACATCTGTAACCTTTAGTTCATGTTAAAATGAAATAAATTCGTATTTACAAAAGCGAATAGTTAACTTTACTCCTCCTATTTTCAAGATATTCGCTAATATTACCGTATATGCCATTAATACTCATTAATTAATAAATATATAGTAATCATTGTTGATTATTAAATCACGAATTATGCTATATGAAAATAAATTTTAGTTTAGTTCTATCATAGTACGCATATTTTATTAAAAAAAACATCTATAGTAAAAATTGGTTCCAGACACACAAATATTGTTTAGAAAGGCCATAGTAATTTATAAATCACAAAAATAAATATAGACAGCACAGTTTATGCAAGGACGGTAGAAACAATATCTTTAGAAACGGAGTAAATTGATACGACTTTTTCACAATTCATCAAATATTTTGCTGCCAGAAACAGATGTACTTGTAGTTTCTCAACGAAATTGAAAACTAAGAATAAAATTCTAAAGCATATATCATATAACTAAGTTGTTAATGTGGTAGAAATTTAAATTCTGTGTTAATATTTGAATAATATATTAAAAAACACTCGGATTCAAAGTAAGATTCATCTTAAAAACAAAAAAAAATAAAGATGTTGGATTGAGAGTTTTGACGGAGATATTCAGAAATGGCAGCAGGAATCATCTAGGTTGATTTGCCCTGCTTAGTGACTGGTTTTATCCTAGAGTTCTAGCAGAAGATTTCCTTGTTTGGTAATGACTAGCAACTGATTCCTTACGACAGCAACTAAACGGCTGAGTATCTGAGACAGGGTCACGTGTCAACGAGCCATTTGAGAGAGGAACGGCGAAGAAGAGAGTTAATGTAGGAAAAGAGTCGAGTCATTTTATTCCAATGTGAAACAGGAAAGGAGACTAGTTACCACAATTAGGACAGTATGTTATAAGGAGCAGAGAAGGAGAGACTTCCAGGGCAATATAAGTGGACTTGGCACCCTAAGAATTTCGGAAAATCGATGGAAATATCGATTTTCCAATTTTGAGTGCAAAATGATCCTAGAACCTTTGCCTTAATAATCTGAAAATTTCAAAACAATCAGACAAATATTTAGTGAGATATAAAGTTATTTTGTCTTACACGTTATCAGGTGCTACGCCCACTTCCAAAGTTTACATCATGCATATTTGATGTGCAAGTTGCAAAGCCGTCTAATTTGATTAATTTTTTTCCCGTGAAAGCAAAGCAAGACAGTTGTTTGTAACAGTAACGGTTTATTCTTTGTTTGTTTACAGTTTTTACTGGTTTCGCTTCTTTTTTCGTTTGAATTTCTCACTGTCTATTTTAATCATTTTGATAACAAAACAGTCTTTTTCAAGACTTCATAGCTTTTTATTGATTCTTTGAATATTATTAGCAATTGGAAATGCCGATAAATAAAAGAAAAATACGTTCTCTTGCTATGAATAACAAGAGGTGGAAGGCGAATGAATTAAAACCGCCCAATGAAGCGGTAAGTGAATCAGATCTCCCAAAATTCTTTCAAATTTGCGATTGTCAGATTTGTCCATGAAACCAAAAGTAGATGCTACAACTGATATATGTGTTGTTGAAAGTGAATTTATTTTTGTATCAACAAAGCAACTTTCAAAATTGTTCTGTAATGTAGTTTGTCCTGAATGCCTTCAGAAAACTGTGACTTTGAAGCTCGGTGCTAAATCTGGATTTTCATCTGAATTGAAGGTTATAGGCAACTTTTGTTGCGAAAAAATCAAATCGACTTATTCTTCTAACTATGCTCATAATACACCATGTGCTGAAATAAACTTGCGTGTAACACAAGCATTTTCTCTTATATGGAAAGGGTACTCTGCAATCGAACAATTTTGTTTGGCGATGAATATGCAGCCATATTCATCTAGTACTTTTCGAAACTGTGTTACGAAGTTAGATGAAGCATATAAAACCTCGACTGAACAGATGTTTTCTGTTGTGCGCTCAAAAGTAAAGATTGCATATGACGTCAATGATTCTATGAACATAGCAGACATTTCTGTCACATATGATGCTACGTGGCTAACACGTGGCTATAGATCACTTTTGGGAGTTGGGATTGTTGTTGACATATTAACCGGCTATGCTGTTGATTTCGAAATAATGTGTAAAGTGTGCCGGTTTTTTTCGAATGCTGCAATTGAACTGGGGACAGAGAGTGCCGAGTTCAACATCTGGTATGAAGGGCACAGAAATGAGTGTGGTATAAACCATACTGGATGATCTGGCTCCATGGAGTTAAAGGCTGCGGAAATCTTGTGGAAGCATTCCACTTCGTTGGGGTTCAGATATACCACTGTTTTATCTGATGGTGACAGTAAGACATATCAACATCTTTCAGAATTGAAAGTTCATGGTGATAATGTTAAGATCGCCAAGGAAGAGTGTGTGAACCATGTCAGCAAACGCCTAGGGACAGCTTTGCGAAACTCTGTAAAAGAGTGGCGAGCATGAGGCGTGTCTCTAGGTGGAAAAAACATGGAAGCCTCAGTGATAACAAAATAAAAAAAATTGACAATGTAGTATCAACGAGCAATTTTAAATAATAAAGGTAATGCAGAGGCAATGAAAACTGCAATTTATGCAACACTCTTTCATAGCATATCCACAGATAAAAAACCCCAACATGCCAAGTGTCCAAAAGTCCAAGACTCCTGGTGCTTTTACAATTCGTCAAATTCTAAAGGCATGAAACCAGGAGATCACAAAACCAATGTGAAAACTCCAATCAATGAAAAACATTTGAGCAAGATTTTGCCAATCTATCAAAGACTTGCGTCAAGTGAATTGCTTGAAAGGTACCTTCGTTGTCATACTCAAGATGAAAATGAAAGTTTGCACAATATGATATGGTCGAAATAGCCAAAGGAAATATTTTTCCATAAGCAACGTGTCAACCGCTCTGTGGCCCAATCAATTTCTGAATACAATCTTGGGGTGGTGTATTCCGATACAGAGACACAAAAATGCTTGGGCCTGACTATTGGGAATGTAACACTTCGACTTTCAAACATGTTGCAGTTGCGTAAGCAGTTGTTCAGAAAGAAACGGAATACTGATAAAATTCAAAAAGCTCGTAAGCTTATAAAAAGAGCAATAACTAAAAGGGAAAAACTGTTGAAAAAAAGAAGGAGTGACATATGCAGCTGGATACTTTTAATTCATCATTTTAACTATTGGATTCAACTAACAGTATAATTAAAAATTTAACAGTATATGAACAAAAATACTGTTTCTGATACAATTTCTTTATAAATAATAGACAAATTAAATTGAAGCTGTAAATCTTAGAAGTATTTTACACAGAATAGTTCATTATATTAAATATTGCACAAAATAATACATTATATTACCTTGCTATACTAGTTTCCTTGCACATTAATTTGGTTATTATCAATTTTGTCGTTACTGTTTACACTAATTAATGCTTTGATTGCTTGACCTATATATTACAATATTAATACAGATGTTTGAATGTATTAACATTTTGGCTTTACGTAAACTATTTTATAATCAAAGTTTTTGTACTTGTGTGTGTCTTTAAAACTAATTTTATTCACATGCTTTGTCCGAGATATTTACCCGCTTCAAAATGTTTAATCTCATTTGAATTTGAAGCAAATGGTTTTAAAATTTTTGTTGTGTATTGACTGATATTTGATAAAGAGAACTGCATACCATTTATTAAATATTTTGACAAAAAAAATTAACAAATAAGAAAAGTGAAATTATTCTAATTTTTTCGAATTTTTTCTAATTATGCCTATATATGATAATGCTCATTAATAATTATGGTAATGATATATATTAATAAAATTGATACATTAGGACTTACAGATGTCATGTTATTGCTATGAAAAAAACTAGATTGATATAATTTGTTTTTGTTACAATTTTATTCTGTTGAAATCCTCAAAGCTGTTTTCCTCAGTTTGATTTTTTCCAAAATTGTGTCTGCTACAAAATGAAAAAAAGTCAATGACATTTTATTCTAAGTACTTGAAATTTTTTCTGGTCACTCACAAATACATTTTTAATAGAATTAGGGATGGATTTGTAAAAAGTTTGATTAGAAAATTTTTTAAAAATGTAAAAAGTGAAAAATTCTGATATTTTTCAAAAATTTTCACAAAATTTTGAGGACATTTTTTTTTCTGAGAAACTAATGTAAATATCAAAAATCCGATCCCTAATTCTGTTAAACACATTGTGAGGTCCCTTTAAAAAAATTTGGGGGGAAAATGTTAAACATTGTAAGAGAAGAAGAAGCATTTTAAAAAAAGGCTTTATTTTTTTTTAAAAATTAAAATTTTTAAATTTGTAGCTTTTGAACCTGAAAAATATTTTAGAAATTTAAATTTCTGCACAGTTTACATCTGTCTACTACAAAATTAAAAGAATTTTGGTCAAAATTGTAGAAAAAAAATTTTTGGGCGCCGAGTCGCAAGAAAACATTTATACACAGAAAATTTGAAATTTTTTATACTTCAAAGTGCTGATAAAATAGTATAACTTTATCAGTTGCTGAATTACTTCCGGGAATGAAAAGCTTTGGAGTCGTCTTTATTTTGATGAGTGCAATTAGTATAATAGTTGCCAATATCTATCTACACGCTAAAATTTGAAATTATTTCTTTCAGCACTGAATAATCAACATTATTGCTATGTCATTTACTAATTGACTTGTATTTATTAAAAAAATTAGGATGGGAATTCGGATTATAATTCATAATATTAGTAAGTGATAATCAGAGGACAAGATTTTCAATTTTCTTTTATTTACATTCAACCACATTCGACTGGATTCCTAGCCGCGGTGCGGAAGACTTCGGCTTAGGGATAAAAGTATTCCAGATTCAAAACACCATTCCACCAATGATCCGTAGTATATGCAGATCTGGTAAATCAGATTTCAAGGGTCAAACGTATCTCCGCTTGAGTTGTGCTAAAGTTTGGAAAACGGATGCCAGCTTGACTGTCGTCCTCATCATCTGGCTTAGGCTCAAAATCATTAATTCCATTACAGAATAACCCTCGAATCGCTTTAAAATTGGACGTTAATATAAATAAAATACTGTCTTGTTTCCAAAGATATCATGATGATATTACCAGTGGCGGCTCGTCCATAAGAGCTGCGGAGCTGCAGTCCTCCCTGAAATTATTTTAAATGATTCTATTTTCGATTTTATTCTAATTGGCTTACTTTTTCACTTTGAGAATTCAGTAATCAACGAAAATGGCAAAAAGTAATAAAAATGTAAACAAAGACGGAAAATCAATCAAGAATTAAGAGAGAGACAGACCAGAGCTGCATCAAGTTTTGTCCCTCCTACGGATCCGATATTAACGCAAAGAGCAACGCGAAGCGGGAGAAAAGCAACCCTTTCTTCTCTTGAAATCACATTCATTTGAGCTGCATTTTCTTCAGCTCTCATTTGGCGCGACTTTCTCAATTGGCTCTTTTTCGTTTTTTCTCAGTAGTTCAGTCGTTAATTCGTTTTTTTAATTTAATTTTGGAGGAGTTGTAAATTTTTGCTTCTTTATGCTTTTTCGGGTGCTGATTACGATTCTGAGGTTTGTCACCAATAATTTGTGTTGGAATTTTAGTTATAGCAAAAAACCATAAAACATTCTCCAGTTTTTTTGCTTATAACTCAAAAACTATCAATTTTTAGTATATCATTATTATATACCAAAATAATCAGCACAAAATTTCCTACAACTTAGGTCTATAAAACTTTTGCAGCAATGCTTGTTTCTGAGCTGACGAGAATCCACTGGTTATCATAAAACTATTTTTAAGTTCGTAATACTTTCGTAATCATTAATTGAACATCTGCAGTAGTATAAAGCTAATATGTAAATGTTTAAGTATGCATAATTAAAATTTAGTCTCAATTTCACACTTTCTAAATATGCATTATCTTATGTGGCATCAATCAGTGTTAAAGAACTTGGTTTCGAATTAAGGAATCCCAGTTGAGACCTTCTTTCCTTGATTTTTCCATCGTTTTCCATATTACGATATTCATTGAAAATTAATTGGAATTATAAGATAAGTTTTAACCCCCAAATACTATCATAACTGAGATAATTTTTTAAATAACTAAGATTTTGTATGTGCCTACATCTGAAATGTTTACAAAATAATGAAGAGCATTTCTTTATAAATATTTTACAAATATTTCGCTTTTCTTCTGAAGTAACACTTCTCTTTTAAGTAGCATACATTTCTGATTTTCTTTTATTTGCCAATATTTTAAGACCCGAAGGATTATTCAGAGCTTGCAGTTACTCGCATTTGAGAAGTTTTCTCAAAATAAATTTTCTAATTGAATGAAAAAGAAATTCAGAAACGTATTCTTAGGGGAATACGAATAGGTAAAATCTAATTTTTGCAGAGAAAATTAGATATATCGGTATGAAATACGCTATAATTTTAGCAGGAAAATGATTACATCTGATTTTTTTTTATTCCTGATTCCGGAAGAATCCTTTTAAGTTCGTTGCATGTGTTTCATTGAAAATGTCACGCACGAAAAAATGCCATAATTTAATTTCTAAGTCAGAATTTGGAATTAAGATAACATATGAATTAAAATAATATTTATCTTATTATCTTTCTTATATAGGGGATACTAGGGCAAGATGAACATGTAAACATATAATCATTTGTAATGAATTCAGTTTTTGAGTTACATTATTTTTCTTTGCATTTGTTATTAGGCTGAACTTTTATTGTGTTGTACCTAAATTGATAATTTTTTTTTATTTTAATACAATCAAAGTTATTTTCCATTTAATGTTTTCCATTCAAAATTATTTTTCCATTTCTTAGAAAACTAGTAGCAGCACATATAAAGATGTTTCATAAAAAGTCTGAAGCTACAGAACAAAAGTCGTAATTATAATCGTAATTTCGCGTAATTATATATCGAATAAAAACATTACTTATACACCGAAGTGAACGGCCATTATTTTTAATATATCACGGTTAATCTTGAACAAACAATAAGTGAAGTAGGAATAAACAGAAACTTTTCAAGAATAAAGATAATAAAAATTACGAAAATTTCATCTGGAAATAAATTACGAAGATCATTTTAAGAAAAATGATAACCTTCAAAAGATTGACAAAATAAATCTTAGAAATAGCATATGAAATGAAAAAAAGACTCGATACTTTTGAAGTAAAATGTGGTGAAACCGGAATTACGGCGGAATGGCGAAACTGTTAATGAACCATTATTAGTTATTTAAAGATAACTTGGGGTATACGGATATTGAATTTAAACAAGTTTTTACAATGTTGATGTAATAATTAACATTGGTAAAAATTAAGGCACAAAAACTTTGAATGGAAAGCGAGTCAGGAAATGCTCCAACACTGAAGTATAACTCCTTTCTTTCCAAGTGAATTTTCTACAATGAATGATTTGCCCAAAGAAAACTATCAAATATCAGGAAATTTCATTAAAGTGGCGGTTTGAAACTTTTTCCACAGCGCAAATGATAAATGAAATCTTCAATGAGAGGTGGACATAGAAAAAAGACAAACTCTTAACTGGTCATATTAAAAGTTCTGCTTAATTAAACAAGATTTTACTTAGGATTTATTCCGCCTAAAAGGCACAGTAACAAGTGCGTTTGTTAGAATTGATTATGATTTACGAATTCCTGAAAAAGTTAATTGAAAGAAATTAGTTCCTCTGTCTGAATTTGCTTTTCTTCCGTCTGTATTTTAGCGAAATACCAATCAATGAGGGTGGCAGTCGAAGTATTATTTTCTCAAGCTTAAACTTTAGACCACAAATAGGTGATATTAAGTTAAACATATCTTTATAAGGAAGTAATCCATTACCAATTATTTTTACCAAATTTCATTTTTTTTCTAGTTGGCCACACATACTTAAAAAATCTTGCGTAATACTTTTGGTGAGTTTTTTAAATGAAAAACTGTTAAATGTCTTGCATTATCGAGATAATGAGATAAATGCATGATAAGGGAATTGCGCTTGTGTTTTGCAGATTTCTTCTTCTTATTATTACTCTTTCCTTTTCTGAAAAATGTGTACCGTCGCTATGCTCTTAATGTTCAATCATTGAACTAAAAGTGTATGACGCATGAATCAAACGCCTATAATTTGTCCACATTCGAAGGTGTCATACCTAAATTTTCCCAAATGTGTTATGATGTCTACATTTCACATTCTATATACAAATTATCTTCGTCCCACTGGGGTGCACCGCGAGTACATGGATGAGAAGCCGTTGGATAAGTAAGCGGGACCTCACATCACTGGTGGGTTCAATAAAGGTTGAGGCGTGCCCTCTGCTTGTGACAGTACGTAGCTCCTTCGGGCCTCACAGGCTTTAGCCAGTGATGGTCATCAGGACTCCAGCCTCAGCAACTGAGCTCTTGCAGCGACGGTGCACCTCAAGGCTCCCAGCTAGGTAGGGGTTGTTTCATTTGAAAACCGACTCTCTTCTGAAGTTAAAATCTTTGTTGAGTTATTTTTTTTTGCTACAAAAAGTTGCGCTGAAAATATCACACCTCATCTTCTAGCTCCAATTTCAGACTGAGGAAATAGATCCCTGTCTCTTAAAATTTAATACAGAAAAGATTATTTTATGAATAGACTTGCGCAGATTCGGATTGAAGGAATTTGATCACTTACGCGTTGCGCAATAGGATGGTTCGAAAAACTGAATATTTTTTCGGAACGCGTGAGGAAAAGGTGCCTATTGTAATAAGAAAAAAGCTGCATCAAAAATGTAAATCGGTTAACATCTTCCGTTCGCGCATCGTACTTAAAGTTAATGAAAAATTGCAAAAATCGCGCTTTTTTTAGAATTTTTTAAGTTGGTTGAAACTTTTAAAATAAACACGGTTTAGTTTTTATGCTTGTTTTATGGTTTAAATAACCTAAATAAATTAAAATCTGATCAATAATCTAATTTTTTCCGTTTGCGCAACGTCCCAGAAGAAACAGAAATATACCAATTTTTCGCAATTTTCACTGTGTAATAAAACGAACCAGAACTCACTTGAATTAAATAGAACTAGATTGAACCGTGACGTGGTCCCTACCTACCTACTCTTTCGCACCCCCCCCCCCCCCCACCAACAACTCAGGCTTCTACTCGCCAGTCACCACCATCCACCACGGCCTTCACTTCAGTCTTTCTTTGTCTGTTACATGTGGTGCACGCTTTGGTGCTGTGAGTAACGTGTGTGCTGTGAGTCTGTGATGTACATTGTGCGGTACTGTTAGGTTTAATTCTTATTCTAACAACATTAGCTAATGATGAATGAGGAAACTATAAGTAGTAGGGTGTGATGGCACTTAACCAACACTGGATGAAAGAACGGTGTCATCCACCGAATAGAAAATCATGTAGGAAGCCCGCTCCTTGGAGCACATGCCTCCTGAATTTTAATGAGCTTCCTTTTCGCCACATTTTCCAACATATTGACTGTCAAACTGCAGGGCCTAAATCTTTTAGTGGGCCAATCGGGCGGCAGCTCACTTGCTGTGAAAAACTCCCTGTGGTCGATTATGAACCCATAGATTGTTTGATTCCTGATATAAACAGGAATTTGCTGAGCAAAGGCCAACAGTACTTGTTGGACGTTTCAGATGAAATCACCTGGGGAAATTGTCCAGAAGACTTGGCAAATCGGGACCCTGGTCCTTTGTTCCATTCCAGATGGCTAACTGCGCCCAACCGAGTCCTTAGGTTGTATATAAGTTCATCAGATCCATCCGGAAACTTAACAGAAATAGTTGGCTTCAGGCTTCATCTTAAAATCATACATGCCTGTGAGGTTTGCCATAAAAAAGAGGAAATATTTTACTGATTGACCAAAACATGTCTTTCAAGCAATCCAAACATAACGGTATTTATCTGACGAATTATTTCAAGTTGTCGATCCAATAATACAACGAAATGCGTTCTTTGCGCTCGCAGAGAATGTTTTGTTAGCAGTGCTTGTCGGTGAAAGAGAACATATTTGGGAGTTCGGTCACCGAAGGATCTTCAAAGAAAGACAAATCGTCCCGAAGAAGAAGACTGTTAGAAATTTCGTACCACCGAAGATAAACTTTCAAGCTTCCGATTACATTGAAATTATTAATTGGAATTCTTGTGTGGTGTATCCTCCGCCAATGCTGCGGGACTTAAGTGAAGATGTTATTAAATCGCTCATGAATTCCGACACTACGCCCATCAGAGAAATACAAAAGTTTCCCTGTCACACCCAGGCTGCGGAGAGGTGCATCAAACTTGAGACAGAGGCCTCGAATAAAGTATGTGGACATGAAGCTAGAGATGGGTATGCACGAGCAACATTGAAGTCTAGATCGATTATGCCTAATTTCTCTAAAAAATCAGTCTTTAAATGTGTAGTAGATATAAAAAAGAAAAAGTAAAGAGCACAATAAGCCAAAGAATCCTACTCTATATGGAAAATCTTTGTATATAGTTGTAAATATAATGTAAATACCACACCCAACGATTGGATGGTTGGTTGGGTAGGGTGTGTGTGGAACTACACGTGCAACCACCTCCACGTGGTGAGTTCTGGATCGTTTTGTTCTAGTAAAACAAGCGAAGAGTTGCACAGTAAAAATTGCGAAAAATTGGTATATTTCTGTTTTTTCTTAGACTTTGCGCGAACGGAAAAAATAGATTATTGAACAGAAGTTAATTTTCTTAGGTTATTCAAACCATAAAACAAGCATGAAGAACTAAAGCTTGTTTATTTTAAAAGTTTTAACTAACTTAAAAAAATTACAAAAAGGCGCGATTTTACAATTTTTCATTAACTTTAGGTACGATGCGGGAACAGAAGATGTCAACAGATTTAAATTTTTTCATGCCGTTTTCCTTCTTATTACAATAAGCAACTTTTCCGCACTAAAGCGTTCCGGAAAAAAAAAATATTTATTTTTTTCGACCCATCCTATTCCGCAAGTCTAATCTATATTATTCTAGATGAAAAAATTATTCCTGACATCTAACAAGAAGGCGGGTTTAAATAATTCTTAAATTGTAATTTCCTATTATTGTACCTAAAATGTTGGAGTTATTAACTGAAAGTTATATCGCACATTAATGAAGCAATGTTAATTATGCTGAAATTTACTGTATTCCTTAAATTTAATTTTGAAAATATACAAAAGTTCTATATCTTTTATGCTGGTTTTCTGTGAATTAAGCCATATCTTGAAAATAACCAACTTTATTGAAAATTTTACTTTATTTATACCTTGGAAAAGATTATAGCTTTCAAAGTAAGAAAAAAATTTGTAATTTAGTATAGCTTTCAGTTACGCGTTTTTACCTCAGATAATTAGATAGGGATTGATACTTTAACAAGTTGATCTCTAAATTCATTAATAATTAAAGTTAAACGCACTACTAATTAAACTGAATTACTAAATAAAAATAAAAGAACAAATTCAGGACACATGTATTACATGTTAAGAATCCTGGAAATCATATCTCGTGCAACATAGGCCTTACTATTGATGTAAATACTTTTGATGCTGTTTCGCTCACCTGTTTATAGTTTAATAAATAAAATCCAGTTTCAGAACTTTTTTTCCTTACAGCAGACCGACTGATTCGGTCCCAGCTTCTGTTTTAAATTATTTCTTCCAAACTCCATTCAAAATCTATATATATGAAACTCGATGTATTTATGTATATTTGTTACAATATTACTTCCAAACGGCTGGAGCGATTTTGGTGAAAGTTGGTACAATTGTTTCTCATTAGCCGACTTGAAGTACTATAGGGGCAAATAAGCCCAAACATAGTCCTTCAGGGCAAGATGTGGCAAAGTCGCCTAAATACGTGCAACAAATAGGCCAATTGACATGCTTGGCGATTTTGTCGGCTTTGGATTCATTTCATTGAAATTTGCGAAATTTTCCCTCAATAAAGAAATATTAAAAAGCATTATTTATATTATATTCTTTTATTTCTGGTCTCCCACAATGTTTTGTCTTCAGAAAGGCATGACAACATGTTAGATTTGTACTAACGGCACCATATGATAAATGGTGCTAAAAGAGAAACAATAGAAGAAGATTTGGGTATTAATATGGTACAATAATATTACACTGATATAATTACCCAACCTTCCTTTACTATCTGGAAAACATGGCCAATAGTGGTAGGAATTCCTGAAAACAATTACATTGTATTGTTGCGCTAATAGAAAAGAAAAGAGATTTGATTTCCTGATTAATATATTTTTATTTACAAATTTAAATAATTATTTTGCCAACTTTAACAGAATGATTTATCTTGATTATACTCAATAATGGAATATGTTATTATAGCCCCAAAAATTTGATTTCGTCGATGCACAGGACTTGACAGAGATCTAGTACTACACATCGATATACATTAAATTAATTATTACACCCTTGATGCAGACTTTTTAAAAATTGACATAGTAGCGCTATTAAAACTTAAAACATACTTTCAGCAAAGTTTTACTCTATAATATTAGAGTTTTAAACAAAGAAAAAAACATATTTCATTGCTTTAATTTATAAAATTTTTATCTCTCGAGAGATTTCACTAAAAATATCGGTGCTATGATTAAGCTAGTTATCTTTTTTATCATTTCACGAAGCAGAAAGATAACCTTTGAAAATAGCTTAGGCCAGTATTCGCTGAGTGTCTAAGTTTATATAGATCGAAGTTCTATCATCATCTAAAAAAATTATATTCAATCATAGCATTTCTTCACTTATTTGCTCATAGTCACAATGCATTTTTGTTCATTCGAACTTAACGAAGTATTCTCAACGAAATATTCGAAACGCCATTTGACATATACTTCACTTAAATGGGCCGCAGTTGTTCTGATGTCATTACTTACAATAAACTGTAGCTTGAAGAATTCATCCACAGCCCCATTGTCATCTTTCAGTATATATGGAGGTTGCCTATCGTTATCTTTAAACTCGTTGCTTTTAACTGCAGTATATAGTAAATCTTCTCTTCAATCCCTCTATACATCTGCAAGGACGAGAACCAAATGTAAGAATCACCGGCACCCGGTTCTCACAGACGCCCGACTTCGTTTCTCTGTGTCATATAAGCGAATATACTTCACACAAAGAAAAATCTCCCAGTCAGGGGACGTGCGGCCTAGATTACACCCAAAAGCTTCAGCCCTTTTAATTAGCGAGCATATAGTTCGGAGTAAGAAAAAGGATTAAAAACTAATTAAACATTAAACCATTAAAAAATTGCATAAAAAGTTAAAGCGATTAATATTCAAGTTAATCATTGCAAAAAGGAAAATGATTTACTGAGAAATTTAATAAAACTTAAAAAAGGTCCGTTAAAAAGTTAAAAGTTGCCACATGGCATGAAAGCAATTTGGTGGCGAAAATATTAATTATTTAAAAAGTTCTGGCACAGCCGAAAAGGATGTTATTGCATAATTGCAATCTAACACAACGCCAGGTACTCTGCTAGTTGTTTTCATAAAATGCAAACTATGTAAGAAGACTGTACTATGGAATGCTATTTCGTATCTCAAAAATGTGAAATGTCTGTACCAGTTAACTGTAGCCCTTGTTAAAGTGAAAATAAATCCACATAAATAGCAACGATACTGATCTTTTCTTACGATTTACGTTTTTTAATGATATTTTTAAAAATTATTTAGAAATTATTACCGAATATACAGTGACCATGTGTAATTATTAAAACACAAAATAATCTGAGTATTGACTAATAATTGCAGTAAATAAAGAATAAAAATTTGTGGCTGCAACCTATATTTTGTATTTAAAAAGGTGATCAAGTAAGGTTAGTGACAAAAATATATTGCTCACAAGTGTCAATAATCAAAAAATAAAAGTAAAAAGCATAATTTATACAGCGAAGGAAGAGTGTTCATGTTTGAAACGAAATGAATTCATATGCCTTTCTCACAGCTCATTTAACAACGAACTTTATCGCAACTTACGATTTCTTAGGTGGATATTTATTCTCATTCTTTGACAATATAAAACAAATGTGAATTCCCGAAACTGCCACGCAAATTTGATTGGTTACATTTATTTCATTTAATAAATCATCGCGTCCTTGTTGGTTGGTTTGGACATGATTAGCTGCAATGCATGTTTACAGCGAGTCCACAAATAAGCACGTAATAGATTAAAAGACTTAAGACTGATACATGAATTTAATCATTTAAGCGGGTTCAGGAATTTCACGATTGTCAACAATTGGTTCGTAAAACTTGAGGCGTATGATTGTTATTTATCCTGTTTTGTTATTTATACTGAATTTAAAGCGGGTGTCAGGATCTTTCTGTATACAAATTCAGCATTAAATATACATTGAACTGATGATTTATTACACGTTTTTAATGGATTACTTTTTACAATATTTATTCACGTAAAATATGAGGTGTCAATTCTTTTACTGTACCATCAATGATTTACATTACTTAAAAAGTGTGCCTTAATCCACAATCCCGAAGAGCAGATGTGGCTCAACAATTCCTCGTATTATTATCAGCAAATATTATTTATCAGAAAAAATTAATAACATAATCAAAAATAAAATAAAATTAAATCTAAATCATATTTATCCTCACGCACTGTATTACAGAAGACAGTAAATTTTATTGTGGCAAAAAATTAACATTTAAGAAATATAACCAGCAGCATTTTTATTTAGTATGTTGAAGTGCAATTCGTCCCATATTCCTCTCCAAACAAATTAGAAATAATTTTACTCTCTACCAAGACGCATTTGTTCTATTAAATATGTATAATATGTATGAACATTTTCGAATAAATAATTTGAATCAGATCTTAATAAATTAAAAGTCTCTCTTTATGGTGGTTTTAGATAAAACTTTTTTATTACACTGCGATGCAAGGTATAAAGAAGTTGCGTAAGTGACAAAAATCAAAATACAGAAGTTATATATTCTATCATCACACTACAGCCAAATCGGCTGGCCTTCTAGGCTTTTCTGTTCTTATTTTCTTTATTTTTGGGGTTATTTTTTTCTGCGAGAAGTCGAGAGTATGCCAGTACCTGTACACTCATATGCTCGTCATTCGACCTAGGTTCAGTACTACTAGATCTATCCGAAAATAGTCCTCGTGTTCCTTGAAATTGCCACGTTAATATAACTAAACTAAAACCAAAGTTGTAAAAAAATAATTGAAATATAAAACAAAGTAAGATTAAAATATATTAAATAAAAAAACTCAGATTATATATATATATATATATATATATAAAATAACCCATTTTAAGAAAAGTAAAAAGACAAGGAGTGGCAATATTATATTAGAGTAAACTATTAGAGTTTACAGAAGAAACAATCAAGATTTCTTTATCCTTTCTAATCACTGGTTTGATTTCATAGCACTAGCGAGAGATTTCTTTGTTTGTAATTACTTGTAGCGAGTAGCGCAGGTTTCTTATTGCAATAACTGAACCGATGAGCCAGTGACAGGTCACCTATGTCAATGAGCCATTTAAGAGAAGTGCTGTGAAGAAAAGAGTTAATGTAGCATAAAAGTAGGATAGTCTTTCTTCAGTGAGATCTGAAGATTATTTGCTGTAAATGTGAAAGATGTTATAAAGAACCAGCATTCTCTGGCTAGACTTTCCTGATTCAGAAGAAAGAGAGAGAAAGATTCCTAATACAAATTTTTACCTTTAAATTGCTGCACGATACTTGAAGGTGCGGTATTCTGGTGGTCAGATTTCATTTTCGGGGCCGGAGTGTTTGAGATACAAACCCGATTCAACGGAAGAAACACCGTCTAAGAGGTACAATTCACGTTAAATTGGTCGTTGACAAATAACCTCCCGTTAGTGCGGCACGGAAGTTTGGAGGAGCGAATGTCGGCAGAAATGTCGTCCTCGTCATATGTCCACAGTTCAAAATCACGACGTCAGTCCAAACATATTCCTCTTGTTGCTTCAGAACGGGATGCAAATACAGAGGGAGTTCGCACATTTTTAGAACTATTTTGGTTTCGTTGTAGGGAAAATACGATTGTTTGCAAAAATATATTTTCGCAACAATTACATTTTCGAAGCTCTAAGTTATCATTTGCAACATAATATTTTTGTTTACATACAAATTTGCGCTTTTAATGAAACGGTGGAGGGAAGGTCACATTTTTGTTCTTTCCAAAGAGTGTTCATCACATTCAGTTACTTAAAGACTCAGTGAAAGCCATGGTTTTTTTATTTCTAAAGCCACAATGGGTAGTATTGTTAATAAGTAAGGAACAAATCGTTTAAGTTTTGTTTCAATAGGGAAAATTGTTTCAAATACATATCCAAGGAAAAAATGCATTTCTTCGAATATTGCAAAAGTGAGATTTTTAATGTTAAATGAAAATCCTCCAAGTCAAAGATTTGATGCAAAATCATTAAAATGCTCAGTATCAACAGTAAAAAATATTAACACTGATTTGAATCCCAAAAGGGCAAAAAATAAAATTTTCATCGTCTTTCTCCACATGATATCACTGAACGCATAATACGCCGCAATAAATGCATTTATCAGGACAAAAATGGAAAAATTGTTGTAACAATAGATAAAGCTTGAGTCTATTTAAATTACTACAAGAAAAAAATCATTTTATTATCATCAAAGAGGAGAAAAAATCTTAAAACATGATTCAAAGTATCTGAAGAAAGTTGTCCTAAGGAAATTATGATTGCTGCTGATTATTACATAAAGGCAAAATAAAAGTAAAGAGAGAGGATAAAATGTTAAGATTAACTCCAAATAATATCAGGAGCATAATTTATCTAAAATTTTCAATTATGAAATAACATCTCTTTAGCCACAATGCCATCAATCAGTAGAATTGCACTAAAACAAAACAAGGAGCCGCACATCACAATTCCCCTGTTAATTTCCTGGGAAAAACAGAACAAGAATTGGGTATTAAGACTATAACCTTCACTGATATTCCTGGTAAATAGTTCTGCACCACCCATGAGCTTTTGAGATTTTGAACTTTTAAAAACCGCTTTACCCAAACATTGATCTACAATCTTTTCTGGACTTTGGAAGCTTTTCAAGAGAAACGGAACAAAATACCTCCTCTGCTTAGAAAAAACATTAATCTCATAAAAGTTACGATGTAGAAATATAGTTAAGAATACAGGCTATCGAATTGAGCATTTCAAACACAAAAATATTATGTAAAACAAATCTTAAAAGACCATAAATATCGTTCTAAAAATGTGCAAACACCCTCTCTATAACTAAGAAAGCCGCTAGATGAGTGAAAGCTTGAATATTTTAAAGTTTCAAAATACCTATAATTGAGACAGGTGCTGGAATTGGGATGAATTAAAGTCGTCATTGCTTATAGAAATATAAGTAACATTGAAGGGGCTAGATGATACCTCAAAATATTCCCTGCTTCATCATTGATTCATATTAGTTAGTTGCAAATGATATTCCAGACAAAATTTCAACAATAAACATTTATTTTTACATTTTAACAAGGTATGTTGTGCAAAACAAACTCGTCAATCAGAACATTAAAACGTTTGAACATAAAACAAAAAATATCTGCAGAACAAGAATCCGGGCAATACATCTTGTATCGGAAGTTACCATGTGAACAGAAGTTACCTTGGTGAGTAGAAGCACACTTTCAGTTAGGAGCGAAGGGACTACAAGTACATCTGGATTACCACATAGCTGATTATTAACAAGCCGCATCCAATTGCGGATGAGGGAAATCTAAACCAGTCGGAAGGCTTGTGCTCCGCCTAGGCGAGATGGCTGACATAGTCTGTTGTACTGCTGTAGATCCAACAAAGGAGGCTCATACTCCACTGAAGTGAAGGCGTATAGTTGGTGCTGCTCTCTCCCTCTGTCTGAACTGGCAAAGGCACTCATATAAATGCGTTGACCAATAGTCCGCTCGCAGTACAATTGCACCTTCTTAGCATCTTGCATGAAAGAATAAAGCTCTACCTGCCGTCCATGGCAAGGTGAGAGATGAAATGCAATGGCAAGTAAAAAGTTTTCGGAGGTCGCCACAATATCATAACTGCGAATACCTGATTGTTAAAAGTGTAAATCATTTACTTAAGAAAACCGCACTAAGCGATCAACATCTATTGCTAGATCATTTACTAGATGATTACTAACCGTTAGAAACAATTAGAATGAAAGTATTTATAATTTTCCATAAGGTTAGTATTCTACATTTTCCCGAGTAGTATTCATTATTCTACCGAGATGGAATTCTTAAATTACCTTCATTCGCATCGGCCGTCAATTACTTTGATTCCGCAACTATTATGAATATTTTATGGAAGATGATTTCCTAATTGCTTGTGAGTAAACGTTCGTAATTATAAATTATTATTAACTATTCTGCAGCATTGAGTTAAATACCAATGTTTAGAGAAGTCTTTAAATGGAAATATTTTATGGATAGAGACTAAAGAGTTGAAATTGACATGCTGTATATTTATCACCACTATTATGCTTCCTATGCTACATATTCTCTAATATTATGTATAATTCGAACTGAAATATTTACATCTGTCAAATAAGTTTAAGCTTATATTTCTTACAAATAAATCTAGATGAAAATTGGTTGATTAAGAAATGTTTGAGGATTTTACCCTCTTTGTTCGATTCATGTCATTCTTTATGAATTAAAATTTTTAATATTAATTAATATATCAACCCCTATTATTTTCCTAATTTTTGATATCCTTAATAATTAAGAAATTATACGTTCCATTCTCTAGACTCTATGCGAAATGCAGTTTACAATTAGCGTTATGAGTATTTATTTACAAATATTTCCTTTCTTCTCTAAAATAACATTGCTAATTAAATGAAATCTTTTTAGAAATTAATATTGAACAATGAATAAGTTTAAAGAATCCACTAGATGAACTTTCTTAAGGCGTCACTCATATGAGATGATTCAAAATAACAATAGGAATACTTTTCTGTATGACATTCCGACAAAAAGTCCAAAAAAATTCACCAAGAATTTCACTGAAATCTCATGTGATCCGAAGCGAAAGGAGAAGAAGAAATAAAGAAATACTCAGAAAAAATATCCTTAATGCCAATTAGTAGAAGCAGACAAAAAAACTTACATTCTAACCCCATTACATGCAGCAACTTGCACACTCGCTTTGAAAATGGCGCCGTTAATGCATAAAAGGACGCTATCAGAACTAATAATAGCCTAGCTTCATCTACTGAGAAGTATGTAAATGGAAAACCTCCAAACATTTATATATAAAAGATCTTTGTCAGCAGAAATTGAAAGGAAAATTTGGTTGTATCTAATTTTAGTTTTATTTTAAATGATTTATGTCTTTTCGTTTAGTATTTATATTTTACTAGCTGTTACCCGCGACTTCGTGCGCGAAGAATTTGAATTATTAATTTTTTAAAAAGAATCACGAATGTAAATGTTTCGTTACATGTTGAAACGGGAAATTAAAAGTTTTGACTGTTGACAATACATAATTGGACGACTAACAGGAGTGTATGCTGTTATAGTTAGGCAATTTGTTTATCTATGCTAACACACTTCTGTATACTACGTTTTTTCTTTTACGTTTTTTGCACGGATGTAGAGGTTTTGTGGTCTGGACACACGTGAGCACGCCATATATAGTTTTCCATGGGAAAAATATGGTTTTTCCAAATGTACGCCTGCCCCTTTGAGTGTCTGGCCTTGAACCTTGCAAATGCTAATTTTATAGGGAATTGTTACATTTTGAACTTGGATGGTAAATTCTTCGGTATTATCGGAATGCGTGAAATTAAAAACACTCTCTTTTTTTTAAACACTCTCACGACGTGTTGACCTAGGTGTGCAATTTGTAACCGTGCGTAGTGTCGGTACATCGAGATTACGTATCAATAGTACTGGCACACCGATTTTTAATCTCAGTTTGTTGGAAGAGTATCCTTGACAATTCTAAAGGAGTTGAAGAGCTTGTTATCTGTTATATGAAGAAGTTGATGTTAATTATTATTGCCCATTAGCATATCTACAGGTAGATATTCTATAATTCCTCCCTCCATTTGTGACATATTTTTTTATTTATCTGACCTAAACTTTCATCAATCAGTGCCAAAATTACGAATTGAACAGCCATTCTCTATTCCTCATATATTCTCCGTTACTGTAAATTACATCATTATACTCAATGGTATCATGAGGCCCTTAAAATCTGTGGAATATACCATCCATCGTGCTATATGTCATCCACTTCTACCATTCAAAAGAATACATAAAACAAAATACTATATCTTCGCATATTTTCCTTTAGTTATAATTAACATTATTTTCTAAATTTTAATCTAAACACTCTTGCAGCTATATCATATCTATCAATAGATTTCTGTCCCGACATCAATTTATCGACAGCTTCTTGAATAAAATCTGATATGGAAAAGATACAAATATAAATAACTAAAATTAAATAGACTGCAAACTCGAAAAATGAAAATCAAGCATCGAGTTGAGTAATTTAAGTTATTATTCCATAAATAAATTATTTGTTTATTTTCTCTGAAATATCACATAATCGCATCTTTCTTTACGATCACGTGATGTTTGACATTAAAAATAAGTTATTCCACGTGTGCTGTGAAAGCATAACAAACAGACACACTTTCTCATTTAATATATTATTAAGGATTTATTATTTGTTAGGAAACGCAGGTAAAAATGACAGGTAATATGAACTGCGGTGATTTTTTAATCTAATTAAATAAGCTTTAGAATTCTTTAAGAACCAATGAAAACATTGCCAAACGATATTTGAAAAAAAAAAAAACTGAAAAAATAATGCCAAAGTAATTACACCGTTGCCTAGCAATTCATCAGTATCAACTCTATGTAGTATCATTAAATTTGATTTATTTTAAAATCGTCTGCGTGTCAACTTTTTATTAAATTTTGAAAAATTAATAAAAATTGAAGGACAAATGTCACAGATATAAAATTGATAAAAATTGATATCATTAGAAAGGTAAACGTTTGAACTTTAAGATGGTATAAAAATAATTTTGGGGGGATAATTTGGTCCGAACTTACAGCGGAAAAACGGTTTCGGTTACTTTTCAATTAACTGACTGTTTAATTAACTTCTGAGCTTTAAAAAGTTGACAGTAATCTTCCCCTGGTCCTAATTAATAAGTGTGCAAAGTTTGATTGAAATCAGTGACGTGGTTTAGGAGGAGATGTGGAACATAGATACAAACATACAAATATACAAACATACAAAACCACAATGACTTTTATTTATATTAAGATTTGCTTATTTCTAACTAAGATGTTTTACACAATTAAAAAAAATCAATTGGAGAATATTTAAGATCCGAAGGAGTATTTAGAGCATACACTTGCTGGCGCTGGAAATGTTTTGTAAAAAGTATAATTACCCAGCTGATAGAAAAAAAAATTAAGAAATATCACTTGCGTAATTTGCTATTCTTAAGGGAATCCAACTAGTTGCAACTTTTCTTTTTTACGTAGAAAATGAAATCTACCAACATAAAACATTCGATGGTTTTAGAAGAAAAATAATTACGCTGAAGAGTCCTTGTTTAGCATCTCACATACGTTTCATTGAAAATGTCACGTTCAAAAGAATGCTGTAATTCAATTTTCATGCCAGAAATTGGTGGGAACATAAGTGCTAATTAAAATGAATTAAGATTAACTTATGTGTTTATCTTCTTATGAATAAAGAAGTCATTAAATTAGGTTGTACCACTTTCCAATATTTGTATATTTTATATACGAAATAAATTCAAATTATTTATCGTTTATTATTTTTATCATAAAAATAATTAAAAATAAAGAGAAAAAATTAAAATACAGACAAAAATAATATGCTAGTTATAACCTTATTACATAACTACCTCTCTCGTGAGTTTAAATTAAATTAACGCATTAAATTTCAGATTAAAGAATGTTCTTAATATATATTTGGAAAAATAGGTTTTTGGCTTTCTTTGAATGATATTGATTTCCATTGTTCTTGTTTTTTGTTTGCAGCTGCAATTGTGCGCTACTTAAACATTATATAAATTTTATTGTCTAAATTTTATTGTTTAAATTTGGTTATTTTGTTGTTTCTGTCTAAATTTTAAGTTGAATTTATTTTTTTAAAAATTATTCTACTTTTTCTAATTAATTGTTTTTAAGCCCTTAATATATATTTAATTTTCTTACGAAAAATTACAAAAAGTAAGATATTTTAATAATCAATTTTCTGAACTTTCATTGTCAACTTTCAACATTCATTTGCATAAATTTTGTAATAAGTGCATTTTCGTTAACCCATTAAACGCTAAAACTGCAAGGGATTAATTTTTTAGTGTAGAGATAATATTAATTGTTAAGTTTAACTTATACAACATTAATTTATAGTAAATTTGGAAAAGTTGGTCTTAGCTTTTAAAAAATCGAGTGTTGCGTTCACGCTTTGTCAGTGGAATAAGAGTACGGATTTTATGTGAGTTGAATTGAATGTACGAGGAAATATCTAAGTGTTGGATGGTGGAAAACTATTTTAGTTTTGATATGTTCCGTTAAACTATAAATAAATTAACAGGTAATTTATTTATTATCAATTTATATGATATTTTCTTTTTAAAATATCTGATTATTCGCAGTAAATAGTTTCTAGGACGAAAAGTTTGACTACAATCATGGAATACACTATATTACAAACTTTGCTTCGATAAACAGTCAAATTATGCTTATAATGCAGTCCACTTTTATATTCGGTTTTTTTAGACCCAACTTCTTCATTACTTAACATACTATATATTCCTGTTGTAGATCTTTATCTGGATAAATCTACACTTTTTTTCAAAGCATTTTGCAAAAGAAATAATGTAAATTCACGGAAATAAAATCTAAATCCAGGATATTTGTTTTTATTTTTAGTAATAGACAATCCTAATATTTCCGACATATTAGTTAAGGTTGCATCAACGTAATTAATAAATATTGGAAGTTCTATATTTTTCCACGCATACCTATACTGTAATTGGCTGCTAAATTATCGCATAAATCAACTCCTCCCACTTTTGTGTTATACTGTTCAATAGGACGAGATTGTGAGACAAAAACTTTTTTCATCAACGTTCTTGAATAATGGGCCTGAAGTAAGTAATTATAAGCCATTGTACAGCATTATTATGAATATTTCAAAAATTATCGTATCTTCTTCGCCACCAACTTTTGCATTTTCTGGAGAAATAACAAAAAGATGGATTTCATTCTTTTCATCATGATCAAAAAATCTGTGAAGAACATCTTCAAATGTAAGATACAGGGTGTCCAACAAAGGACTCCCTCATTTTAAAATTAAATAACTCGGCAACGGAGATCGATAGAAAAACGAAACCAGTGATATGCTTAGTCTGAAAGCCGTAAAAATCTGATACAAAAGTTTCAAAATTAGTTATAAATGTTGCCGACAGGTGGCGCTGTACGTTGTAATCACAGTTCAGATTTCGAGAAGAAAGCTATAAACTGTCATTTGCAAGTAATCGTTGCAATCACATCACAATCGATTCAAATTAGGCATTTTTCGTGCTTGCCAAGGACAGTTTATAGATTTCTTATCGGATTCTGAATAGCTATTACAACCTGCAGCGCCACCTGTCGGCAACATTTATAACTAATTTTGAAACTTTTGTATCAGATTTTTACGGCTTTCAGACTAAGCATATCACTGGTTTCGTTTTTCTATCGATCTCCGTTGCCGAGTTATTTAATTTTAAAATGAGGGAGTCCTTTGTTGGACACCCTGTATATCGTTTTAGGCATTTCATTGACTGCCGAAGGAGAAAAATTACCTCAGTGTCTAATGGTGAAAGTAAGTGGCTAAAGTACTCTTTTACCGTTGACGATGCGTCAGCGCAACAACTCTGTTTCTAATCCCGTACAGAAAACCACAAATAACTATCTGATGGAATTTTATTATAGGCATTGACTTTGAGACACAATAAATCACCTTTGAAACTCATGTTTCTCTATTTGTACTTTTTCTCCAGAAAGACCAGGTCAAATATTTTCACTAAAAATTCCATGAAGTATGGAACTCGTTTTTAAAAATAAAATAATCGTTAAAGGCAAATGTTTTTACTGAAATATTCTCCACATTATGCCCTATTCAAAAACTGCTATTAACATAAAATTTGTTCGGTAGATAATTTTGTTACAGGTATTTATTTTGACAGTTGCTTCAACGCAACACCTGCTCTTAATGGGTTAAAAACAACTACAAGAAGGCAGTTACCAGAAATGGGGAAATATACAGGGATCGCTAGCTAAGAAAGCTTTCGTGTTTAAAACAGCGATAATATAATTTACATACACTGGTGTCCAAGCCATAGTAATAATTATAATACTCATAATTCGTAAGATTCGAGAAATTCGGCGATAATATGAATACAGTAGATCACAATCAGTCGAGGAGAGTCATGGGACATACATTAGTCAGAGTTCACATTTTACATTGACGATTTGCTGACGAGGGCATTTAGAGGGCCGATCAGAAAGTGATGAATTAAAAATAAACAGTTTGGAGTCACCTCGTTTTACGGAAAGCTGATAATGGTTTGTAATTTTCATCGATGGCTGTATTTCTGTGCGCAATACTTAAATGCATTTTCGTAAAAATAGCACGTATTTTTTTGGAAGATGTAAAGGTTTGCTTAAGAAATATGAATTTTTTCGCCTGTTTTTTGCTTATAACATGCAGAGTTTCCAATCAAATAATACGAAACTGATAAAATACGTGATCACATGTTAGCGTAGCATTATATTGAAATTTGAAGTAAGTACTTGGAGTATTTGAGGAAATATGCTTATTTGTTACAAATACTTTTTAACTATGCATGTGCAAATCATATATAGTATAATTTTCTTTTATAATTTGGTAGCCATATATATGGAGCACTTATATAAAAATTCCAGTTGATTACCGTTAAAATTCAGAAAGATATAGGCAACAGATAAATTGCTTCCGTTCTCTAAGAGAAACAAAACTTTGAGGGGTTTTCTACAAAATGGTGATTAGTTAAACTTGAATCTTCGAAAGGTGTACTGAATTGTATGAAAGTTAAATATCCTGAATACTCATGTATACATATGAATTAAATACATACTTTATATTTCAGTTCAATGAAAGTAAGAATTCATCATAGTATCCTAGTATCCCATTCCATGATCTCACTCCACTCGACATTTTATTGCAAGCTTGCGACTTAGAAATAAATTATTGTGAATAATTTACCATATTTCAACTATTTGTAAAAGGCCGCTCCATCTAACATAAACACGGGCTAATAGGGTCTTCTAAACTAATTGGGTTGCAGAATAAAGCAAATGAACAACACTTAGAGATATGTAAATAATTGAAAAAGGTAATAATATGCTGGTTTGAGAAAACTTAACGCTCCTAGCGGCACAAACGTCTTTTTTCGTTTTCCATGTGTAATTCAAAAGTCGATAGCTCGTATTTATATGTATATTTTCTTAAACAATCATGGATAAAGTATTCTTAAAATGTCAGAGATATAATTAAATACAAACAATATCGATTCATTTACTTTAAAAGCTAAGTTTTCTAACCTGACTGCTAAAAGTTCAAAATAGTTGGGCTCTTGGAGGGTTAATGTAAATTTTTAAAAGGGCTGTTTAGCTAGAAACAAACTTTCAAAAATGATTACAAGATAAAGCTTAAAATGTGCACGTTTAGTCATACGTAGGGGTTCAAAGATTCTTTCGCTGGCGTGGTGTGGTAGTTTAGAGAGGGGATGCCAACTCAGGTGTCGTCCTCGTCGTCTGGCCGCAGTTCAACATTACGATGTCCGTCCCAAAATAGCCCTCGTGTTTCTTTAAAAGAGGACATTAATATAACTAAACTAAACTTTAAAGCTTAAATGAATTTATAGTATAATTGTACGTCTTTGTAATTTGAATTTTCTGGAAATACTCTAGGAAGATGAAACGCGAGATGCAAGCAAATATTGAAAATTTCGACCTTTACGAACGTGAAGAGGTTTTATAATCAGCAGGTATATATATTTTAGAAACATTCAGACGATGGGAAGCCAAACCCACAAACGAATCTGAAAACTTCGATGAGATTACAGCTAAATGTAACCCTAGTTTACTTCAGCCTTGAAGTCTGGTTCATTAAATTCACCACAAACTCGCCTGTAATAGAGAATGTATTTAGTTTATTAAGATTAAAAGACTATTTATTAGCTACGGTAGTCCTACATTATAGGGGCACAATCTATTTCAGGCTCAGATAACAGGGACAGAATTTAAGGGACATAATCTCCGAACTTTCACCTGACGCCAGGGGAAGAACATTTGATTCCTACGGTTTCAACACACACCATACCCACAAACACAGAGGATCTACGGTGAAATCCAATTTCTAACTTGACACCCATCCGTTCAAAAGCCGATATTCCCCTTCAGGCTACTGTGAATCCACGACACCATGATAAAGAACAAATGTAGTAAGATACGCGAGTAGATCCTCAAATATAAATAAGAAAATTATCTTTGGACAGAGACAGTAATTTAAAATAAATGAATTTATTTTATAAATTCGATTATATATTCCCAGTTATAAAAAAATGAACAATATGAATTATGTTTTCATATATGAGAATTAAATTCTCTTAAATCTTGAGACATCAGAAGCCAATGTAACTATAATTGCTTGTGTATCCAAGGTGAAGAAATCACCACGGATATACAGAAAAATTGTGTCTCTGTATTTTGTTGGAATATTATTTTATGAATGTCATGCCACTAACCTCCACGTAGCTGTTCCGACTCTCACCCGAAAGATGTGAAATGAAGAGTGGAAGAAACAATTGTGCGTCAGCGAGGTGGTAGACGCCATGAAGGAAGTTGGTCTCTCACAGGGCCTGCACATTTTTGTAGGGGTTCTTGGTGTGGGCTCCGAATGATAATTATGAGCAATCTTAAATGAGGATAGTAACTGTAAATATGTACATAATTCTTATTTAATCATATATATATTAGTACTAATAAACTGGTGAAAGAAACAATAGTGAATTCCTTCCAGTCTGGAGTATACAGTTATTACAATGAATAACTACAGATATTACGTAGTTAATTTCCAATAATTCAAAGATAGCTAGCTTAAAATAGCTGGTTCAGTTGAAACAAACTCTACTTAGATTCCTTAGTATTACAAACACTTCTTTAATTCCAAAATTTATTCAAAATAATAACAGATATTTCATACATTTCTTATCGACTGAAGACTTTTCTATCAGTTTAAAATCATTGGATATTAAATCGAAAGCGCCAAATGTCCTGCCAACCTGCAAATGGAAAAGTAGGATTGCATCTCTATAGAAAAAGTTTTTTAGCAGATAGATTCGTAAAAGTTTCTTGAAAATTAGTTACCAAATGATAAAGAGGTTATTAAGAAAGCATTAGTATTTTAGAAGTTCATCATCCGGGAACAAATGAATCGGAAAATATAATTTATCAAAAGAAATATTTATTTTAATTTTAGAAACCTTTGTTCAAAGGTATGTTACTCATTTTTTTTTCTCCAAAAATGCTTCTTTTTGCGTAGGGGAACGGCGAGTAGTGTTCTTAGGGACTGTCGGTAGATAGCAGACCATTATTATGCCTACAGTACAGCCGTAGCATCAGTCTTCCATGTGCAGATAGTTGATTGACATAACTGCTGTATGTCGTTCTTAAGTAAATTTTCTTTGTTTGTGAATCTTTAAGTGTTTGCTTCGGATAACTGCTGACATCTCCTTGAACTTCTACAAGTAAGAATAAATGTATGAAACTAGTGTTATAATTTACCTTTCTTCCTTTGACACGACTTTAGCCTTCATTATGTTTTTCTCTTCAATGTCCGTCGGGTAGTATGGGCCATGCTAAAATCGGATAGTATGGGCCATGCTAAAATTGGGAAGTATGGGTCATACTAAAATCGGGTAGTATGGTCATTTGAATAAAACATGCTTTTTAACCTTGAAAAAAACGCTTAGGTTTAAGAAGCCTGAAGGCGAGGGTCGAGGACAGTGGTTTGTGGAATGCCATGAAGCTTGCAACTCCAAGCGTGGGGGGGGGGGGCGCGATGGCCTGGTATCAAGGCCTTGGCTTAGGGATTGGAGGATTCCAGGTTTTAAACCCGCTTCCACTGTATGGGACCCGTTGTGAGCTAAATCACATGTAGTGGTCAAGCGCCATCCAGTTGGTGTGTTCCGGGAGGTTGGAAAAAGAGTATAAGTTCATGTGTCGTTCTCGTCATCTGCTCTCGCATCAAAATTACGAGATACGTCCCAAAATAGCCCTCTAGTTACTTCAAAACGGGACGTTAATATAATTAAACTAAACTAATTGCAATTGCAAAGCTCATGGTTAAGGGTGATTGTGCAGCTTCTTTTTAAGGAGCACCCAAAGGGTAGAAGTCTGACTTGGTTCCTATGCCTACTGACTTTAGCTGGGCATATTGGTCTGGCCTTCACACCTAGGGTGGCCCTGCCAGGAGAAAATCTCCCGGTGTACTTCACCCAGACCGCCCAGTGTCACCCCCCGCCACGTTGAGGCAGCCAGTAGGACTTGGGGGGAAGGAGCTGGCTTGGAGAAATATTTTAACAAACTTATAAGCTACGGTTCTCACAATCGCACCTCGTTGTTTTTACGAGGGTGGAAGAGCAACCAAAGGTTGAAGAAAAACAGTCCTATGAGCCTAGCTACAGAGTTGAATCTAATTAGCCGGGAGGTTGAATGTCACTCCCTAAAAAATTGTATTAATCCATCGGAAGGACTATTGGGAGTATTCTTCCATACAGAACTACAGCAGGCTGTAAACAAAGCTGATACAGTTCCGGTTCTCATGAAGCAGATGGCGCTCCAGTTAATCAACGAAATCCCTGGAGTGGATATCCAGATTTACACAGATGGGAGCAAAAATGAAGAAAATCAATCCGGGAGTGGGATATATATTAAGACCCCCAGAGAAGTCAGAAAAATTAAATTGAGAAACCCGGATAATTGCTCGGTGTTTAGAAGTGAACTGTTGGCTATTGAGGCCGGACTCGAGGCCATTTTGAATGAAAACAACTACAGGGCGGTATGGATATTATCAGACAGTCGAAGTTCAATACAACACTTGAAAGACTGGAACAACGTGGGCGATCGTACTAGCATATCTATACTCAAATTACTTAGACATATAGGCGTGGATCATGAGGTGCACCTCCAATGGATACCCTCCCACGTGGATATTTATGGAAACGAGGTTGCTGACAATTTGGCGAAGCAGGGCACGGCTGAACCTTTGTGTTCAACCCCCTCCTTAACATTTGACGAGATTTATTCCATCAGAAAAAACAAAGATTTAAAGACGTGGAGGGTCCCTCCATCCCATGATTGGTATAAGCGGAGCAGTCCTGGTGGCTCCATTGGCCTTGCCTGTGACAGAGCAGACCAGACGGCGCTGTCCAGATTTGTCAGCGGTCACCTGAGGAGTTGCTCCTTCAGCCACGGTAACAAAGTCTTTCCGGCCTGCGCAAAGTGTGGAGTAGCGAGTGCGTCCCCAGAGCACATCCTCTCTTGTCTTCGCCTATCTAGGGAGACTTTCGAGACGGATCCTTTGCTTGCTCTCGATTTCTTGAGGGTGAGTGGGCTCATGGATGGTGTCTAGCTGCCGCTAGACAGAGAGGGATTAGTAACAACAATTGCAATTGCAAATAATTTTGGAAAATAAAATGTCTGAAAGGTGCAACAATTACAGTATGCCTAGAAGTTCATTAAAAAGAAGAGAAATCAATTAAATAACTAATAACTAACTAAGATTAAATCACTATTATGATAATGGTGGAAATGTTAATAAATTTACTTCTATTATTGTAATTTGGCTACAGAATTAAAATATATCATTTCTAAACAAAATGTTATTTGTTTTTGACGTAGACTTACGTCTCTCCATAGTGGTCAAAGAAAGGTTTTGATCAGTATTAGCTCATTCCAACAGATAATATAAATTTTATAAAAAATTTCCCTAAAGGGCCCACCATGATGCTTAACAATGTTTTAATTAACTCAAAAAATAGCATTTTATGTATAAAGTTTTGAGTTCCACTTTTGAAATCTACTTCGGAGTCATTTTGAAATCCCAGGAGTCTACTATACTCGCATAAGCTGTGTCATTAATATTATATAATGGTTTATCTTACTATGGTTATCGACAATGTTATCTAATGGTTAGGGAACTGTGCGTCCTGAACGATTGAACCGTAATCAACCAATCACAACATTTTTTAGTCAGTAAGTCTTTTCCAAACTTTATGGACATCAGGAAGCAAATAAGAAGCAAGTTTTAGATTTACTGGCTGAATGAAGTACGAGTATATTAACATTTTTAATTATATGTTTTAATTAACTCTATCGATACGGCACCGTCCCATACGGCCCTTCAAGCAAAAGGCGATAGTCGTCCGAATGTCACTCTGAAATTCCCACCCTCCTTTCGTTAAGTATGATTGATTTCACACCCGCGGCGCGTGCTTTCTTCTTTAGAGTGGCTCGCCCAGATGTGTTTGGGGAAGAGGGGAGTTTTCTTACAATTCGGACAATGCCAGCTGTCATTGTGGTTTTTGAGAGGGAAAGTCAATTTCCTTTATCTTTGATAGAGGAGCTCGGACGTTCCCGTATTTTGAGGTCCTTTTATTTCATTGGCTTTAGGAATCAGTTAACATCAGGTAAGATGTATTTCTATTTTTAAACAAATATATTTAATATTTAGGTTTGAAATAAATGAAAAAGCATCAAAAAGATAATTACGTATTAATATATTAATTTTATGATACATTTTTTATTTATTTAAGAAAATTTCAGAATACTTTTAACTAGTATGTGCTAGAAATGAATTATTCCAGAGATTTTGTTACCATTTTCTAAATATTAATGAATTAAATTTCCGGCGCAGAAACTATATAAAACACAGGTGGTTGTGAGTTCCAACAAAATTTCACGAAGTTAATTTTATTCCAAAGATAACTGAGAACTTTAAGAACTTGCTAACTGTAAAGTTGAAACATTTAAACAAACATTTTATCTGTTCATTTAACTAAGCCGTGAATCTGAACATAAAAATCAGTGATATTTTTAAAATGTATAACATTATGCATTAAATATGAATACAAGCTGATGGTATTCTTCTTTTACTTCCCTCCTAACATTAAAGACAAACTTCATCCTCAGTTTCCTTAAAGCAAAAACCGGTCCTAGAAAAATAATAAGGAAAAAATCCATAATAAGATTATGAAAATCTTAAATAAGTTGCCTTTTATGTAAGAAGTTAGAAAAAAGATAAGCACAAAGTAAAGACTTAAATTAATGGCCATGGGAGTTATTTTTTTTGGTAAAATTGCAAAAACGCGTGCATTTTTCAAAGACTTCATAGGGAATGTTATGATTTAAAGACGCATGGAAATTATATTTAGAAATCAAGCAAAAGCACAAGCACATTTTATCAAAGGTCATAGGCTACAAAAAATTAGATTACAATCTTTCATAAGGAAAAAAAGCAAGGTTCATACTCAGAAGCGATTGGCCATGTAGTTTATATATCACCGAGTAAACAATAAGTAAAAAATAAAGCAGAAACCCTTCAAGTAAAAAGAAAAAAAATCTTCAAAAGTTTCTGCTATAAAAAATGCGAAGAAAATTTAAAAAATAAATAACGGTTTTCCAAAGATAGCAAAAATTAATCTTGGGGTACGGAAGCATATGGATTATAAAAAGACTCGATATTATTGGAGTAGAAGGTGGTGAAAGAGTGATCAGTGCAGAATGGCGGAAATGTTAATGAACCACTGCTAATGACGGGTGATAAAAGGTAACTTGGAGTGCACCACTAATGAAATTAAATATGCTCTTACCTTGTGGATAAAATGAGTTTCGAGGGTAAAAATTTTCACACAACAAGTTTAAATTAAAAGTGGATTTAGAAATGTCACGAATTCTGAATTGTTACCTTCTTCTACCAAAATTAATTTTCTTCTACGAAAAATAACTTATCGAACGAACAGAGTCAAATATTAGTAGATTTAATTAAAGCTGTTGTTCGTGTGTTTTTAAAAGGTGAATGATAAATAAATTCCTCATTAAGAAGTAGTTGCGGAAAATCCAAACGCCAAACTGGTGATATTAAAATGTTTTTTTTAAAATTTAAAGTAGGATTTTGTTCAGGATTTACTCAGACTTAAAGGTGAAATGTTAAAGGCATTTCTGTGAATTGATGACGTTTACCAAATCCCTGGAAAACGTAAATTAAAGGAATTAGTTTCTTTGTCTGAAATAGTTTTTCTCCTCTCTCTGCTTAAGCAAGCTAGCAATGGATGAAAGAGATGTTTGAAAAAAACATTTTCTCAAATTTTAACTTCTAATTACAAGAATGTAATGTGCTGTTGACGAAATCCTTAATTAGAATTTGTCATTGTTGCATAAAACTCGTGTAATGTTTTTGCGAAAGAAGTTAAAAACACGCCAGAAGAATAACTCGGTTTTGAAATTAAAATAATGCTTAGCTTGTTGCTTTACTAAGCTATTTTAATGAAGCTTTGCTAATTGAAATGGTTAACATAATTTATTGGACACAATCTTGTTTCTATAGAACTCAGCTGGTAAATTATCTTTTACAAAAACATTTGGGATGTTTTCCTATAAAACAGCACAGTTTGAAATAGTTCGAAGATTTCGGTCGTCAACCTTCATAATTTTGAAAATAGAAATTAATAAGTATGTTATTGGTTGAAGTTGAAATCAAGGAGCTTACGTTTGTATTTAAAAAAATTGTCAGCAAACTTTCAGAACACTTTTCACACATAAGGTGAAAAAGTCTACTCGCTTCCCTCTTTGGCCACCTTGTTTTGCAAATATTGAAAGGAAGCAATTAAATAAAGCTTATTTCAACAGTGTAATTACATTAGTTCTTTTGAAATTATGAGTCGCGACTCAGAATTGGAGTATGTAAAGCAATATTGAAGTTGCTGAGAAAATTTCTTGAATAATTTAACTCAAAATTTGTACATGTAATCTCCTTTAACATTTATTGAATTTATTATTATTTATTGTATTTATTATTGTATTTATTTATTTTATTATTTATTATATTTTTATATATTTTATTACATTTTATTTATTATATTTTATTATTTATTGTATTTATTTGAAAGCAAAGCTGATATTAAAATAAAATTTTCTTAAGAAAATAGATTTTATTAGTGGGTCATAATTGTAAATCAAGATATATAATTGATCAATCAATTATTTTGAATGAATCAATGCGCGGGTACAAAATTATCAGAAAAGAAATGCCTGACATAATATAGCATAGATGTGTACAAGTGTTTAGACGACAAATAATAAATATAATAAGATATAAATATTATTCATACAATTATGATAAATTATCAAAATGCATTAGAGAATTTCAATTTTAGTAAACATTGTCCAAAAATAAAATCATTCATTAATTCTAAGATAATACACATATTTCATTAAGCTATTGAAAGGGAAGAATCCAGAAATAAAAATGCTTTATTAGCAATTGATAAATTTGAAAAATTTTAGAATAATTCATAGATTGAAATATTTGCAAAAGTTGTTCAAATTATTTACAATCCACAAATATCCACAGCATTGGCGGTTCATCAGCTAGAAAACAAGCACTGCTAGTAAATTATTAATCGATTACTATTGAAACACAATTTTTCAAAATAAGTTTACCTTTAAATATCCTGAATTTGTAAGTCACCACCATTCTTCCTAGTGTATTGTCGTCATCAAAGGTGGCCATTAAGGGAGAGTATGAACCGAATGGTCTACATCCTCCTTTTAAGATATCCGACTGCGTTCGGAGACATATTTTTGAAAAATAACTTATATATATATTTTAATGTTATTTTTCAACTGCATATGTTTTAGAACTATGAAAATAGTGTAAAATTAGGCATTCAAAATAATGTTTTTTAAAAAAAACTGAGAAATGTGAAGAAAAATGACTAAAATATTTACCTTAGGCTAACAGCCATAGACAAAATCGTATTCTAAATATACATAAATCCTTGTAGGAGTATATTTTTATGACAGTTATCTGTGTTGTGCTCTAAAATATTTCTTGTACTTCAAAATAGTTTTGAGATATAGCTGAACATAGTTACTAAACTGGTAATTTTTAATAAAAAAATGCTTTTCGTTGATATTTAAGTACTTAAAAATAATACTTGATTAAAACGTCAAGCATATTACAGAAAACAATCTCAGAAAATTTCATATCAATACTTGAATAACGTTTTGAGAAATCATTGTTACGGTCGACAGTTTTCCTCAAAAATATCATTTGTCAGAAAACACATTTAATGCTTTCATGCAATTTAAAATAATGCTTACAATTCGGTAATAAAACAGCTGTAACTCCATTTGTAATTCACGTAGAGTAAAAAGCGAGACAGTTTTAGAAAGCTGATTAAACAGGCTACAAAATTAAGTCATAAATTGTTTTTTGATAATTTTATCAAAAACGACGATTTTAAACCAGTCGGATACCTTAAATACAGCGAAAAACGCTTAACACGAAACTGAAGGGACCCAAATCCTGTCTCGTATTAAAAGAATATCATGTTAGAAGATGCATGCTGAAAAACTCACCAGTTTTTTCGATGTCGACATTTTATCAATTCGATTTCCTGCTAAAATTTACACGTGTAAGTACTCTACTTTAAAAGTCTATCTGGATGAAAATCCCACTGCCAAAAGCAGGTATGTTTTACTCTGTCGAGAAGCGAAATCTTTTCGGGTTAAGCAATTTTAATTTTATGCTAAAAGTTAAAGATAAAAATGTATGGAATTACACAGTATTTTGTTGGGGTCGCAGTATTTTTTCTCGTTATCCGGTTTTTCATGATGAACATTTTTAAATGTATTAGTTTTTGTCTCGTAGGCCTAAATTTGGGTTTCAAATTTATACTTTCAAAACTGCCGGTTTATTTTTTTTATATCATCGGTAAATTGGTTGCCGGTTACGAGAGACTATACTGTAAGACAGAGATAAAGTTTCATCATACGTAATTAGGAAATTAAAATTAATGAGTAATCCTCTAAATACAAAGGGTAAATTGTTGAAGATTTATTAGTTACCTACTAGCCGCAATCGGTGACCAGCTTGTTTGCCGGGAATAGAATTTCAATTGAATCTTGCTTCATTTTATATTCACAGTTCTCTTAACAACGTAATTTTAAACTTTAGATAGTGGTAAATATTTAACCTATTTTCTAATAGTGACCTTTAACTTCTTCTGTTCACTGTCTGCATAAATGTTCCTAATGGAGTCAAATAACTGGCCATGTCATGTAACCTCTAATTCCATGTTGTCGCACATTTTCTTATTCCTCTTTTTAAAATATGCATTTGATTTCAGCATTAAAATGACGCAGCGCATTTTATGGCCAGCAACATGTTAAATGGTTTAAAAAATGCCGAGAAAAGAATGAAAAAATAGCAACCATAACCATTCAGCTTACTGGATAGATTTCTTAATTTAAGCAAAGCAATATCTCGGAGAGCTTGGTTTGGAGATTTCAAAAAATTGGAAAGAAATAAAATATGTAAGCAAAATGTTTTAGCATCTTATTTCAGATTACAGCAATGAAAGAGAAATATGCAATTAAATATTTTATTAAACAATGAAAACAGTTTGAGTTCCGTTGCAACATGAAAAGAATTGTTGCAAATTATGCGAAAAATATTTTTAAAAATCAAATTCACCAATTTAAACTTTATAATAAAATAACTATTATACTCCTAGAAGAAAGGCAAACAGCCAAATTTGGATCTAGTACCAGAAAACAAGAATTTAAATCAAATAAAACCCAACAAGTAAAAGCAACAAGTCTTATAGGTTAAAATTTTAAAACATTTCTGTATTGAAAACTTTCATTGCTACATTTTATTTATTTCAGCATCCAAAATTGGAATAAGCTGCTAAAAATGTTTATTTTTCCATTTTAAAAATTAATTAATTTTTATTGGAGATAAATTTATAAGTATATTTATAATTACATTCAATGTAATGAAAGGAGACGTTAAATTCCACAATTAATAAAATCCCCTGAAAATTAATTTTCGAATTCGGTAAAAGAGATATTGATGTGAATTTGTGTAAGAGTAGAATTAAACTGGTTTTTTTGGAATAAGCTATGGTTATTAACTAATTATATGAATAATTAAAAAAATCGATTAGTTTTACGATGGTTTAATTACATTAAAACTTTAATTTTTATAAACCGTCTAGACAGTAAGTATAACATAATAAATTAATTTTCAGATTAACGCAAATTTTCGTAACTAGGTTGAGCGATCTGACAGGCATTCTGTTGAACAAAATGAAAATTAGTTTATTTCGGCAAGAAAAAAAGAGCACATCTCGAGGTGGAAATTCATTATGCAAGAAGATACATGCGCTAGATTTAATTTAATTTAAATTGATTCAGACCCAATATTTCGGTATCATATAAAAGTCGCTTTAAAAATGATTTTCTACGAACTTCAATACAAAATTAATTGATATATATTGACTTTATATATTTTTATTCATTTTAGGACTAGGTAACATTAACACTCTGACTCCTAAGCCGGCCGTAACCGGCAAATAAATTACTTTCTTCAACGAAGTTTTCAGCAAAACACTATCCTAGCACCTGTAGCAAAATGGACAGCACTTGTATAACTTAACAGCAGAGATCACCAATAAATCTCAGTCTCTTAACACTTTGACTCCTAAGCCGCCCGTAACCGGCCATGCAACTTCTATACTAGTGGGGCGGATTTCGGCCGGTTGTTGTTCCGAAAGAGGGGAGAAGGCAATTGGGCGTGTGTTCATTAAAGGAACCATTAAGGGAGAGATAAAAGATGAAAGGCCTGTCATTCATATTTCTCACCACTCTTAGTGAGGAGAAAAGGGGGAACGGAGCGGACGAATCAATTCCACAGATCAATTAGTAAGCAAACCTCCGTATACAACTGTACTCAGATTTTGAGAACTCTTAGTAGTAAAAGGGTTAAAAGAGTCACCCTTGTCCTGCTTTAACGTCGGGGAACATTGAGGAATGATCTCTAAAACAATTTAGAAACTGAGGTCGAGTCCTAACGGCCATCATCGGCTAATTCCCAGCTCCACCCGAAGGAGGTATCTATTGGTAACTGGTGGAGGGTAACCCCGCCCCCACAAATACTATACACCAGGAAAAGAGAGAACCCATTAACTTATCTGGCGGCTTCTGATCCGCGTACTCGCAGTGCCCCCCCCCTCCGTCCCCCTGTGGGAGTAAGAACTAGGTAATTCATAGGTATGTCTGACCTGGCCGTAGCCGTGAGAAGACGGGTCGCACGAAGCAACCCCACCCAAACAATTCCATTTTGGCCATTTCGACCTATCCTGAACCTTCGGGGAGTCTGAATGACTTGGTCGCCCTGAATATGTTACTGTGGCTAGTTCCAAATGGCCATCACCGAACCATGCATCAAGAAGTCCATCACTGAACCATGCATCAAGAAGTCCATCACCGAACCATTCATCAATAAAGCCATCATGGAACCATGAAAGAAGAAGGTGCACCTCGTCATCAGCGATGATTTCACAACCATTGCTGGACCTCCAGGGAAAGCGAGAACCGGCATACTGAAATAGGTCATTCCTTATTCCCATGTGTGAGATCACAAAGAATAGGTATCGAAATATTAATTGTATAATAATGCCACATTTAAAGAGGAAGAACATGCTTTTCCGCTTTAATTCTTCCTTCTTTGACATTTCGAAATTAAATGCACTTGGACCAAAATTCCAAAAACAGATTTATTTAATTAATTTATTTTTAGCTATTGAAGTCTTTTTGCCATCATTCTGTAAAATCAACCGTTTTTAAAGTTCTTGAAGCTTCTGCGTGATGTATAAATTTAAGTACATGCTTTTCTCAGTTGATTATGATTATTAGTGCCTTTATCTTTTAAGCTAAAATGTGTGCGTTTTGTTTTCATTTACTTTGCGTTCTGAATCCAATTGTTCTATCAAACTGATTTTCTTCATGTAAATATTTTACTCAATGTTGTAATTAGTCCTATTTATTTTCAAAATCTTTATTAATTTTATTTTTAGGCAACATACTTTAATTTCAGTTCTGTAAGTTTCTGACGAATGAATTAAAATTATAAGCAATTTTATAACAAGACAAGCTGTTTGATAATACACTGCAAAATTGAAATAAGGTTTATTTGTTAGTTCCAAAAAAATTCACAGGCGAAAGAATAAAAGAAGAGCATTTCAGTAGCATTTCAAAATGTCGATCTTTATCCTAAATTAAATAAATCATTTTCTTACACATAGTATAGATTGAAAATAATAACATGTTCAGTGTTAAATAATTTATAAGCAATAAAATACAGAATAATGATTGAGGAAAGATTCCTCAAATGAAATAATTTTGACAGATATAAATTTTGAAGACAGAAATGCAAATTTTTACTAAGAAACTTGATGAATATATAGATTCAAAAAAGTCCTTAAAAATTGCTCGTTTTTATTGGTATAAAAAAACAAGTACGACAAACTTCGGTTTTGAATTTGTTAAAGCGAAAAAATGAGTAAGGATATTTTTTAAACCAGGAATTGATTATAAACATATAAAAGAATTAACTATCATAAACAGGTAGAAAAAAACTTAATTAAATGAAGTTTTTTAGTAATATTGTAATATATACATTTTATATTTAGTAATATATACATTTTCCAAACATGTTGCAGTTCGTCATGAGAACTAACGAGGTCTTGTAAGTCTCAAAATCAAGTAGTACAAGCACACGCTTCTCACTGAACTCGTTAAGCTAATTAAAAATAGCGTTATAAACTTATAAAAGGAAAAAATATTCTATGCGGATACTCAGAGGTGATCGTCTATGCAGTCTTAATCTTTCAAGGTAAATCACGAGCAAACAATAAGTACAGAAAAAAAAGCAGAACTACAAGGAAAAAACCTTCAGAAGTTTCTGATAAAAATATTATGAAGAAAATTTTGCAGAAAAAAAATATAAAATTTTTCAGAGATATTCAAAATTAATCTGAAGTTACAGGAGCATATGAAGTGTAAAAAGATTCGATATCAATAGAGTAGAAGGTGGTGAAAAAGTGATTAGGGCAGAATGGCGGAAATGTTAATGAACCATCGCTAATGACAGGTGATAAAAGGTAACTTGGAGAGTACCACTAATGAAATTAAATATGCTTTTACCCTGTTGGCGTTATGAGTAACGGGTGTAAAAATTATCGCATAAAAAATATGAATTTCAAGCAGGTTTACAAATGTCGCAAAATCTAAAAAACTAATTCCTTCTTACCAAGTTAATTTTCTCCGCGAAAGAATAATCAATCCAACGAACAAAAATCAAATATTTGAAATTTCATTAAAGTCGCAGTAGGTGCGTTTTTCAGAGTAAACGATAAATAATGTCCTCATTAATAAGTTGTCGTAAAAAAGCAAAACGCACAATTGGCCATAAGAAAAGCTTTATTTAATTAAAAATAAGATTTTACTCAGCCTTAAAGGCACAATTTATGCATTTCTATAAATTGATGACAGTTATCAAATCCCTGAAGAACTTAATTGGAAGGAATTACTTTCTTTGTTTGAATATGTTTTTATTCTGTCTGTGTTTCAGCGATCTAACATTCAATGAAAGTGGTTTCTGAAGCAATATTTTCTTAGCTTTAATATTAGATTTCAAGAACGTGATGTTGCCTTAAAGATATCTTTTAATCGATTTTTTCATTGGCATTTGAGTTTTGCCTCATTTTTCGTTCATGAACACCAAACACACACACACACATAAATCCGTTCTGTGCATAATAGTTGAAGAATTATTATTAATTGTAATAAGTTCCATAGTATTTTTTGTATCTAGTATCAGAGTGCAATTCAAAATAAATAAATATTATTTTAAAAATTCAAGTAAATTCCATAGCAGTATTAAAATACATATTAATATTTATTGGATTTCATTGCGAATTACTTAATGTCAAATGAAAGAAGTAAATATTCCATTTGCTCTCGAAGTTGTTCACGTTTAACTTAAAAGCTAGCCTTTCATTTTACAGCAAATAGCTATAGAATAAACAACATCAATGACACGTGGAATGAAATATGATAATAAAAGATGGAGCATAATTTATATTTTCATAAATATATTTACGATTCTACATTTTCTTTAATCTTAGTTTGGATAGATCAATTTCTTCTACTTCTAAATATCATCCTTCCATAAAGTTATTTCCCTCAAAAAATCTGTGATATTAATTTACGCGCATTCCTAAAAAAAAATCTTAGGAAAATTTGATTCCCCACTAAGGCTGTGATATATTCAAAGGAAAATAGCAGATTCCGTTGACTTCAAGTTATTGCTTTCTGAAGCGATAATTTGAAAGTCGTAAGTAAATAAACAAATAAACTAAAATAATATTGTCTCTTTGAAATCCAGATTTTTCTTTTTATTTCACTTCAAAATTTATTCTTTAAACTGAAAATTATCGTGGCGAGGGATAAAAGAAGGAATATTGCAGTGACTTATTAAAAGATAACATACACTGATATTTACTGGTTTTGTTTATATCTTTTTATAAAGAAATAGTGTTCCTGCTACGATTATATCTGTTTGTTGATGCGATACAAGTTATAGAATTTCTTTGAAAGATAAATATTTTACTAAGATTTTCTGTTGCTGTTTGATCTCCTGTCAGAGTTTTAAAAATTACACTTTTATTCTAATAATAGGGTATCAATATCTTTTTTTCCAATTCATAATTTTACTACAAGCTTCTATTTTCCTTGACATGTTTTATGTTTGTAAAGTTGAAATTTTGGATTTTGCATTGCCAATCATTTCCTGTTATACGCGAGTTCTGAAATTTAAAAGGAATGACACTACAATATTTTTAAAAAATCGTCCAGTGTGTGCGCTGTGGAAACAGTCCAACAAGCAGGATAACATAGAATGACAATTTATTCTCGACTATTCTGCAAAACACGAAACGCAGGTAACAGTAGAAACAGCACTTGCACAAATTAGCAGTACAAGCAAACAGCAAATCACTAACAATAACAGCATTAGCTATAACACTAACAATAACAGCAATAGCTATAACACTAACAATATCAGCAATAGCTATAACACTAACAATATCAGCAATAGCTATAACACTAACAATAACAGCAATAGCTATAACACTAACAATATCAGCAATAGCTATAACACTAACAATAACAGCAATAGCTATAACACTAACAATAACAGCAATAGCTATAACACTAACAATAACAGCAATAGCTATAACACTAACAATAACAGCAATAGCTATAACACTAACAACAACATCACGAACAATAGCGCTCAGCGTCTAACAGCTGACAAACTCACAAAGCGAACAAGTCTCCAGAGAGATTCTTCAAATTCCCAGACGTGCAAAGACGATTGTCTCATCTCAGAAACTCCTGGGTTTTTATACCTTTCCTGACAAGATGTGACGTCACAAAGAATCAACTAGTAAATTCTGTGTAACTCCGCCCATGATAGAGATATCGTGAAAGTTCCAGAATTTTTGAGGTTCTTCATTTTGTCGCCAAATCTCTTACCGATTTCGGGGTCGTTGGCTTCCATTACCCGATAGGTAGTAAGAACCTCTGTAAATGTCTCTTTCCAACAATAAGACTTACATGGTGGGAAAGCGATCTTACATTTTTGTAACAATTGTTTGATGTTTTCCGAACTTAATTCTCAGTTAACTTATTTATTTTATTTAAATTTTGATTTGATATGTTAGTTTTCATCTCCTTTTGAATTTGAGTAAAAAATAATTTTAAACTTCCATAATGAATGTAATAAAGCAGTAATGACGAATAATTTCCAAAATAACAAAACGGTCAAAGCGTGAGGCATTTAAAGGAATAGTATCAGGAAATTAAACGACAATTATTATCGTAGTAAAAAATTCCTACTCATTCAACAAAAATTAAAACCATAGTATAAAGGAAATACAAATTCCAATTTTGTTAGAAAATTTCTATCATCTCTTCAAGGGGTTTTGTTTTGATATTCATTTTTACATTCACACACACGCAAGCAAGGGAAGTAAGTATATGCGAATGCAAAACTTTTTAAGAATTGATCGTAGAATAAGTAAAACAAATATATTTCTTTCAAAGATAACTTGTTTTTAAAGTTATTCTCCATCCATCTGTAAGTACAATCATCACTAAAAACGGCTTTTACAAAAGCATTAATGATAATCATTTTAAACATATTACGCTCAGTGTGATTAATCGGTTATTATTAATAATAACCTCATAAAAGTTATTAATTACAATAACCGATTTATGGCAATGACCGTAACAAATACATAGTTGTGATATGCCTTTCACAACTATTTCCAAAAATTTGGTACGAGAATTTCAGTTGACTATATTTCCTACAATATAGTAGTAACCTTTCTGTTAGCTATATTTCCGATGATGTAGTTATTCTCTTTTTGTTTGATATGTTCGCTTTTTTTAATTTGAGATTGACTTAATTTTTGGCACATTAGGTTGCTGTTTTACAGTTATACCATGCATTTTCATATTTCGTATGAAAATTGGAGGGAATTTCTGATTGAGTGGGATGTATCCCACATAGCACGTAAGTTTGCAGCAAGTTTGATTTTGACTTGTCATGGCAAAATCAATGTCGCGAGTTCTATCCCGGGTTGTGTTTCGTACTCTCTTTTTGCTTTAATTTGCAATAAGTGTGCACGGCAAGTTTGCTGAAAGTTCGTTTCATGGAGACTTCGGAGCTTTCGTTAACTTGCTGCAAGCTTGAACTCTTGTCATGACAAATTTGTGGCAAACTTGCACTCTTGTCATGACAAATTTGTGGCAAGCTTGCTGCAAACTAAAATTGCTATCTGGGATTTGACCTATGTGTTCTTGCTTGTTTAGATTTTATGCCTATTGTCAAATATTTGCTTAAGGAAGGAGGGTATTCCAGAAATTCATAGCCGCTTAATGGTTTTGAAAAATATACTACGTGATAAAAATACAAAAATTATCATAAATATTTTGTGCGAAAAGGCGAGGGAACTTTTATTATAAACAAATTTTTGTAACACTGTGAACCAAAATTCAAGAATCTAAAAGTCAGACCAAAGCTATGAGTTAATAAATATATTTATTATCATCAGTATTGGTAACTTACTTCATGAGACACAAATATACAGAAAGTATTCTAAGAAATGAATAAATTATTCTTAAAATCTCTTGCTTGAGTTTTTAACCTATATACAAATTATGAGGGCCAAGGTTTTTTTTATTCCTATGATGTTCGTTCTAATTTTATGTTCTCATTCTTATCTCTTTTTTAATCATTTCGAAGTTTATCTTGAAACACAGTAACATTTAATATATTTTACAAAACCTTTGTGAAGCAAAACAGTCCAGATAAATTATCGCAATTTTTTTAATAAAAGCATTTTGCAGTAGTCGATGCATATCAAGAAATAAAATTCAATAGCTCATTAAATGACTCGAAATTTTGTTTCTTACGATGAAATAGTTAACAATTTATAGGCCCCCAAGATATTTTATTTCCTTTTTTCCAATTTGGTAATCTGGAACTGAAATTTAGGCACTAACTACCAACTAAGTACCTTGACGAAAAGAAATACTTAAAGTGTTCCTGAAAGCAATTTTTTGGAAAAACGTTTGCTTGATCTCAGTGGCTTAAAAAAAAAATATTTGGGATTGATAAATTTAAATTTAAAATAATGAATTTCAGTGTTTATCCTTCATCGATTTCGAATTATATAAATACATATTATTACATATAAAGTTCGCTAAAGGCCTTACACCCCTTCGGACCGGTGTGGGTTTTAAACAAAAAAAATACATATAAAGTTCTAATCTTACATGTATTTGGAATTAAATACTTTTTTTATAGATATGATTCTCATGTTTTGCAATAAAATGTAAATAAATTAATTCTGTAAATTCTCTCTTGCAATACAATAAAGCATCTTTCATATCTGGTATTTTTAGGCAGTGTACACCTATCTGGAAAATAGAAAACGCGTATTTTTCTCATACACCTATCGCTCGATCTCACAGGTTTTCGATGAAAAAATATTCGTAAAAATAATTTATATTTTTATAGGTTTTTTGATGCTAATTACTGGAGAAATAATTAAGAAATTCCATCACGTCGAATTCTATCTAAAATCACAGGTCTAATTTGTAAGATTTTTGTACATTAAGAGAAACGTAATATTATTTGTATGAACATATTAAACATATATATAGATTTTAAATAATAATGATCTCTATATAAATTTATTCCCAGAAGGAATAATCTGCTCTTAACTCTTTCACGCCGAGTGAGACGTCCCGGGCGGTCTCAAAAATCTCCTTTAACAACGACGAAGGCCGGTGTGAAGCGGTTTGGCGTCTTTTGAGATGAGGTGAGGATCTGAGATCGCTTAGGAGGTAAGCGATATAGGGGTCCACAGCCCATTTCCATGCGCCTTAAGGGAAGGCTATAGCAGAGGGTGGCGTAAATGACCACCCATGTTGGGTGAGTCCAGTTCATGTTGCTTACTGCCAAATACTCCCGGTTTTAAAGGGGTAAAAAGAAAAAAAGGTGACTCGGGATTGAAGAGTTAATTTAAGATTTGCTCCTGGACTTGTAAACTGTCTATTAAACATATAGCCAGAGGAAACAAGCTAAAATAGGATCACTAGCCTGTTACTGCAAGCCTATCCTCCCCTCTCCTCCATCACTCTCCTTCTCGCCACTTTTCCTACTTGCCCACCTGTGTCTTTCTTAGTTCAGTTCCCCACTCTTGTATATAATTTCAAACATTGAATTGAAGAAATTTTAACCTTTATTTTATATTGCATTTGAGATAAATGGCTTCCTAAGGATGTGTTAATTCGCCAGATTGTTTCTGCTATATCTGTTAGAAAAATACACTAAAAAATCAAATTTTGTGAGGAAAAGTGCAGTTTGCTTATTTCGGCATGAAAATGGTTGATATAGACAAGCCTTGGATCCCACACAACTTTTGCCCCGTTCGTGTTAAAGAAATAAGGCAATACTTTCAAGGTAAAAAAAAATTATTTAATTTTTGTATACCTGTGGTTTGGAGAATTTAAAGTACATATTGACGATTGCCATTTTTGTACATAAAATAAGAAAGTTTCAATCTAAAATACAAAAAGAAAATATTTTATCCCAATATTGCATCTACAAGACTCACTGTCTTTCATGATCCGTGCCCTCCAGATACGAGGGTCATTCAGAAAATAAAAACCGTTTAGTTTTACAAAGTGAAAAACACAATATTTATTGGAAAAAACAATTCTGTTACATACCGGAAGCTTCCTTCACTTCTCCACATAATCACCTCCTACATTTAAACATTTGTCGTATCTGTTCACGACCTTCAGAATTCCCAAGTTATACTCTTCTGCAGCCAGTTCATTAAGCCAGGAGTCGCGCCAGGAGTCAAAAAGAGGAGCTCACTCCTCTTTTTGATCATCCACCCTATAGTCCGGACCTTTCTCCTAGCTATCCTTTCCTTAACTTGAAAGAAGTTCTGGGCTGTAAACGTTTTGAAAGTGACGAAGAGTTGGAGAATGCAGTGACCACCGGAATAATGAATTAAAATTAAAAATGCCAATTAGAAAATTGGCATTTTAAAAATAATTTGTTGATCCATTGCCAAAAGAAGGAGAAGGCTTCAGATACCATTTTGAAAAGTTCCCGGATCTTTCAAAATCAAAGTTGAAGGAATGGGCAATTGTAGAACCTAATATCAGAAAACTGATGAAGAATGATAGTTTTGAGTCCAAAGTGGAAATAAACGACATAAAAGCTTGGAAATTAATGAAACTATTTTGAGCTATCATTCTTGGAAACAAAAGGGACTCAAATTAGAAATCTGTTATCGAAGAAAAGTTAGCAATTTTCAAGAAATTAGCGTGTGATATGAGCTGAAAAGCTCATTTCTCAATTCCCACTCTGCCTGATTTTCGGGAAAATTGGATGCAGTTAGGAAAAGATTCAGCAAGATATACAGAAAGACGGTATGAAAGGAAGGTCAAATATCAGCAAGATAGTAGAATATTGTTGGTCATTGAAAAGAGACAAACGCCGGCAAATTCCCAAGATGAAGATCGTAGAAAGAAGTTTCAGGGAAGAGAGAAAACTCTTCCCTTAAAGCAGGAGTAGTAAAAGGAGGATTAGTTAGAAGAGGTAAGGATTTGTAACTTTTTTTATAAACTTATTAATTATTTTAATAATAACAGATATTGAACATTATTGCAAAATATGTATTTATGAGGTGATAAAATAAAATCAATAAGTTCAAAATACTTTGATTTCAGTTATTTCTCCCAAAATATGAAATCATTTTATAAAAATACCTAACGTGATAGGAAATAATGTATTTCATTTTAGAAATCAGGTCTGAAAATAATTTAAAAATCAGTTATGAAAACTTAAATGATTTTCAAAAAATATTATTTTAGACATGTGCATGAAAATTGTATTATTTAAAATACTTTTACAAAGTACTTTATGTGTTAAAATATAAACGCATTAATAATGAGTAATGATATTATACTGACAATGGTTTGCTTGAAATCTATCCATAGCTAATCAGTTACATACATAAGTTAAAGCTTTAATCATCTAAGACGTAAAATTCAGTTCTAGATATCCACGTTAGATGCAGAAATTAATTGAGAAATTTTATAAAGACCTAAATGAAGTGGTATGAATGAAACATAAATCCAACTAAAATCCATCTTCGCTAAAAGTTTTAGGATTAATTTTCTCTTACAAATTTTAACACAAAATGCAGAATTACATGTTCGTTTTCATTAAAAAGTTGCTAGAATTTATATCTGTATATTAACAGTTCAGTTAAGTAATAATTCAGGCAAATGACATTAAAGGATACCTTCTAAATTTCATTTTTTAAAGTAAATTACGTCATTATTTGCCAAAAATAGAGGCATTCTATAAAAAAGGAAACATTTAGGTAGATTCTGTATAATCGCGTTATGAAATTATTTTCATTGTTTGCTCTTACAATCGCATAATAAATTTTTTAATGTGTGAGAAAGTACTAAATATTAGAACAATCATTGCGGGTACCTAATAACTCTTTTATTAAAGCATCCGAAACAAAAATAAATATCGAACTTCTCACGTTATTATTATATTATATTTTATCCTTTAGTTTGCAACAATCTGCATTATTCTTTGGAACATTTCTCCATGATTTTGAAGTTCATATTTTAATATTTATTCTTATTCTCCTGTAAGATTGAAGCAAAGGGCAACAAAGTCTACTCTCTGCACATTAAAATGACGTGGGCGAACTTTTGAACGCTATATATTCGAAAATAACGGATGCAGCAATAATTTGTTTTGAACCTTCTATAATGCTTTCTACTGAAGAGAAATGCAAAATTTGTTATTTCTCAAAAATCTAGAAGCAAATGCATCCATAATTGCTTACCTATCTACGGAGACAAAATATGCGCAGGTATCTAAGATACGGCAGCTCTTATTTTTTTATGGAATATTATTATCTGAACAACTTTAAAAATTATTTCTTTAAAAATATTTCATGGTTTCACAGACTACTACCATGATTGGATTGTCTATAGGCCAACACACTTTGGTTGGTGACAACTTGAAATTGGAGGTAAGTGAAAATCAATAACAATCATTTAATTCCTTTTCATCACCGCACGACTTTTCCATAAAAAAATATTATGATACTCATTTGAAAGCATAATATGTAGTCCATATTTTAAAAGGAGGATTATATCTTTGCGTAGAAAGGCCTTTTGGGTGTAAAATGCATGAAATGTCTTGAAAAGGTTTACCCAGGTAATCAATAAATGATTAAAATAGCGTAAAGATTTTTGTAGGAGAGATTCGACTAGGAGAAAAATGATTTAGATAATATAATGCAGCAAAAGAAATATTTTGTAGTTTTTTTTAATCCAATATAATGAATTTTATTTATTAATTTTATCTATTTTAGAAACTAATCACTAACAATCTGAAAACTAGCTCTTAAAATCTTGTTACATTTTATTATGTATTAAATTAAACGTTAAAGTTTGAAAACATTCTCACATCCGTGTTAGCACATGATTCTTTACAATACAGCTACGGTATCTTCACGGTATTGTGCGCCAAAATAACCAACAACATCGTGCAATATCTTATGCCAATAGGGATGCATTTTTAAATGCCAGCCACCAACAGTAATTATGTAATCTATCCAGTCTAGGATCTAATCGATGTTATAATTTACCAAGTTTATTTTATTCTAAAGTTAATTGAACCCTTTCACATCTTTATGAAAGTACTCACAAATTTGAGAACGAGTCTACATACGGAGTGCGTTAGATTTGACGAATCCATTAATCTGAACATAAAAGCAGCAACAATTCACCAAACATAAGGCTACAGATTAAAAAAAATAGAAGAGATTTGTCGGAGATGTTTAATATTCTTTATCTTGTTTCGATAAACTCAGAAAAGAAACCTCAGATTCTATTATGTTAACGCCAAGACCCATCATAGAAAAATGATGAGCAGATGGTTTTTTCCCAAATATGATTATAAATATATTAAAGACGTTAGTTTTTAGTTTGAAAGTTATGGCAAAGGTACGGTGCAAATTCTTGGAATAATGGCTACCAGATATTTTTTCTGAACTGCATGGGTGCAAACCCTTCGGACGTTATGTTAAGAGCTAAAGAATCGCAGAAAGATTCATCAGAAATCAGACAACGACATGCATACATTTCACAAAAAAGAGGCTTCCAAAAAAACCAATACCTATTATGAGGAATAAAAACAATTTCTTATAGTCGGAGGTGATCGACAATGCAGTTTTAATATATCACGTTTAATCATAAGCAAATAATAAGTAATGAGAAAAAGAAGCAAACTCCTTGCTGAAAAAAGAAGAAAAATTCAAAGCTTCTGCAACAAAAAATTACAAAGAAAATTTTAAAAGAACTAACAATCTTCCAAAGATAGCCAAAACTGTTCTAGAGGTAAGGACACATATGAAGTGTAAAAAGACTCGATATTATTGGAGTAGAAGGTGGTGAAAGTGTGATTAGGACAAAACGGCGTAAATATTAATGAAGCATAGCTAATGAGTGGTGATAAAAAGAAACTTAGAAAGTACCACTAATGCAATTAAATATTCTCTTCTGATGTTGATACAACGAGTAGAAGGTGCAAAAAATATCGCATAAAAATTTTGAATTAAAAACTGGTCTAGAAATACCGTGAACTCTGAATTGTGACCTTCTTCTTACGAAATTAATTTTCTTCTGCGAAAGAATAACTTATCCAGCGTAAAATCAAATATTAGTATATGTCATTAAAGTGGCAGTTTTTGCGTTTTTCATAGCATTAATGATAAATACAGCCTCCTGAAGATGTGGTTTTAAGAAACCCGGATTAAAAAGTAGTCATGTTGAATTTTTATTTAATTAAACATAAGATTTTATCCAGGATTTATTCAGCCTTAAAGGCAAAATGTCGAGGGCATTTCTAAGCTTTGATGACGGTTAGAAAATCCCTGTGGAAAGTAATCGAAAGAAATTAGTTCCTTTGCCTGACTTTGTTTTTCTCCTCCCTCTATTTCAGCAAGCTAGCCGTCAATGAAAGTAGGTTTAGAAGAGAATCTTTCCTCAAGCTTAGATTACATGTCGGTAATGGTATGTTGACGAAATCAGTAATTAGGAATTTCCTTTCAGTGATTTAGAACGTATAAAATGCTGAGAATGCTTAGTTATCGAAATATTGAAATAAAGATTTATAAGTGAACTGGGCAATATAAGAGTTAGACTAAAATTCGAAGATCTCATCACAAAATTCTATTTAAAAGAACGCTTGAAAAACTTCTATGTATTAAAGTTTGACGGAGTTAACTGGCTTGGTAGTCAACCCTAAAAAGTTAGGTAATGAAAATCGATAAAATATATCATTGAATGATTTTGCATTAAATAAATTTTATGTTTATGAAAAGTATTTCTGGAAGGTTTTCTGAAATTTTTCCACATAACTAGGTGACAAAGTATCTTCATCCTTAAATACTCATAAATTTTTAATGGAACATGGCATATGAAGGTTATTTCGTCAGTAATATTGAGCGTTAAATTAAGATTATTCTCAGTGCACCAGCCATCAGATAATTCAGATGTGTCACAGAATGAGGTCGTGCTCAATAATGGAGTGGTTCAAGAGTTCAACACAATATCGTGCAAATTTTTTTCTTTAAATAAGGAATGTAGAAGAATGCATATTGACACAAAATATTTAACTTAACACCTGTTCAATACTTACATAGATGTTTTGTTTAAAAATGCATATTTCAAAAGACCTATTGTCTGTAAATAATGAGACCGTAAATGAAAATAAATTTTATTAATAAGTAAAATTTGTAATTACAATTATTTATCTGAGTAATCAATCATTTGAAAGGATTTAAATCTCCGGAGACGAAAGGATCGAAAACAAAAGATGACTACTATCTTTAGATGAGAAATATTTAAATATAATTATATCCAAATATAAATAATTCTAAGAAAATAATGAGACGTAAAATCTATTCACAGATCTATGATAAATAATTTTCATGCATACGACAGTCTAACCTTTGTCTAACAATATACGTAGTCATTGATTTTAATATTTCACACATTTACCTTCTGAATAATTATTTTCTCGTGATACTTAATTTCTGATAATCGGAGAAATATAAATATGCGTTTATGAATACTGAAAATAACATCGATAAATCTCACCTGCTGAAAAAGTGCTTTTGAGTGACACAAAAATGATAAAAAATTTTAAAAATAGAATTCTTCATTGATTCTAATATTTCATTTTTTTTCTGAACAGTTTTTTTCTCTTGACACTTTATTCGTGATAATCGAAGAAAAAGAAATGTGCAGTTATGAATTCTGAAAACAACATCAATAAAACTCATTTGTTGAAGAAATGCTTTTGAGTGATAAAACAATGATAAAAAAAGTCTAAAAATAAAATTATTGATTGATTCTAATATTTCATTTGGTTTATGAACATTTATTTTCTCGTGATAATTATATTCTGATAGTCGGAAAGAAAGAAATGTGCATTTATGAATACTGAAAATTACATTGATAAACTTCATCTGCTAAAGAAATGCTCTTTATGGATACAAATGTAAAAAGTCTAAAATTTGAATTATTCATTTATTATAATATTGCCCTTGCCTTCTCAACATTTATTTTCTCGTGATACTTAATTTCTGATAATCGCAGGAAAAGAAAGATATACATTTATGAATACTTAAAAATAACATCGATAAACCTCATCTGCTGAAGAAATGCCTCTGAATGATACAAAAATTATAAAAAAGTCTAAAAATAAAATTATTCATTGATTCTAATATTTCATTTGCTTTATGAACAGTTATTTTCTCGTGATACTTAATTTCTGATAGTCGGAGAAAAAGAAATGCGCATTTATGAATACTGAAAAAAACGTCGATAAGCCTCACCTGCTGAAAAAATACTTTTGAGTGATACAGTAATGATTTCTTGGTTTCATGAAATCCACAGACTTATATCACAAGTTTTGACATCGTGAAAGGAAATTCCTTGGACTTATTTAACTTTTTTGTTTCCCTTTTTGGAAGAGCTTTTAAAGAAACTCCGTTAGAGAAACCTAACAAGGTTGGTATCATCAATTTCTTATGAGTTGTCAACTTTTGGCTAACTAGTCTTTCCTTAGATCAACTAGAAACATTTCGCCATCTTTCACTATAATAGTCTACAAGAAAAATTACGTCTTTCCCTCTTGACGTTTCAGGTATTCACCCAGCACTGATTTAAGGATAAGAAACGATGTTTTTATATATTTTTAGATTTTTAAGTAATGAAAGCAAAACAAAAAAATAAATCAAATAAACATTATTTTATAAAAAAATAAATCATTTATACAGAAAGGAATGGCTTTTAAAGTTTCAGTTTGTGACAATAAGTTATTAGTCTTCAAATTGTTTTGAAAGGTAATACCAAAATTTGTTACTTTTAAATTAAAAGCCGAATTATACACAAGCATCTTAAAATTCTGATTTATTATTGATTATTCTGACTACGATGCAACATATCTTTTATAGACAGTTTTAATGAATAGTTTCATTTGTACTATTACAATCTCTATCTATAACTATCCACTGGAAACTGATTATTCTGTTATTTATGAGAAAAATATGCTAATAAAAACGTCACAATTTTTTCTACTATAATCGGTAGTCTGTTGGATTTCACAGGTCTGCAATGAAAAAATCGTCTTAAAAATAATTAGTGTTTTTATAGTTTGTGGGTTGCTTATTTTTGGAAAAATTAAAAAAAAATTCCACCAAGTACAGTTGTATCACAAATCATAGGTCTAATGTGTAGGAATTTTGTATATTTTATAGCAACATAATATTATCCGTATGGACTTATTAAGCATATTTCGAAATTTTAATAATAATTTGCTGTATATAAATTCTATCCGGAAATAATAAACTATTATTTATTTAAAGATTGTCTTACTGAACTATGCCAAACTGATAAACTATGAATTAGACACAACAATAAAGCCGGAGAAAACAAGTTAAAATCGAATCACCAGATTGTTGGTGCAAGTCTGTCCTCTCTTTCCTGCCCAATCATTCTCCTTGATATTTTTCCTACTTCCTCATCAATGCCTTTCTCAGTTCATTTCTGTACACTCATATTTAATTCTGAGCTTTAAGTAGAAGAGCTATTTACTTTTAGTTTAAAATACGGTTGAGAGAAATGGCTACCAAAGGATGTGTTAATTCGACAGATTTCGTCGGCAATATTTGTGGTAACTATGCAGTAAAAGAACAAAGAAACATTTAAGATTTTGTGTGAACAGTGTACTTTGCTTCTTTTGGTATAAAATGCCAAATAAGCAAATAAAGACAACCCTTGTGTGTCAAACGAAATCTTTTTCATTTTGTGTAGAAGAATTAAGTAAATGATTTCGTAATAAAAAAGCAACTTTTTTTGTTTGGTACACCAGTGATTTGGCGTGAGGCTAAAAATCGTACTGATGATTGCTATTTTTGTATATGCAATCTAAAAGGTTTCAACCAGAAGAAAGAAAGGAGATAATTTATCCTAACATCCCATCTCTCATGGACCCATTACACTCGTTCATTCCCACCCTTTATATTGGAAAATGCTGCTACACATAAAATTGGACCTTATAAAATAATTTCTTAAGGCATTTCTAAGGAGGAGAATGTTTCAAATACCTTTTTGGACAGTTCCCGGGTTTTTCGGAATCAAAGTTAAAGTAAAGAGTGTTTGTAGAACCTGAAATCAGAAAACTGATGAAGAATGGGAATTTTGAGTTCAAAATGAAAACAAACAAGTGAAAGCCTGCAAATCCAAAAAATTAGTACTAACTAACTTTCTTGAAAACCAAAGAGACCGAGACTAGAGATCTACTGCAGAAGAAAAGTTAGCAAATTTTTTGAAAGTAGGGTGCAATATGAGATCAAAAGTTCATTTTCTCCATTCGCACCTGGACTATTTCTCTGAAAATTTAGAGGCAGTAAAGAAAAATTTCACAAGACTTACAAGAAATGGAAATACGATATCAAAAGGAAGGTGTAATGTGAACTTGGTAAGTGACTATTGCTGGATATCGAAAAGAGACAATCTCCGTCAAATTCGAAAGAAGAAAAGCGGAAAAAGAAGTTTTTAGAAAAAAGAGAAAACTCTAAAAAAAGTTATGAAGATTTGTATCTTTATTTATAAACTTATATTGGATTTAAATAATAACAAACCTTGGATATTAATTGCAAAATAGATATGTATGAGGCTATAAATTAAAAAAAGAAAATCTCACACTATTTTGATTTTAGCTGTTTCCCCCAAAATATGAAATCGGATTATGAAACAACCTTACGTGATGGAAAAAAATGAATTTCATTTTTGACATCATCCCTGAAAATAATATAAAAATCAGCTACCAAAAATAAAACAATTTTCAAAAAGTAATTTTTGCAGGCTTGTGTTATTAGTGAAAATCAGAGTATGTAGAGTTTGAATTTTTCTTGCACATAAGTACTCAAGAAAAGTTAAATAATAATTTTGTAAATCCCGAAGGATAACTTTCACTGATTTATTGTCTCTAAATATCATTTCATTATTATTGCTATAATCGGTATTGTATTGATAAGGTTCTTTTCAAATACACTCAAACATGATTCACAAATTGAAATTATATAAAGCAAGCTTTAAAATTCATATGGATCTATATTAAAGATGAAATAGGTTCTTGGTGGACTAATGACAAGGCTTCGGCTTCAGGGCAAAGAGTTTCAGGCTTGAAACCCGATTCGACTAAAGATCCGCTGTGTATCTGCGCCTATCGGCCTTTAACGTAGAGTGCCAAACCTCCTTCCGTTGCTGTGGTGCGGAAGTTTGGAGAGAGGGTGCCAGCTCAGATGTCGTCCTCGCCATCTTAAAATTATGAAATCCGTCCCAAAATAGCAATCCTGTTGCTTCAAAACGGGGTGTTAATATACCTAAACTAATGAACATCTGAAATAAAACAGTTGTCATACTTCCAGTAGAATGGAAAGAATGAAATATCCGATACATATTTTTTGTAATTTGAATTGTTATTTCAAGAAAATAATTCTTGTTTCAGAAAAGTGGTAATTAAATTAAAGTATATTATTACTATGCATTCATTAAAGAAATATTTCATTACCGCAACGCAGTTTTTCAGTTTAAAAAAACGGAATAAGCTTCATAAAATTATTTTTCAGTTCTTCAGGGTTGTTTAATTTGTAACAAATGAATGAGTGAATTTTTATTGCATTTAAAAAAGATATAGGTAAAATTATAGAAAGTATAGTCATGTACTTAAATTCTGTGTAGTGAAAATATATTCTCTAAGTTAAATTTTGAATATAACTGAAAGTGCTTTGATGAATATATATGTAAGAGTAGAATTATAATTTTCTTCAAATAAACTCTGATTATTAACTATGCTTACTAAATGCAGGTACTAAGTTTTTGAATGATTTCATCCCTTTAAAATTCAGTAATTTGAAATAAAATCTGTAGACAGTAAATAAAGGTAATGAATTAGTTTCATTCTATAAGAAATTTTTATATGTCAGCTTAGAATTCAGTTTGGAATTTTGTGTGATGAGAATGAAATTTAGTTTTGTTTTACAAAGGTAGAAGACAGTCCACAAAATGGAAATTTACTGTGCAGGAAAACATAGAAGTTAGCAAATCTTTCCACTTTAAAAAGAATCAAGTTTTATATAATAAAAATCTAAATCAAGTTAATATTTAAGGAATCTATGCATTTATAATATACAGGTTTATTTAAGAAGAAGAAGCAGATTTAAAATATTTATTTCTAATGAACGACAATAGATAGAGACACATACGATGCATCACTATCAGGGGCGAACCCAGGTAACTTTACCAATCGGGCAAGGCAACAATATGGTGTCCCCTCGCAATCATTGTATTTTTTAAAAATTCTATAATGGATTTGATTTCTCAGCGGTGCTTCGATTCTATAATGGACTGGATTTCTCCATTACGACAATGTTTTAATAGACTTGATTTCTCCATTACGACAATGTTTTAATAGACT
>BGPR01000003.1:1706605-1759105 GCA_013235015.1 Araneus ventricosus | reverse complement strand
GATTTCTCCATTACGACAATGTTTTAATAGACTTGATTTCTCCATTACGACAATGTTTTAATAGACTCGATTTCTCAAGTCTATTAAAACATTTTTTCTTCACTATTCTCACTTTGGCTCCACCCGGCGCCACGGGCAGTTGCCCGGTTTGTCCGGGCCTCGGGCCGCCTCTGATCGCTGGATAGAGGAAAACACAAAGTTTTATTTCATGCGTTCAGATAATACCGGAAAAAGCGGACAGGCTCCAAAAACTGGCTATTTCTTCAAATACAACAAGATCGGGATGATTTTATCTTCATACAAGACGTTTCTCATTCTCACTTCCACCACAATGCACAGCAGTATCTGAATGACACCATTCTTTTCCCTTCCGTTTTTTATCATTGTGGGTGCAGAAAAGACAGCTTGTACGTACCACCTATGCCTGCTACAGTTCATGATTTCTGAGATCGACTTGTTACAGCAGTGAGTTCAAAAACCAGGGACCAGTTACTTTGTGTGTGGCAAGAAATGGACTCCAGATTCGACGTTTGTCGCATAAAAGATGGAACTCATGTTGAAAGCATGAAATAAAACTTTTAACTTTCCTCTATCTAGTGATGTATGTGTCTCTATTTATTTTCGTTCATTATAAGTAAATATTTTAAATCTGTTCCTGTTTCTCGAATAACCTTTTTCATATATTTTATTAGCTGCCTTCGGCGACCAGCTAGTTCGCCAGGAATGTAATATCAATTGAATCTCTTATGCATAATTTGATATTCATGATTCCCTTAACAAAGTCATTTTAAATTTTTAATTGTAGCAGACATTTAACTCAGGCTCTTTTTTTGGCCTTGCACCTGTTCTGTTCATTGTCTAGATGAACATCTTTAATAGAGTCAAGTAGCTGTCCGTCTGATATTACATATAATTGCACCCTATTGGCGCGAAATTCACTTTCTTATTCATAATGCAAAATTCGTTTTTGATATCAATATTAAAATGTCGCAACACATTATACATGCAGCAGCATGTTAACGGTATTAAAACATTCAGATAAAAAGAATTAAAACATAGCATTAAAATTAAGATATTACTAGCTGCGTGGCCCGGCGTTGCACGGGCTATCTCGAATAATGCGTTATTCACTGGCGGAAAGAAGGAGGTAAAGTGATGCATGCTCAACATTTTCTCCTAAATAAATAAGAAGAAAAGAACGGTTGAAACATTTGCGTCAAAATCGACAATTTTAAAAAAATACAAAAAATTGTTATTTTGTAAAAAAAATTATACCGTGTATGGCGAAATGAATGGTCTAACTCAGGGGTTCCCAACCTTTATTTCCTCGCGTACACCTTTATTAATTTTTATATTTTCGTGTACCCCTATCGACATATCCTCCCCCACCACCACCAACCATCCGCCTGCGCAAAGAAGTTATTATCAATAATGTTAAGGGCTTAGGTTAGCTTAAGAGTCAAATGACCCGAATTAATAACATTTGCTGGACTTATTTTACTTTTTGTTGCATTTGTACAATAGCATTAGTTACAATAGTAGATCAATTCCAAAACAAATGCAATCAGTATTGTAATAATTTCGCATTAACTTATAATGATGGCTGAAAATTACACTCCGTATTAATCAACTATTCAAGTGGTACAGTTATTAAATACCAAGTATTCACTCCAGTATTCGGAAACAAATTTCTCTGACTCTTTTCTGTCAGTGTCATTTTTTATGTTAATGAAGTTTAATTATTGAAACTTTTAACGTTAGAGAGAAGTGAGATCACGTGAGGCCTTGGGATCCATATTGTTTCATAAGTCCAGCTCCGTTTTTTTCAACAAATATTGTCACTTACTTTCCCCAACAAATGTAAATATTCTTTTAAATCTAGTCTTTTTATTACTAATTTTCATATGCCCGCCTCCGGTTTATTTTTTTATACATATTGTCGCTAACGTAAACGTTCCGTTCCCCCCAAAATATAAAAAATCCTTTGAATCCTATATTGTTTAATTAAAATTTTAAAATCCAACTTTTTAATTACCTTATAGTTAATAACCCAGCGTTTCTGGGAATCCACATTTTTTCAAATGTCCGCCTCTGCTTTTCTCCCTACAAATATTGTCACTAAGCTTCCCCAACAAACGTAAATCTGTTTTGAATCCTCTCTTGTTGGATTAAAACTTTCAGTTCTAGCCTTTTTACAACCTTAAAGCAGTTTGGTTTCAATGAAAACGCGAGAATTCTTATGCTTATAAATTAAAACAGATGAGCATGATATTTGTTTTGCAAACGAAAAAATAAAACGAAATAAGAAACAAAAACGATAAACTATTTAATAGTACACCAAACTGATAAATTAAACACCAGAAGCATATATTTTCGTCTTGCCCGTATTTGAATAATAATGAAAAAAAACCCGGATAAAAATGAAAAAATATTTTCCCCCAACAAACGTAAATGTTGCGAAACACCGTACGTCAAAAAAAGAAAGAAAAATGCAGGAAAACGTTTTTTGTCCATTGTTAATAAAGCCAAACACAGAAGCTCGCTCAAAAAGAAATACCAACTTCCGTTAAATAAATAAAAAAATGCAACACCGGATGCGAAAACCAATAATAGGGGGGAAAAGAATCCGCCGTGAATGAATTCACCATGCTGCCAATAGATGGCAGCACGTAAATTCATTCATTTTGACGTTTTTAATTAATATCTTTTTAACTAATTACAATTTCGGAATTTAAATAGTCGAAATGGATTCCTTGGATTATTTTCCATCTTTTGGTACTTACGGCTAGTTTCAGGATTCAGTGGTTCGTGAGAAGATAGAAGGACATACCTACATACATACATCTGTTGACGTTCGAATTTTAATAGGATAGATGATAAATGTTTCTATGATGGGCTATCTCGAATAATGCGTCATTCCTTGAGGTCACGTGACACGTCTTGTCTGACCAATCGGCTATTCCTTTGTTCTTCTGTTTCTTCGGTTTTTCTCTCCTGTCCACGTTGTGCCATTACTGTCAATAGGCTATTATTTTGTTCGTCTGTTTCTTCGGTCCTGGCCACTTTTTGCCATAGTTGAAAATCGGCGGTTTCTTTCTTCGTCAGTTGCAGCAACTCTTCTTTCGTTTCATAACAGCCTGATGTCTACCGGCAGCATCCCCTGCAACTCCTCATTTCCTTTTAGGCATCGTAAATAGAAAGAATTGAACAAAGCAAAAATAGTAACTTCCAAATATCTTGCACGGGCTATCTCGAATAATGCGTCATTCCAAGGCGGAGAGAAGAAGTGAGGTCATGTGACACAAACGCTTATATAAACCAGAGTTGCTGGGGATAAATATCTTTTCATATTTCAGCGTCCAGTTCATAAACACATGAAGCAAGATACATTACATACATATGTGGCCCGGCGTTGCACGGGCTATGTCGAATAATGCGTCTTTGCCTGGCGGAGAGAAGAAGTGAGGTAATGAGACACATACCCAACATTCTCTCCTAAATAAATAAAGAGTAAAGAACAGTTCTAACTGCATAAAATTTTGTATCTGATGGTGATTTTGTCCTTCAATAACATTTAGACGGCGTTCTCTTGCATGTTGTACCTGGCTGACAATCGGCTATTTCTTTGTCCTTCTGTTTCTTCGGCTTTTCTGTCCTCGCCACGTTGTGCCGTTACTGAAAATCGGCTATTATTTTGTTCTTCTGTTTCTTACGCTCTTCTGTCCAGACTACGTTGTGCCATGGTTTCTTTCTTCGTGAGTTTCAGCAACTCTCCTTTCACGTTTTCTAATTGCATGCTGTCTACGGGCAGCATCCTGTGTAAATCCTCTTTTTCTTTTAGGCATCGGAAAAAGCGAGAGTTGAACAAAGCAAAAATAGTAACTTCGAAATATCAGCTTAAAATAGCAGCTACCATAAATATTTAAACTTGATCAAATCAATGAAAAATGATTAAAATTACTAACATAACTAATCTATATCTTTCGGCACATAACTTTGCAGAAACAAAACACGCCTGTAAATTCGTTAAAATGATTCTGTTTGACGTTATATCACGGGATAAAAAAAAGAATTTATGCACTTCAAACAATACATATTTTATTTCTGTCAGCGTCACTTTTTTATTGTTGTTGTAACAATGTTCTTTAAAGTAAACATCTTCAACAATAAATATATTTTGAATTGCGCTGTAACAATGAAAAGTATTGTTATAAAGTATCCGAAACAATGAAAAGCATTGTTGTCAATTAGTTTTTAATTAATATCTTTTTCACTAATTAAAATTTCGGAATTTAAATGGCCGAAATGGATTCCTTGGATCATTCCCCATCTTTTGGTACCTTGCGCTCGTTTCTCCGTTCGGCGGTTCGTGAGAAGATAGAAGGACATACATACATACGTTTGTTTACCTTCGAATTTTAATAGGATAGACTAGCTGTATGACCCGGCGTTGCACGGACTAAATCGAATAATACCTGAGGTCACGTGACACATGCCTAATGTGTGTTATAATATTGTTGAAGTGTATTGTTTTAGTGTTTTCACCTCCTGCTTCAGCTAGGTGTAGATGAGAGGTCCTGTGATAAATTCGGCCATGAATTCTGGAGCAATACGCTCCTCTCCCTGTAGTCGGTACAATCTGTGCACCCATTGAAGCACTGGTACGACCTTATGTTATTTTTGAAATGCACTGATAATTCATCGGAGCCATCCATCAATCCTTTCATTTCACTGGATACACTGAAGCCTGCTCAATTATATTTCCATTATGACAACAATGAGCGTAAATTCCTCTGGTATTCTTTTCATCCCGGAAATACAACCCTCCGCATTTCAGACAGAGATTGTCCATTTCTCCACAGTTGTGTTCTTCAGTTCAGAACAGTTCTAGCTGTATAAAAAGTTTGTATCTGATGGTGATTTTGTCCTTCAATAACATTTAGACGGCGTTCTCTTGCATGTTGCAACATGGCTGACATTCAGCTATTTCTTTGTTCGTTTGTTCCTTCGGCTCTTCTCTCCTGGCCACGTTGTGCCATTATTACCAATCGGCTATTTCTTTGTTCTTCTGTTTCTTCGGCTCTTCCCTGCTGGCTACCTTGTCCCATTACTGCCAATCGGCTATTTCTTTGTTCTTCTGTTTCTTCGGCTCTTCTCTCCTGCCCACGTTGTGCCATGTCTGACAATCGGCTATTTCTTTCGCTCTTCTGTCCTGGCCACGTTGTGCTATAGTTGAGTTTCAACAACTCTCCTTTCACGTTTTCTAATTGAATCCCGTCTACTGGCAGCATCCCCTGTAATTCCTCTTTTTCTTTTAGGCATCGGAAAAAGCGAGAATTGAACAAAGCAAAAATAGTAACTTCCAAAAATATCAGCTTAAAATAGAAGCTTCTACAAATATTTAAACTTGATCAAATCAATGAATAATGATTAAAATCTCACTAACATAACTAATCTACATCTTTCGGAACATAACTTTACAGAAACTAAACACCCCTTTTAATTTCGTTAAAATGATTAGTTGGACGTTATATCACGGGATAAAAAAAGAATTTATACACTTTCAACAATACATTTTTTTTAAAATTCTGTCAGCGTCATTTTTTTATTGTTGTTGTAACAATGTTCTTTAAAGTAAACGACTTCAACAATAAAATATATTTTGCATTGCGCTGTAACAATGAAAAGTATTGTTATAAAGTATCCGAAACAATGAAAAGCATTGTTGTCAATTAGTTTTTAATTAATATCTTTTTCACTAATTAAAATTTCGGAATATAAATGGCCGAAACGGCTTCCCTGGATTATTCCCCATCTTTTGGTACTTTCCGCGCGCTTCTCCGTTCGGCGGTTCGTGAGAAGATAGAAGGACATACATACATACATACATACGTTTGTTTACCTTCGAATTTTAATAGAGTAGACTAGCTGTATGGCCCGGCGTTGCACGGGCAATCTTGAATAATGGGATATTCCTGGCGGAGAGAAGTGGGATCACGTGAGGCCTTGGGATCCATATTTTTTCATATGCCCGGCTCAATTTTTTTCAACAAATATTGTCACTTACTTTCCCCAACAAATGTAAATATTCTTTCAAATCCAGTCTTTTTATTACTAATTTTCATATGTCAGCCTCCAGTTTATTTTTTATTGTCGCTATATTTTTATTTTCGCTGTCGGTTATGTTTTTATTGTCGCTAACGTAAACGTTACGTTCCTCCAAACATTTCCTTTGAATCCTATATTGTTTAATTAAAATTTTTAAATCCAACATTTTAATTACCTTATAGTTAATAACCCAGCGTTTCTCGGAATCCACATTTTTTCATATGCCCGTCTCTGTTTTTTCCCTACAAATATTATCATTAAGCTTCCCCAAAAAACGTAAATCTGTTTTGAATCCTCTTTTGTTGGATTAAAACTTTCAGTTCTAGCCTTTTTACTACCTTAAAGCAGTTTAGTTTGAATGAAAACGCGAGAATTATAATGCTTATAAATTAAAACAGATGAGCATGATATTTGTTTTGCAAAAGAAAAAATAAAACAGATTAAAACAGAAACGATAAACAATTTAAAAGTACACCAAACTTATAAATTAAACACCAGAAACATATATTTTCGTCTTGCCCGTAATTGAATAATAATGAAAAAAACCGGATAAAAATGAATTAATATTTTCCCCCAACAAACGTAAATGTTGCAAAACACCGTACGTCAAAAAAAAAAAGAAAAATGCAGGAAAACGATTTTTGTCCATTGTTAATAAATCCAAATACAGAAGCTTGCTCAAAAAAATACCAACTTCCGTTAAAGAAATAAAAAAAATGCAACACCTAATGTGAAAACTAATAATAGGGGAAAAAAGAAACCGCCGTGAATGAATTCACCATGCTGCCAATAGATGGTAGCACGTCAATTTAATCATTTTGACGTTTTTAATTATTTTAATTAATATCTTTTTAACTTTCCTTGGATTATTTTCCATCTTTTGGTTCTTACGGCTAGTTTCAGGATTCAGTGGTTCGTGAGAAGGACATACATACATACATAGTCTGTTGATGTTCGAATTTTAATAGGATATATGATAAATGTTTCTACAATGGGCTATCTCTTATAATGCGTCATTCCTTGAGGTCACGTGACACGTATTGTCTTACCAATCGACCATTCCTTTGTTCTTCTGATTTCTTTGGCTCTTCTCTCCTGGCTACGTTGTGCCATGTCTGACAATCGGCAATTTCTTTGTTCTTCTGTTTCTTCCGCTCTTCTGTCCTGGCCACGTTGTGCCATAGTTGGACAATCGGCGGCTTCTTTCTTCTTCAGTTTCAACAACTCTCCTTTCACGTTTTCTAATTGCCTCCCGTCTACTGGCAGCATCCCCTGTAATTCCTCTTTTTCTTTTAGGCATCGGAAAAAGCGAGAATTGAACAAAGCAAAAATAGTAACTTCCAAATATCAGCTTAAAACAGAAGCTTCCACAAATATTTAAACTTGATCAAATCAATGAATAATGATTAAAATCACTAACATAACTAATCTATATCTTTCGGCACATAACTTTACAGAAACAAAACACGCCTGTAAATTCGTTAAAATGATTCTGTTCAAGTGGCAAAATATCACGGGATAAAAAAAAGAATTTATACACTTTCAACAATACATTTTTTTTATTTCTGTCAGCGTCACTTTTTTATTGTTGTTGTAACAATGTTCCTTAAAGTAAACGACTTCAACAATAAAATAAATTTTGAATTGCGCTGTAACAATGAAAAGTATTGTTATAAAGTATCCCAAACAATGAAAAGCATTGTTGTCAGTTAGTTTTTAATTAATATCTTTTTCACTAATTAAAATTTCGAAATTTAAATGGCCGAAATGGCTTCCCTGGATTATTCCCCATCTTTTGGTACCTTCCGCGCGCTTCTCCGTTCTGCGGTTCGTGAGAAGATAGAGAGACATACATACATACATACATACGTTTGTTTACCTTCGAATTTTAATAGAGTAGATCTTAGCTCTCATCAATGAAAGAGAAACACAAAAATATATATTTCTTTAAACAATGAAAACGTTTTAAATTTCAATGCAACAATGAAAAGTATTATTGTAAATTATAAAATTGAAAAGATAATTTTTTGCACTTTTAGATGGTGTTAAAATGTATGTGGTGAAATTATTAAGGAATGGCGAAATCATTAAGGAAAAACTCAAAAATTTCGTTTAATTTTTAATTAATTAAAATTTTAAAAAATGGCTTCAAGGGCCACATTTTCACCCTCCAAATTATGTGCCAAATTTCGTAGCTCTAGGTGTAGCGATCTGCTGCCAACACACAGACATATACACACACAGATAAATTTTCCTTTGCTATTACTAGAGTTTTGTAATATAAATATAAATTTAAGCACCCCAAAAGTATTTAGAAATAGGTATGAAAATGTTACCTCTTAGATATATAAACCCCTCTGCTGTAAGCAATTCTTTTGAGTTACAACTTTGACTATCTCTTTTTTTTCAGAAGTTGATTAAAACCAAAAACATATGTATAGTAGTTGATATTGCTTAATAATTTACTGAAAAATTAAAATAGGATTTTTAACAATTTCTTAGTTGTAAAATTCTGTTCTTAGTTTTAATAAATAAATAAGGAAAAAGCTATAAAACATATTTCTATGAGTCTATACAACTTTTGATTATCTTCCTAAATAAAAAAAAATGGCATTTCTTACTCTGCTTCCAAACACAAAAAAAACATTTAAAATTTTAATATCCTTCTCTAAAATATTAGTTTAAAGGCAATATTCAGTTTCATTAACAAGTTCAACACCAGCTTCTCATTTTCCATCAGACTGATTACAATTGCCTCATATTTTTTTCTACAATTTACCCTTAGATACACACCTAATTATTTTTACCCATCTACATTCAGAATACAGAAATAAAAATAGCACAAGTTTTTTTACTTGGCACAGGGAGGAATGCCAAACGTATTTAGTTGCTTTATAAAAATTGTTTGATTTCGGTGTATAAACTCCTTGATTCGAAAAAAAACACTCTCAAGTTTCTTTCATTTTAGAAAAAAACTTTTAATATCCTTATGAATTATCATCTGATTTATTTTTGAAAGGTTTTGTAAAGGAAATATTTTGAAAGAAGACCATCGATCTGAGAATAAAAATTAGAAGTTTTCCTATGAATGATGTTGCATATAAAAATGCAGAAGAGGTTTAGAAAAAGCTATTAGAGTTCTTTATTTCATCTCTGAAAACAGGGAAGTCAACTCTAATCTCAGTTTTCGTTACATAAAAAAACCTGAAAAATAACCCAAAAAATGCACTATATTTTTAATTATTATTTTATAAATGCATGCATTTTTCAGAAACCACGCAGGTCATCATTGGTAACTAAATACACATAGAAAGGGTTTTGGCAACAGTACGAACACATCTTGCTAAAAACTTCAAGCAGCAAAAAGAAAAAAAATCGTCACAATCTTTAATATGGAATAAAAAACGATACTTATACTCAAAGGCGTTCAGCCTTTCAGTTTTAATATATCACGGTTATTCAGGAGTAAACAATAAGTTAAGAAAAAATCTCGAAGGAAAAGAATTCTTCCGAAATTTCTGCCACAAAAAATCACGAAGAAAATTTCGAGAAAAAATATCAGCTTTCCAAAGATAGGCAAAATTAATTTTGAGGTACAGAAGCATATGAAGTGTAAAAAGATTCGATATTATTGGAGTAGAAGGTGGTGAAAGAGTGATTAAGGCAGAATGGCGGAAATGTTAATGAACCATTACTAATGACTGGCGATAAAAGATATCTTGGAGTGCCTTACTAATGAAATTAAATATGCTTTTACCCTGTTGATGTAAAGAGCAGCGGGTGTAAAAATTATCGCATAAAAAGTTTGAATTAAAAGCGGGTTTAGAAATGTCGTGAATTTTGATATTCAACTTCTTTCTTGTCAAGTTAATTTTCTTCAGCGGTAGAATAATTTATCGAATGAATAAAATCAAATTATGGAAGATTTCATTAAAATTGCCGTTGTTATGTTTTTCAAAACTTAGACGATAAAGTGTTCGTAAAAAAGCAAAGCGAATAATTGGTCATATTAAATGTCATATTTAATTAAACAAATATTTTTATTCAGGATTTATTCTGCTTTGAAGGGTCATTTCCCAGAACAGATGATGGTTAACAGAACCCTGAAGAAAGTTATGGAAAGAAATTAGTTCTTGGATTGAATAGCATTTCTTTTGTCTCTATTTCAGCAAACTAACTCTCGATGAAAGAGAAATTTCAAACAATATATGCCGTATTACAAATTTTATAATACAAAAAGATTATATTGCGTTAATGTTATTCTTAACTTGCTTTTTTCGTTTTCATTTCTGAAATATTCCTTGTTTTAAGGTGAACAGACGAGAAGTACATTTTAGAGAAAATTCTTTGATATTTAAAATAAAAGGTTGCTTTTACTGTTGCGTTACCGAGATATTTGAATAAATATATTGTAATAGAAAATGATATTGCATGTTGTTTACTAAATTCGCATCTAAGGATATAAAGCATATTAGGAAAGACCGCAATGATTCTTCTCCACAAATTGATATTAAACATAAATTATCGAATAATTATACTGAATTGTAGAACGGTTAAAAATACGATAAATACCCATATGCACTTATAAATTAAATTCTAGACATAGAATCTAAAATTTTTTTAAAAAATTACTTCATTCCAGGGGGGTCGTCCCCCTTTGGGGTCACCCCCTCATATGAGAATCCCCTTAGATACAGTCACCTTGATGCGCTCCAAGAATATTGTTGAATTTTAGAGAAAATCATAAATTAAAACTTCAAGAATATTGGAGGACAATTTTCGAGTTGATTTAATAAAATTGTAAACGCACGGAACTGAAAAAATTCTTATTTCTGAGTTAAGGAATTTTCCCAAACTTTATCTCTAATAATTCCTATTCCGAAACGAAATTTCATAAGGCTGCTATATGCATTCTAAAAGGAGTACTATTATCCCTATCCTAAACCTATTATTTTCCATTTATAGTTGAATTTAACGGTTGAGAAGCGAGTGAAATTAGGTGTGCCATCAGCTGGCACACTGCGCCGCAAAGGAAAGGGTAATTTTTCTCTAGTAATGGTATAATAAAATATCTTTAGGATTGACGTTAATTTAACCGCTTAACTTAACAGCCCGAGAATACTCGTGCATCGAATTATCGGAATTTTAGTCTTATAAACTAAAATTGAATCATTAATTAGCTTTATAATTTGACACAAAAAGTATGTAGGATACATAAACATTTTAAGTATCCTATGCCTTCTTAGATGAATGAAAACGACAGCCCCTTTCCAAAACAGGAGGGGTCATCTTATTAGATAGCAAAGAATACTATTCAGTTAAGTGGTTAAAAAAAGAAATTAATTTAGCTTAATGGATGGCATTAATTTTTTGTTAATTAATTTTATTTTTTATTTATTAATAACCAAATCAAGACACTTCGTTATGATTTGAGATAAGAAATTTGAACATCTAGGTTTTTGTTTCATCGAAAAATTTGCCAAGAACTTACGCCAAACTTAATTGCATTTAAAAATTGATGAAGTTCCTGGTAAGTATAATCACCATGGACTTATAAAAGGTTAATTTCAAGATCTAAGAACTTTTATATATGCCATTTAAAAGGAAATCCTAAAAGGATAAATTATAATGTCAAGAGATAAGCGTCAATATAAACTTTATAGCGTTTTAGAAATTATATAAAGGCACGAAACTGATTTTTTTTAAAAAAATTATGAGCAAATACCCTCAGTTAGCTTTACATATATGATTTATCTATCAAATGGTCTGAATCAAAACACAAGATATGAATTAATTAGAAAAAGTACTGCACTGTGGTGTTTATATTAAAATAAATTTATTGCAAACATAGACAATTATAATAATTATTACAACACTTACAGAAATACGGAAAGGCATCTCCACGAATATGACAGCTATTTCTCGGTCAAAAAGTTCTCTAATGATAGAATTATTCCTTGATGCTGATATTTTATAAATATTTGAAGATTTATTCCCCCGTACTATTTTAGTTTACAAAATTGGAGTTAAAAAGTTTCATGACAACCGAAAACGCTCATAGAAATGCGGAAAATCCTCTCTATGAATATAACAGCTACTTCTCAATCAAAAAGTTTTCAAATGATCGAATTATTCATTAGTTCTAATATTTTATATACATTTTGAAGATTTATTCTCCCGTAATATTTTAGTTTATATCATTGTGAAATAGTTTCATGACAACTGGAAATAGCATTTAAAATTACAAATGGAAAATAAATCCTTTTTAGGGAAAGTAATGATTTCGTTGTAATATGAAGTCCTTTGACTTGTAACACATACCTGAACATCCTTCTGGGAGGTTCATCAAAAATTTTTCAGGCCTTCACTCTGTCTCTTTGAGGGGGCATTTAAAAAAATTCCATCAGAGCCAAGTAGCAAGTTTGGTATCATCAATTTCTTTTGCGCCGTCTCTTTTGGCTAACTAGTCTTTTGTTACCAAAACTCGAGACATTTTGCCATCTTTCACGGTTAAAGTTAAGAAGAAAAATTTTGTTTCTCTGGTCAACCAATAATTCACCTACAACTCATCCAGCTATCCATCACATCACACTTTTTGATACATTTATAAGATTTATAAGCATTACACGTTTAAAGAGTAAATCTCAGAAATATATTTTATATCGAATGAAACATCCACATATAAAGAATGACTATTTTAAGTTCACTTTTTGAGCGATTACTTTTATCATATATTTTATTTCATAATGTTAATTTTCACATTTTAGAATATTTTATATTTTTATATATTAATAATTTTACGGTTTACGCACGGTTTTTTTAAAAACCTTTATCAATTACCATCATTTATGTTGTTCCTAAAGGACTTTTTTCTTCAGAAATTCCAACCTTAAAATTATATAAAGCATTTTTAAAATAAAATTTTGAAGAAATTTTGCAATTTTAAAAGTGGACTATAGCTATCATATTCTACAAAAATATAACAATTTTACTCATTTTAATAAAATTAGTCTTTGTTTACAAAAATCAATTGAATTAATTTAAAATCGACAAAGCAAATTTTCCTTTCCTACAGAAAAGCGCCTTAATTTTAAATAGACATTTAAACCTGCATTATTTGAATAACGTTCTGAGAAAATTGATCAACTGATGTATTCTATTCAAATCACGTTTAACATTTTATTCCTAATACAGTTAGTAAAAAGCAACATATTGCAAGCTTAAAGATAAAGAAAGTCTTATACATTTGAAATTGCCTTATGAAATATTTGCCGCCTTTTTCTATAACAAATTTTGTTCAAATTTAAGAATTATAATCTACAATTTCTCAAGCATTTTATAACTTTCAGAAGTTTATCTTAAAATTCATAAGGAATGGATTTACCACGCTTCATTATATTCATAATACTCTCACAGATATCTGCAATATATTTTTTATCTATAAAAATGTATGCGTAATAAGAAAGTGTGAAAGAAATCTGTATTATATAAAGAATACAGAAAGAATTTACATTAAAATATTTTTAACATACAATACATCAATGTGCTTTTCCGTAAAAGTAAATCTAATCCATCAGAAGTTTAGGCGACAAATGTGACATTTATTAACATGAAAATTTGAAATTAAGCCTTAACGAAGTCATCTCAAAAAAGAAGTCTTTAACGGCTCCGATATCATAGTAGTTACACAAATTTAAATAATGGGAAACAGTTGTAATCGGTTTTAGCCCAATGATAAATATACAGAATATTGCTACTTTGTCCGTTTATTCTCAACATAATAATAATATAAAATTGATTTGTCTTTTACAGAAACTGTTAATCATGTTTCACGTGAATAATATAGTTTCTCCAAAATGTATTTTAACACGCCATAATTGAAAGTCATCTTCACTGCAGAGGGTAAGGGAATCATTCAATCAAATTTCCGAACTTCAAATGAAAATTTGAATTAATCAAAAAGATTTCAAAACATATCATGTATATATAAAAGATATGAAAGTTCTTAGGTCATTATTGTTTAAAATATGCGAAAGCTTTTAGATTGAGCGAAAAATGATGCAAAAAATATTGTATTTTAATTTCTTTCACCAAATATTCAACATTTATTTCAAACATTTCTAATTTTAAATTATGTTGCATAAAAATATGAGTTATCTTCCTAGACAATATCAAACGTATTTTAGATTTTTACAAATTCTTTATTAATTTTCTAGTAAATTTGAAGAAAAGAAAGAAAATCTATGCCATTAAATGCTCTTTAGTGGAATTGAAATGATAACTCCATGAAATGAAGATAGATTTCAAATTCCAGAGAATTGATTTCTATGTATATATATGCAAAAGAGAAATAAAATAACTGCCGGAAGATTCTGTGGTTATTTATTTTCTAGATCTTTTATTATGACTAATCATTAATCATAACTAGTGTTTCATTACTAAAAATTTCAGTTGTTCTACATTAGGTGTCTAGACTGCAAGTAAAATGTTATAAATAAATGCTGGAGATCATCCGAAATTCTTGTATACTTGTTTTAACAATCAGTCTGAGATTATATTGAATGGAATTCAAATTTATTTTCTAATAAAAAGTCTTCAAAACTGAAATTTATTTTGCAAGAATTATTTTATGTGATTAAATTTGTATACGTATAAAAAAGCAAATTATTCTTTTTTTTTTAGAATTTTAGACGAAAAGTATTAAGTTTTTGGAAGCAGATATCAGAATTTATTATCAAAAAGGTTTTTACAAATTTCAAAAGCCTTTTCTTATTTTTTTTTTATCTAAGCATGCTAATCTTATAAAAATAGTAATTTTTCTGTTCTGTATTCTATAGATTTCTCGAATCATTGCAAATTTAGTTTTTCATACAAATGATTTTAATTCCCACCTTCGAAGTTTGTCAGGAATTGGTAAAAACACAATTTTTGCTTGAATGTTCACGGGAAAATTAATGTAATGTATGAAAAAATTCATAGGTCTGAACTATTTCAAGAATAAAACATTAAAAATTTGTCTGCATTTCTTTGAGTTTATATTATTTTCGATTAAACTTAGATACACTAGTTACAAAACAGCAATTATTCAAAGGATTTAAAAATCCAAGAAATACACTCTGAAAGAATAGAATTATACAAACAAGGAATCCAACCTAGTCCACTTTTTCAAGGTCTATAGACTATATTCGATATGGATTCAAATTACTTGGGAAAATTTTCTGTAAGAAGCTTGAATTTCGTCTAAAAAAGGCCTCTCATAGCCCGAAATTTCCCAATCAAAGACGACAAGACAAGTAATACCAACAAAAGAATTTGTTAAAAAGAAAATACAAACATTATATGCAGCAGCATATTGCACCCTTCTTAAACATTGTTTAAATTTATTTTTAAATTCGTTTTAATTGCTAATTTAATTTTATTCCATTCTCTTTATACTCTAGTTACAAAACGATATTCAACAAATTTAGTTATGAATATAAACCACGAAATAGACAATAATAAAACGTATTTCATTTCACCACGTTCCTGTACGTTCATGATACGTTTGGCACAGAATGGTCAAATTTGGCTCTTTCGCCAATAAACCCCAAAATAATCAATCAATCAATAAAAATATTTAATTTCGTTTAGATTTAGCTAAATATTATAATTTTTGTAAAATGCCTCGAACACGATTTTTGTAGGCTAGCAACCCAAAATATTTTTCTCAAGAATAGATATATGATTGCATACAATCAGAATTTTAGCGAGAAAGTTATAATAATATAAAATGTTGAAATGTTTGCGGAAAGTTAATTTTAACTTTCCTGAATCTCTCCATGCATTACGTAATGTATTTTATTCTCTCTCTGCAGGTAAACATCGTATTTAACAGTTAAAAAACCGAATAGCAGCTGCATAGCGTGAAATTACACTAAAATTTTGGAGAGGGTGTTTCGGTCATCTATAGGGTGTTGGAGAATATGCCAGGATACACAGACTATTTAATTTACATTGGAATCTGCTGAATTTTTAAGCTATCCGGAATTGCTATCACGATAAAATAGTATATTTTTAAATAAAATCTGTTTATGTCAGAAATGTATAGTGCTTTTATGATCACCCTATATAATCTTTCTCGGTAAGGAATTTCACACAAACAAGAATATTTTTGCCGTTTCTTAGTCTTTCGTAACTTGCCTTGAGTTTGAACTTGCTACGAAAATTTCATTTCATTACCTAGAGTATGGAAAAAAAATTAAAATTATAAGCGACATTAGGATTTTATTGAATTATATTGCAAAACATCGTAATTATTTCAGACAATCGTTCGAGCTCACATCTTTCAACGCATGGTTAAAAAATTAAAAAATAAATTAAATTAAACTGCTTATAAACCTCCAACTTTCAAAGCAAGAATGTCCACGTTTTTAGTCATATAGAAAGAATTAAATGCTTTTTAATAGTCTACAGCAAAACTTTCCAATTTGCGAGCTTACGCTCTCTTTAACTAAGCTTCTAGGATATTATTTCTTTCTCTTTTTCAAGATGCTATTAAGAATTTTTTTTAAGAATCCTTAAGAAAAACTAAAGCATCCATCCATTTCCAGATCGCTAACGAGAATGGAAATCGTATTATATGAAGTAATGAATTGGTCCAGATAAATTGGGAGAGCATCGCTAGAGGATATAGGTAATAGAATGTGGATTACCTGACATCGAGAACAAGCGAGCATATCGGATTACACGATTTCTCCTTTTTCTTCCTTTCTCCTCCTTAATCAATGCTCATGACCTTCAAGAGTCACTCCAGAGGTCATCTATCTGAACTGATAGCATAGAAAATGATATAAAAGAATTATGTTGAGATTAGGGTGCTATGAAGACCGAAACCAATCTCCGAAATGCCCACATGTCGCCATAAATGTTGATGTTGATTTAGAACTTTAGTAGTGTTTGCAACAGTGTTTGGTGAATTATCAAATGCTGTTTAGTTTATGGAGTAAAAATGTAAATTTTGACACATTGAGCTCTTTCGTTATTCACCCAGATCATTAAAATTTCTCTAAAGTAAAGGAAAATGCAATGATCTTCATGACTGTTCTTAAAATACTGCATTCCGATATCTAAATTGATATATGCTATAAGATAAATTTTAAATAAATTGATTTTTCCAATAATGTATTAATATTTACTAAATTTCAGGCGTCAATAACATTATAAAAGTGGCTCTTTCTTTATAACGGCACTCTTCTATGGACTGGATAAATTCAATTTGTTTCATTAGTAAAGTTTCCATTTATTAAGGAGAAGATATATTTAATTTAAAAGTTATTACTTCTTATTAAATATATACTTTGCTTTATAAATATTTATTTTGGTATATTAATATTTACTTTGTTTCACCTATTAATGTTATGCAAAAGGTTGCTATTTTATGTCGTTTTTCTTCTATTGACTGAATAAATTCAATTCATCACTTTTTTCCAGTTTACATTTATTTTTTGTGAACTATTTTTTTTCATAGCTGTTTCACCTGCTACTAACGTTATATAACTGGCTCTTTTTTTCAGTCTCTTTTCTATGATAATATTATAATGGGTAATCTCAATTTTTTTATCCTTGAAGTTTTCATTTCACTAGGTAAAAGGAGAAATAAATTAATTTTATAGTTGTAATTTTATATTAAAACTTTATATTTTTAAAAAATTAGGATTTTCTGTGGATTTATTTCGAAATTCTGAAATTAGATTTTGTAATACTTTAGCATTTAAAAAATGGCTAAATATTATTCTTTTAGAGCAAAATCGTTATTGAGGGAACAAAATTGGAGCTTAAATAAATTTCTTAGAAGTTGTTTCTTGACATTGCTCTCTCTTGATCACCATTTGTAGAGTCCTGGTTTTTCTTCAGCAAATTATAATTTCCTTTGAGAATTCTGGAAATCTTATCGATCTTTTTCAACTTACCAATTTAAAAATTATTTGAACTTTAGTTATATTATACCAAATCGTTTAAGAGATATCAAATATGATAAAATCCCAAATTTTTAATCATTAACAGTTTTGTTGAGGTAGCTGAGACATACTTATGGCTTAGTGAAATATAATTAAAACAATATGCTCTGAATCATTATAAATACCCAAAGAAAAATTTTATAAGCAGAAAAAAGAATTTCGTTCTCTATTAAACATGTAAAAGGCAAAGAGAATTCTAGAATGTGAGAATATTTCGCAGTGCGACAGATTTTATATATTACTTGAACAGAATTCTTGTGCTGTTTCCAAACATCACTTTATAATGTAAACTGATTTCTGACTGAACTATATTAAGAGTTCCGTAGATTTATAAAGACTTAACTGTTTATGTGAAATATTGTTATTATGGCGTATTATAGAAGATTATATCAGGTTAAAAAGTTAATTGCTACCAAGTAACATTCCTTGACGGAAAATATACCTTTAAGGGAATTGTTGTATATTTTTTTTATGTTTGGCTTTTAACTTGCTAATGATAAAAGATAAAGATAATTTCAAAATCATTTAAAGGGTGGGTTTAGTTTAGTTATATTAACATCCCGTTTTGAAGCAACACGAGGGCTATTTTTGAGACGGACCTCGTAATTTTGAACCGCGGTCGGATGACGGGGACGACACCTGAGCGGCCACTCCCCTCTCCAAACTGTAACGCCACACCAAAGGGAGGACATTTGGCCACTACGTATAATTTAGCGTGCAACAGGCCCCATATACGACGGATCTTAAGTGGAATCGGGTTTCGAGCCTGGAACCCCTCCGGCTCCAAAACCGAAACCTCACTACTAGACCAACGCGGCCCTCATTTAAAGAGTGGGAAAGCCATAAAAGTAAGATTTTAATGGAAAGACACTTTCTAAAAGTATGAAATAAAACAGTTCTTAGTTTTTTCAGTTTTGGAAGACAAAAATATATGCAAATTTTTACTAATTGGAGGAAGCAGAAACTTCAGCAAAATCAAATCTGAAGTAATTATTATGTGTACATAATTGCAGAGAGAGTGAGGGTTAAACTTTAACAACGAAGATTGCTTCAATTCTCTGAATTATTATAATATTTTGATATGATTTTCAAAGCCGATGTGTCATTTAGAGGTTAAGAATACCAACAGAAATATTCACACGCAATGCAGAAAATCTTTCAGTTCTCCAATGCATTTCAGGATAATTTATTAAACATTTAAATTTTTATGCTTGTTAAAAATCGTGCGGATCCATCAAGATATGAAGTGTGAATAAATTTTGAGCAATTCTAATTTTAGAAAAATTTTAATGGTTTCATGACATGTGCATTGTTGCAGGTCAAAAAATACAAATGGTGTACCAATTTTCTACATACAACAAATTAATATATTTTAATACTTCTAGCAACGAATTTACACTATCTTTATTCATTTTGTCAAGTTTCATGTTCTAAAATTTTCTATTCCATTTTTTCTGACAGACACTGTTTGGTTGACAGTATGTGAATCAATTACAAAGATAGCTTTCTTCATAAAATCTAGTTTTTGATGCATTTTATACATAATTTTTTCAACTCATAAATGGATTATTTATTATAATTAAAGATTTCAGAATTTTTTCTGTTTTTACATTGTATGCGATGTGTATATAATTATAAGTGAAATGATTAATTTTAATAAAGTGGTATTTGTGAAAACACATGTAAAACTAAAATGCTTTGTTATAATATTAATTTCTGCAACCTACATGCCACGATCCATATTCCTTTCGAAACCATCTTAAACATCAGGGAACAGCCAGCCTGGGTCCACTGCCCAATTACAAAGAAAAACAAAAGTATAAAAGTGCCGACTCGGCAGATCAGAGTATTGATAACGATCTCATTATAACAGGCTATAAAGTATATTTTATGGGCAAAGTTCCACTAGACAAGTTGTCGCGGAAATAATTCTTTACTGAGATAACATTTGATGATAAGAAGAGAATAAAAAAGAAAGGTTACTTCTGAAATATATTTCATGCCTTGCCTTGGAGAATATCGAAATTTCAATTTGAATCCAAAATAATTTTTATTTAAAAATTATTTCTTATTATATTACATTTATTTTCCAATTCTACAATCAAAATTATCCATTTTTTAAATTTCTGAGTAATTTTGCACCATACAGGTCTTTAAGTCCTCTAAATTTTTAAGCTTAAAGTTACAAAAATTCTTTCAAGTCTTTTCCATTTTTGTGTCCATGGCGCATCGTCAATGAGGTGAATTTTTAGTCAAATATTATGCAGTTGAAAGAGTTATATATATTTCTTCCGTGTGTATCTTGTATTATCATTTATTATATTTTATATATAATATGCGTTTAGCATTGAATTGTTTCAAAAATCTAGCTTCATAAAAGAATGCATAGGATTTTTCGAAATAATATTAAATACGAGTGGTAGAATAATATAGAACACTTTAGGATTTGCATATTTTTTCGAATATCTCTCGAAAGGCTGGGTACATTTTATTTGAACTTTAGCCATGTAAAGAAGAAGATATAACTCACATTTCACGGTAAAGATTTGTTCACGTGAGCATTTAGGAGACCAACCAGAATTTGATGCGAAAGGAAATGATTTAGAACTCATCACGTTTAACAGAAAGTTGATAATGGTTTGCAATTTTCATAAATGGTTTTGTTTGATGTGTGCAATATTTATATGCATTTTCTTAAAAATAGCACAAACATTCGGGAAGGTATAAATGTTTTCTCAAAAAATCCTAAATTATCCAATATGTGTTTTCGTTTATAATATGCCATCAAGTATTATCTTAAAATAAAAAGTAAATATTTTTAATATTAAAGAAAATATGAGTGTTTGTAGTAAATAATTTCTTACTGTGCGTTTGCGAAACGCAGTTAAATTTTCTTTCATAATTTCAAAACCAGTATATAGGGCAACTTATATAAGAATTCTAGTTAAATATTGTTAATATTCAGAAATATATTGGCATTGCAAAGAGGTTAATTTCGGTTGATCTCTAAAAGAAGCTAAATAATGAAGGTTCTAGCATAAATTAATATTTTTTACACTTGAATCTTGAATAATATGAAATTAATATAAAAGTAATATGAAATTTTATGAAAGTTTAAAATCCTGAATACCCATGCATATTTTTAACTTCAATACATTATTTAAATTGCATTTCGACGTAAACTATTTGAACATTTAAGTTTAAAAATATTCGTCCTTCTCGTGTTCATCGTTATGACTGAATGCGTTCAGACATAATAATTGAAAAAAATGCTAGCTTCAAATTTAATTTTCGATACTTCATTTTTAAAAAGCGACAGTATAGATGCCACTAGAAATTGTTGAACAATACTTTGATAAAAAAAAAGTGCTTATAGGTTTATTTCGACTAACATATTTTAAAGACAAAATTAAATTTTTCAAAAAATAATTTATACATCGATCTGATATTTTTAACAGATATTCCATCCTATATGACCCGTAACGAAATAAAATTCCAAACGTTTCGCTCAAATTCAAAAGCAAAAAAAAAATAATAATTTTTAAAATTTACGTTCTATTTAAATTTATTTATGACCTAATTAAGCTATCTTAACTTTCGACGCCTCTTTTTATATGTTTTTTTTTAATACCTATAACCATGTTATTTAAATTTTTTCCCTGAGAATGATAGCCATTTATTTAAGTTTGAAAAACCAATGCTTAGTATTTTGCCCTTATTCCGGCCCCTTATATATATAAAGTTCCATGTTTTTTGTGGCCAATCCGCACAGCTTAAAGCATTTGCTCTTATATATTCTTTTCCATCTTAGAGAACAATTTGTCTGGACTAATATTTGCAAGAGGAATTTATTTCGAGAGGCTAATTCAGTATTTTGACCAAAGGAAACCACTTCGAGGAAATGTTACGTTAAAGTGATTATAAATTATTTTTTCAGATTGAATTTATAATTTAATTATTAATTGAATTACAGCCATATTTTAAATAATACTTCATTTTGTTAGCAAATGACGTTCTTTTCATCATTTCCCTTGCTAACAAGCAGTGCCATTTTTCAATTATTTTTGAGCACAGCTGTGTATTTGTTTCACGACTTCCTGTTGAATTTTTCAATAAAAAAAGTTTTAATCTTTTTTAATTTGGTCCTAATATTTTACTTTCCAAAAACTGAAAATCGTTCTTTGGAATATATATAGATAGTATATGACCCTCATTTTTCAGCACATACGTTCCGTCAATTTAAGCAACAAACATCTTACAGTTTTAGTCACAAAGTCGAGGATTATTTTTTTATTTCTTTACATTAGGTTGTTAAGATTGTTATGCTTTCCCCGGTATTATTAGTTAGATAATAAGACCGGGGGAAATTTACATTTCGTAATTATTTTCAGGAATACATTTATTGCTTCAAAAACCAAAAAAAATTCATTTATAATTTTTTCTAACTGGAAGTTAATGCTTGCTTAGAAATGAACTGGTGCTTCAGTTTTGGTTCGTTTATATATCTTCATTTAATATTTAGCACTTATCAATGGATTTTTTTTCTTTTTTTATCTTGGAATCTAATTATTTTCAGGAATAAATTTATTGCTTCAAAAACCATAGAAAAATTCATTTAAAAATTATTTCTAACTAGAAGTTAATAATTGCATCTCACTGTTTAGATTTATTAGATTTTATTTGGTAGTTCAGTTTTGGTTCCTTTATGTATCTTTATTTAACATGTTTCTATAGTTTAGTCCTTATCAATGGATTTTTTTCTTTTTTATCTTGAAACGGATATCATATATCTTAATATATATTAAAAACAGAACGAATATGCATTAAAACTTTATACAATTCGCTAGAAGTAATGCCGTCTATGTTTTAATCATCTAAGTAATTGCTTTTACTCAATTATTTCTTCATTCCTATATATAAAACTGGCGCACCACAGAACCTGAATAAAACAACCTTATCCGAAAAAGGCCACAAATTCAAGGGCGCTAAACGAATCGACAGACCATGATGAGTTCAGCCGGATTAGTGACACACTCACTGATCGCCTTCAAGGATTACCGGCGGACGGCGAGAGTGCATTATGGACCTTTCTTGATGCCCCTCGTCCACCCTAATGAAAATGAACTGGCCCCACCGGTCATCGAATTAGATATCGCCGGTCCTTCGACTCGGATAAGAAGGGAGCTTATCCGAAGGAGAGATGGGCTGAATTGGTGGGATATTCTTTTGTGATATAAAATGAGAAAGATGGAGGATGACATGGGGAAAATATTTTCAGCTTAAAAATGTCAAATCATTGTACATGTGTTCTTGAATATGTGTACCGTGTTTAATATGCGCCTGAGTGTTTTAATTGCACTTTTTCCGGTCTTGGTTCTTGGCCCTGGCATGGGCCATATATTTCATACATTATTATTATTTTTTCCTTGACCTTCAAAATCTACATACATTATGTAAACAAGTTCCGCCCATGTTTTCGCTAATTGAAAGATTTATGAAATTTAAAATAAATACAGGCGAATTGGTTCTCTCTCCGACACCCTTTCGGGTAGTGAGATCGCCCTGAGATATGCCAAGCCTTTGTACAAAGCGAAGTTTTTTACACCGCATTATGATTATTAAATTCAGTCAGGTTTTCTTGACGAAAGAGAATGACGCTTATATTTGTTTTCCCTTTAGTTTGAAATAGCTGTTTTCGTTCTATTCTTTTAAAAAATTAGGAGCCTTTAAAAATTAATACATATGACAGGCAAAATTTAGTTTAATTGGAGATGTTTATCGAATATATGCACATGAAGAAGAATTAGTTATAAAATGGATTCAATGGAATAACATTTAATATTATGATATATAACGTTTACGAAGAGTTTGGTTATCAACATTTAAAAATGAAATTGTAATATTATTTAAAATCATTTCAAGATTAAAAGAAAAAAATGCTATTATTTCTCACAAAATTCTAATTTTGAAAGATATCACCACAGCAGATCCCATTAATAACATTAAAATGCAATTCTAAACAGCAGGTTAAAGCGCAATTTTATTACTCCTTCTGAATAAAATTGTGCTAATCTGAGTAAACCAAAATTTTACTTTAAAGGTTGACAATGTGTTAAATGAATGACGCTCCAATATAAATTAGCATTCTATTCAAATTGTATAGTTCTCAAAGATTAAAGTCGATCCATTGACCAATTTGAACTTTTCGACCAATTTCGATCGTCTCATACAATGAAAATAACCAACTCGTATGCCACAAGGATTATGATGCTGGACACTTTAGAAAGCAGATTCGATTACAAATCAAAATCTATGTTAGTTATTTACTTATATTAATGCCCCATCTTGAAACCACACGATGGCGATTTTGAAAAGGATCTCGTGATTTTGAATTTTGGTCAGATGACAAGGAAATCAACTGTGCAAGCATCCCTTCTAGATACATCCTTGCCTTATTGACAGAGGAGGTTTTTGACAGACACAACTTGATGGATATTTGATGGAATCGGATTTCGAAACTGGAATCCTTCTCTCACGAAGCCAATACCTTACTACCTATCGAATTCAACGCCTATTCCCAGATAGTAATTTTAGTTTGCAGCAAATTTGCAATAGACTTGCACTGCAAGTCTGCAAGATTTCTGCAAATTTGTCACGACAAGTGTGCAAGTGTGAAACAAGCTTGCAGCAAGTTAACGCAAGCCTCGAAGTCACCATATGACAAACTTGCAGCAAGTTTGCATTGCAATCTCATTGCAAATTATAGCAAAAACAGAGCACGAACACATCCCAGGATAGAACTCGCGACCTACCGGTTCGGAAGCTGACGCGGTAACCACTGGGCCAGTTAAACTCTGAGAGGAGAAGATAGATTTCGCTAATACATCGTTCCATTCGATTCGTATACGATTTATTATAAACTATTCTCTTGATTTCATTAATTTTTTGAGTTGCGAATATGATTTGAAGTCAAAGAGAGAGCGATTTTCGCTAATAACTACGTTCTGTTAGTAGAATAAATTATGAAATTAGAGTTCAAAAGTAATTACTTTAAAATGGGACAAAATGCATAAGTTTATTTTTCAACAAACATTGATTGTTTTTTCGGTTTAATTTTGTTTATAAACGCTAAAATTTCAACATTAAGAAAACGGCGATATAGTTTTCTTTAAAGTGCGAGTGATATATATAGTAAAAAGATGAAAAATGTTTCAAAAATTTTTTTATCAAAAAGTTAGTTTCTTTTACAAATTATCATTGATTTATTGAATTAATAAAAAGAAGGACGGTCTAGGAGATGCTATTAAAAATCGGACGGTTTTTTTTTAAAAAACAGAGACAAAGATAATTATCTCTTTGTGCTGCCTTTGCAGGAAGCTTGTTTTGCAAACTTGCAGCAAATTTGATTTGCAAGGGAGGTGGCGCTATTTTGTCATATCGAACTTGCAGCAAATGCGTTGCAAGCGAGGGTGGCGCTAGTTGTCACAGAGAACTTGCTACAAGTTCTTTTCAAGTTTGACGCGTCAAATTTTGCCATGACAAGGGAATATCAAGCCAAAAGCAAACTTACGTGCTATTTGGGTTTCTTCCCCCCACCCCTTCGACTAAAGTAAACTGCTCCTTGTTACTCCGTAAGCGTTTATTGGTTGATAGACTAAATAGCTAATAGTGATTGGATAAATAGTGACTGAAGATCTTCTTCTGACAATGGCGTCGCTTCTTCATCTGACTACCAGTTGTGCTGTATAAATAGAGAGGGAAAAACAATATTCTCTTATTCTAATCTTTCGCAACCTTTATAGTGTGTCTTTATGTGTGTTACTGTAAATAAATACATATAATTAAATCTGCAATATTCACTGCCTTAACTTAACCTACATGATCAGGCCGCCAAAGTTGCATCGAACTCGATAGAAACACTAAGATTTCACAGACACATTTCTAATGATTCCACGATCTCTTGACGTTCCGTTGAGTACCTCATTGGAATTCAGCACTTTTTGGCAAATAAATTCTTGAAAATACTTACAAATCGTCACAAAGCTGTTCTTCTCTCGACATTCTTATATATTCGTTAAATTTAATGTAACTCCAACTACATCTATTGGGATCAACTAAATTTTGGTTCTCGGAAATAAAGGAAAATTCCTCTGCATGATTTTACATCATTATTCGAGTTCCATCTATGTATATAAAAGGCAATGTTTGTGTGTGTTTATGTGTGTGTTTTTGCGATATTCAGACGTAAAATATTGCACTTACAGCCCTAAAGTTTGGCACAATGGTAGTCCTAATAGTGACACAATGCACCTAGAAGCCTAAATTTTAAAATCTAATCTAGAAAATTTTTTAATTAATATTTTGTGGTATTTTGGGTGATTTTTCTTACTCATTTCTCCAATGTATTTTTTCTAATAATCGTAACAAGAAAATAGATACACCATAAGAAAGAACAAACAATTTCCGTTCTCAATGAAGTTTCTTTTAAAGGTCTGAAAAGTTGTTTTAAATGAAAAAGTTGCCGTACAATATTTTCTATAATTTTAATACTTTTAAAGAAATATTTTTGGTAGAATTTGCAACAAGACGCTTCATTGTTGTAGAGCAATTCAAACCGTTTTCATTGTTTAAACAAATATTTAATTACATGCTTATCTTTCATTGTTGAAAGCTGAGTAAATATACTAATACATTTTTCTTTCATATTTTATTTCATCAAAATTTTCGTGGAATTTGTAAACCAAGCTGTCTGAGATATTAGAACTAGTTTATAACAATATTTTTTTGTTTTCCATATATCCATGATTTTTTTATTTTGTTTCCAAATGGTGAGGCCAAAACTTGCTGTCTGTTCGTGAGAAATTTAAATTGCAATTACCTTTGTAAGTGCATTAACTAAATTCGTAAGAATGATTAGAAAACATTATGCATCTAGTTTTTATTTCTGAAAAATTGATTTAGAAATTTTATTTAAACAATACTTAGCACGCAGAATTTTCTTAGCGCACTACTCCACAAGAAAAAGAAATTCGTGTTTCTTAGAAAGTAGAAAACAAATCTGCTACAACTCTCCAAATAAGATTTAGAGACCAGTGAAGAATAAATAGCCGCACAGGAATTCCAAGAGAGAAGCAAAGTGAAGAAACCGATTTTATCGAAGATAACAACTGACAGGACCCGTTTCTATTAAAGTTCTTTACAGAGATAGATTTTCGTTCAATATAAATGAACTAACAATATATTAATTTCATTTCTCTGCCACTGTGTTGGGAAGGTCTCTTAGAAGAGTCTAAACCATGACGACATGATGGCCTGAAGGAAAGTTTGGACTTCGGACGATTATCCACTGAAAAGGAGAGGGCACGACTTGGGAAATTCAATTCGTGATGAAACTTGGCATATTAGTAGCATACCACTTGGGTGTTCACCCATTAATCTAAAAAAGAGCAATGCCAGCCAATTCGGAGGAAATGGACCTCAGACCTTGGGCACAACTTATATACCAGTAACTCTTCCCAAGCAAGCCGCGCTTAGATAGCTTAGATGTCAGTGCGCTCGCCTAGCATTCGCTAGATCCGCAGTTCGGTACTGGCTGTGGCTTTTAATTTTTTCAAAATTATTCCAAATTAAAAATTAAATTATTTTTATGCAGAAAATAACTTTATTTATATAATACTTGATTTACAGATAAAATAAGAATAAAAATAATATATAAACAGTAAAATAATTATAAATACATCTTTAATGGTGATAAATATCAACTATAATTAAAATTATCATTCTAAATTCATTGAAAGTTTTAAATTATTGGGTTTTTATATTCTCAAATTCTTCGTTCTTATTTTGTCTTGGAAAAAGTAGAGAGCAGATGTTAATATATTGAATACATATGCAGAGTGTCCAATATTTTAATGATGGAATAAAAATAGCAGAGAGCAGCTGTTAATCTATTAAATGCGTAGGTAGATGGTCCGAAATTTCAATAATTGAATAGGGACCAATGGGTAAATGCCTTTACTCCTTATCGCATATTATCGTTATTTTCTGAATAAACATAATTAAAGTTTTAATTTAAAATATTTTTTAAATTTTTAATTTAATTTGGAATAATTTTGAAAAAATAAAATTAAGAAAACTGCAGACCTAGCGAATGGTAGGCGCGCGCACTGACACCTAAACTATCTGAGTACTGAATGTTTGTGAAGAGTTACTGGTATATAAGTTGTGCCCAAAGTTTGAGGGCCATTTCCTCCGAATTGGCTGGCCATTGCACTTTTTTAGATTAATGGGTAAACACCCTAATGGTATGCTACTAATATGCCAAGTTTTATCCCGAATTGAATTTCCCAAGTCGTGCCCTCTCCTTGTTAGTCAAATATCCACCATTTATGTGTGTCCGGGAATTATTAAATCTGCCTTCGTGAAACAAAATGCAAAATTTCAATGTGGTAGAGAACTTTGGAAAGTGAAATTCTACCTTGTGTGTCTTCCTCGTCATCTAACGAAATATTTGCTGAAAATTAAGACATCCAATTAGTCCGTCCAAAAATAGGCATCGTCAATTGGCATCTATTCATAAAATGACAATTAGTCGGAAAAAAAATGAAACCACAGGTAGAAAACAAATTTTTAGAGTTCGGATGTTATGAATTGTAATTCTGAGCGAACAAACTTGACATATAGTAGGTAATCGTTTTTATTAAGTGTGATAATAACATTGCTGTGAATGAAATATCAGAAACCAGTTCAATTCTAAGATACAAAAAGTGGATATTCATATAAAGTAAAATTTGATTCAAAGTGAATATTCAACATCCTGCTTGGATAATGGGAAATCCTCACGATTGTACAGAGTTATCAGTTATGATAACGGTCGATATGGATGGTTAGAGTCAAATTTTACTAGCTGTCTAATTATTCAGTTACACATTTGATATCACGGTTATCTGAACATTTCCGTTTAATTATAACATTGAAACTCAATAAAAAATGTGTAAATCAGTGCAGTGTCTTCAAGTACAAATTTCGACTGCTGAATTGGCTGTTACTGAAGATATGATCTGAATTGAAGTTATATTTAGAGCAAACAAACTAAAGACAAAAAGTAGTTCTAATGCCTACCATTAATGAAATGATATTAAATTCCAACCCTTCTTTCAAATTATACATTCAATGACAAAATGAAAATTTGAGTTTTCGAATACATTGAAATACAAAAAATTCAAGTTGTTTAAACTTATAACATTGGTTGTTTTCATTCTTGAACTGCGTAGGTGTTAATTTCTACAACTGACAACAAAGAATTGAAGAAAAATTAATTACTAAATTCAAATTTTAATTAAATTTCATAAAATGAAATTCTATAATCGCTTGAATAAAAATTTTGTAACAGCAAAAATGTTAACAGTAATAACTTTTTAATTAATCATTAAATTCTTCGAATTATATTTAAAATTCATTTATATGAGGAAAATGTATATCACTGTACAATAGGAGGGTAAAAATAATACATATATTTAATAATTCTTAAAACCAATATGATTTATAAATAAAGTCTGAACTTAGTAAAGACTTTTCATCAGTAAAGAAAACATTCAAAATATTTTCAATGGAATAATTAAAGTTTCATTATTCCATTACATTCCACAGTTGTTTCGTATTCCATTTGTTTCGTCAATAAACAAATATCTCTATTTCCATTTGGAATTCTTCCCAACAACATGTTTGACTTCGATTAGTTTTCCCGTATTCGTTAGAAACCCAAATGAAGTCGTCCCAACTTAAAATCAGACATACGACACCTACGGGTAGCAGATTTTCAAAGAGACGCCAACCAAATAAATTTCCTTAGTAGAGTTACAGATGTTAGAACATCTGCAGATTGGATAACGTTGCTTTGAATAAAAGATACAGAATCCCGCAATCTGATAATCGATTTCTATTAGAACATGCACGAATGCCAAAATAATGAGACTTTGCAATCAATGATACGCGTTGGACTTCCCACCTACAGTCAAATTAAAATTATCACTAGGACATTTTATTGGTAAAATCTCGTGCTGATTCGGGAGAGGAATTTATTCCCGCTGTTCTGGAGATTGTAGGATCATGTTCAGCGCTGGAAACTTCTGCTTAGAAGGCTTAATAATGCATTCATAAAGGCGTTCCGAGTAGAAATATAAAGCTTCATTTCTATTTATTGGGTTTGTGATTCCATTACAAGTGGAGGAAAATAATCCTTGTTAAGGATTGCTCTATTGTTATATTTATCAAACTTTATGCTATGTTTCGCTCTGTATTCCTATTTCCTAAGTGGAAAATCCTCTTTTTGCCGCATAATGTAAGAAGATAATATCTCTGTATTTTAATATACAATATAGAACAGACAGCTTGTAATATACATTTTAAGGATTTGTTTTATTAAAACTTCAAGCCTTCGTATCATTTTCAAATACAAGGGCTCTGAATAAAGCATTTTTAGCATTATGAATTGGGTATTTTGAATGAGTTTATTAATTTTGTAACTAATAAAACAGATTAGGCTAATTAAATTCAATTCTCTTCAAAGCGTATCATATGTTTGTAAGAATAGCGATTAAAATGAAAACATTTTCAAAATAAATAAAAACTACAAAATAGCAGGCTTGAAATTTAGTATTATATGTTCCTCCTTCTTGTTATATAATTTTTATGATTCTTTCCTAATATTAACGAGAAAGAAAATTTATTATAATTCATGATAAATAAAATGTATAAACTTCTGTGGACAAATTTATTCAATGACTAGAATTATGTGAAGAAAGTAGCAATGAGAATCAATAATGCTTAAAATAAAGGCATATTTGGAGTTATTGTCTCTGAAAAGAAAGAATTCATTTATTTTTATTTCATTAAATATTTCTAAGAAAGGGATATGGAGGCAATATGTTTATATCATTATATTTAAAGAAAGTTTCGAAAAAAATATTAAATTTCTATTTCTATATATTACATTTTCTATTTTCGTCTATAAGCAATAAAAATATTTTTTTCAAAACAAAAAGACAGAATAAACATAATTATGCAATATTTGAATAAGATGATTGTCTCTTTGTTGAGGATGCAATCTCTGAGCCTGTGCACCAACAACTGTGTAATTTTGCTTTCATTATCCTGAATGCGGATGACGAAAACAATTCTGATTAAATTTGTCATTACCTGAAATTTAAATAAAGAATTTTTTCTGAAATTATTTCCTTCGAAACTTTCATACCAAAGTAGCTTCTACACAGTTAAAATTTTATTAAGAATATATTGAATTGTTATGTTTCTACTACGTTCAGCTGAAATTTAAAATTTCGTTAAAAATAACTCTTGCAACAATAACATTCATCACCCTAATGGGAATCTTATTTTATATAAGTTTTATACACATTCAAAGAGTCTACACTAAGTTTCAATCTAAATATTTTCAATAAATTTTGGTATCTGATGCGAATATTGTTCTTTTTTAAAGTTATGTTAAATGTAATCGTCAGCATCAGTGTTTTAACATTTAACAACAAAATAAACGACAGCAAATTATTTATGCTTTTTCTGTAGAATCAAGCTGCAAAATTTTGTTATTCTTATTATTTAGAAAAATAAACCAAACAGAAACTGCTTATGATTTAATACGCAGCCAAAATAATTTAGATCATTTAATAACAGTATCCCAACGTTTTCCGAATTTCATCATTTCATCAAAAATTTTACATCATTTTACTTTTCTGTAACTTCTCCAAATAACAAGAGAACTCTAACGAGATCCTGTAAAAAATAACCGCCGAACGCAGGCGACAGTGGATAAGAAAAATAACAAAAAAGACTATCTCTGGAACAATCTTTCTCGCTTTCCACTTCAGTGACCATCACCTACGGTGGAGACTCCTGACCCCTACACCATCACTCGCCGGGATAATGTTGTGCTTTCAACCCTCTTCCCCCTCGCAACCTCCAGCACCAACCCTTGTCAGAATGCTTGGCTACACATTCTCATTCACTGCGGATTCCATTCTGCTTTGAACTTTTGGGGTCTCTCCTCCGCTAATAAGCCAAAGATTCCAAAAGGATGTGGATGGAGAAAGATGCTGTGGAGAAATGGGATCGTTAGAGGCAGCAAGTTGGGAGAGAGCGAGAGAGGAGAAGCACCATTTCCGTCTATAAGGCGCGCCACAGATGTTTTGCTCTCTTGAGAGCTTTTATTCTTTTTCCACCCTTACATCTAATGGTCTAATTAATAGACCGTTTGGGATTATTGTGGGTTTGGTGCAATGGCCGTCTCTGTGGTGAGTAGTCACCCTTAAATGTGACTTTTGGAGTCGAACGTGATCAGAGGTCTCAACTAAGTCACGGACGCATTTTGACAGGTCAATGGGATAGTGACTTTTTACTGCCGAGATCTTGAGAGCCATCAGAAGTTAGAGAGCACTGCTGAATGAAAGTTGTGGGAAGTTATTACCGAATGAGAACACATAAATTGCTCACGTTTCAGCTGTTTGGTTCACATTGTTTTTATTCATAGTACTTTAATACATGTGTTATCAAGTTCCCAAAATATCTGAACGAGATATTCGGATGAAAGAGGAATTATAGACAAAAGTTTATTGCCAGCTGCTATTTCCATCGATAAAGTTTAGCTACACATTTAATAATTCAATATTCATTGTGAATGCGAATTTAATTTCTATGTTATGGAGGTTGTTCAGAACAATTTTATAAATAATAAAAATAGGAAAAAACATGAAACTTTTTCCTCTTTATTGACGAACGAGGGTAGCTATAAGTTTGACTTCAGAGTTGTTATTTCAGATTTCTTTTCAGAACTTAAATAGTAAAAATTGTGCTTTATTCTGTGTTCTATTGAATTATACTCACACTAGATAACATGTAATGATTCGCGGGCAAACTTAACAAACAACTACTGATTAAAAATTTATTTATTTTAAATAGAAAAACTATGCCTTTCTTATTTTTTCTGTAACGCCTTAATATTTAAATGAATCATTTTCAAGTAAATTCTCTCAAAACCAATATATTTTCTCCCAGTGGTTTTTCTTTTATCAAAATCAGCACTTCAATATTTCAAATATTTGACAGAAACTTTGAGAAATTATTTCAATCCCAGGAAATATGAATTTTACTCAAAGCTACAAAAACTACAATTCAGTATTTAAGATTAAAGATGTGTAAATTTTAAAAAAACCCATTGTAACATATAAATATTTTAGCTATTAATTTCAGGACCAAAATGCATTTAGAATAGCCAACGGTTACGATTCAAAATTTAAAATTCTCAATATTTCTATTTGCAATTGAAACTAAAGGTAAAAGATATAATATAAAAGAGCTATGATTATATGCGGAAAAAGAATGATTATTGCCATGAAGATATGATTATTGCCATGAAGATATGATTATTGCCATTTATACCGCCGATTTGATAGATATACGAAAATGAATAGGGTGCACCAAGCACCATGTCACATATATACACCAAGAAGAAATAACCTACTCGATATATATACAGAAACACAGTTCATTCTTGTTTAAATATAGCAGTAGAACAATGCTTACAGTGGATTTTGTTCCTCCACATCTAACGGAATTTCAAACTTAATAAATAGAAATGAAGCCTTCTATTTCTACTCGGAACGCCTTTATGAATGCATTATTAAGCCTTCTAAGCAGAATTTTCGAGAGTTGAACATGATCTTACAAGCTCCAGAACAGCGGGAATAAATTCCTCTCGCGAATCAGCATGAGATTTTACCAATAAAATGTCCTGGTGATAATTTTAATTTGGCTGTAGGATGGGAAGTCCAACGCATATCATTGATTGCAAAGTCTCATTATTTTGGCATTCGTGCATGTTGTAATAGAAATCGATTATCAGATCGCGGGATTCTGTATCTTTTATTCAAAGCAACGTTATCCAATCTGCAGAAGTTCTAACATCTGTAACTCTACTAAGGAATTTTATTTGGTTGGCGGCATCCTGAAAGTTTGCTTCCCGTTAGTGTCGTATGTCTGATTTGAAGTTGGGACAGCTTTATTTGTGTTTGCAAAGAGTATAGGAAAACTAATCGAAGTCAGCTATGTTATTGCGAAGAATTCCAAATGGAAATAGAGATATTTACTTATTGATGAAACAAATAGAATATTGAATACAAAATAACGCAAACTTGCAACTTTAATGACTGCATAACTTTTGTAGTCTCTAATTGCTTTCAAATCTTTAGTAATACGTTTAGATATTTTATGAGACAATTTGTATTTTCAGAATTATCGCTATGTTTATGATTATAAAATATTTTAATTTTCGTTCATATTAATTTATCGGAAATCATTATTAATAAGAATTAATGATGAATATGAAGGAGTTTCACTTAAAGAAAAATTAATCACACTTATTCAACGTAATTTTATAATAACTAAGCAAATAACAACTCATACCTATCTTATCTAAGAAAAACATGAAGGAAGGTGCATAATAATTTTATCTTCTAATAACACGGCCTTAACTGAAAAAAATTTGATAGAAACCTACAAATTATGTGCAAAGATGACATACCAAATTCCATCCCTCTATCTCTAACCGATTTTGAGTTATCGTGTTCTCAGACAGACAAACAGACATAATTCCAAAATTGGGTTTTTCGGAGTCAGGGAGGTCTAAACCGTGAATGCCATCAAAATCTCGAGTTCAAATTTTTTGACGATTACAATGCTTTCTCTATGTATACTTCATAGACAAGAAAGTAAAAATGCGAAAATAAAAATAATATATATTATTTTATGTATATGGCGCTTTTATATTTTTCATATATTTTATTTTTGAAAAATGTGAAGTTATTTTATTTGCGTCTATATGTACCAAGCACATTACGGATTTCACACATTACCAAATTAAAATTCTATTTAGCATATCAGTTTAAATAAAATGGAATACGTTGCTTTTTTCTATTTTTCTACCACACAAAAGTGGAGTTATCCTTGAATATTTTTCTATATTTAGCAAAACTGATAAAGAAAACATTAAAAAAAATTTAATTTTGTTAATAAAAAGGAACACATAGATGAAAATAACTATAAAAGCGAGTATGAATTGAAACATTCATTTATTACAGGAGAGAAATAATTTTTCGTTACTCTCATTTTAATTAGTTTTTGCATTGATAAAAAATAGAAGTATCTAAAATCAACTAAATTTTTCTAGCACAAAAAGACATTTTTTATAACTTTTTTACAAAATGTGTATTAATTTTAGTCATAAAGATTGCATCTTTGCAAGCAGTTAATTGTTCATAATTCAACGTGAATAATGACTAATACAGTATACTCTCTATTATCCGTGCGCAGATTATACGGTTTGCGGATTATCCGTACCCATTCCTGACTTTCAAAACAAATTTAACGAGAAACATTTTCACGCTTATCATGCATGTAAAATCGAAGTTGATGTTCGATCGAGAGATTCATTCCGTGAAACTAGTGAGACAAGACGGCGGAGGCTAGAGAATAAATTTTTTTCTTCCTCTAAGTGCAATCTCTACCGGTTCAACCAATAATTTTCGAAGAAATGAATCGTCCACTTCCTGCTAGCTCGTTCTCGTACGAACACGCTTCATCTTGACACGTCACTCTTTAACTTCTTTGTCTTCTCTCACTGTTGCACGTGTTCCTTTATTTTTGCGTCTTGTTTATCGCCAGTTAGTAGCGTGAAATTTTTTACTGGTAAAAATGAGTGGTGTGAAACGAAAACGAAAAGTTTTAAATGTTAAACAAAAATTAGATATCCTTCAAAAACTTGATAATGGAGAATCAGCTAGTACTGATGCAGAAGATGTACTAAATGAGGGAAATACAATTTCTCATTCTGCTGCTCTACAATCTGTGGAAACTTTATTAGATTTTATGGGACAAAGAGGATGGGATTACGGTGACATTACTGCTGTTCGTAAAATATGTGTCGATATACGACAAGAGATGAACAAACAGCAGAAGCAAAGACGCATAACAGAATTTTTAAAGCAGTAAATGTTAAAAGGAAAATTCCTAGTTTGATGTTATACAGCATGCAAATGTAAGTAATTTTTATATTTTTGTACTGATGTTCATTTTTTCTTTAATAAAAAGGAGCTTGCGGATTATCCGCGTTTTTCTATTGTCCGTGCGACTCCTCCCTGTGATTAACCCGGATAATCGAGAGTGCACTGCATTGGTGAATATTCATCAATAGTATATGATACGTTAGACCACTATGGTGAATATTCTTCCTAACTTAAACTTAACTGTATTAAACTTTTCAAAATAGTAAAAACTTAAAGTTTTAAAAACTAAGTTATTTACCTCTATTGGATTTATATATAAAATCGGTAAAAATTTTGAAATAAATTTTGAGAACCAATAAAATTTTAAATTGATATTCCATACATGCTAAGACAAGTGTTGGGGAAACTCAAAATCTTGGACTCATTTTAATAAATTTTTATTTCAAATACACCAATTGATGCTGCATAGGTTGAAGTGTGTGAAGGGTGTGCAAATTTATTGCAGTCTTTTATTAAGTTTGCGATTAATGGTTAGAATATTTGGCTAGCATTATATTGTAAATAGAATCGAAAATATCAAGCGAAAAAATTGAGTAATCCTTCAAAAATGTCCATTTTAATAATTATATCTACATTTTTCTTTAACCGTGTACCTCGACAGTAGCGCCATCTATCGGTTGTTGAGCAACTTCTGGTTTTAAATTACGCTATCACAGAGATCCCGCAATAGAGCGAATAGGGTAAACTAGGGATAATTAGTTTCAGCTGAAGTTGATGTAGCCCAAGGGAATCGTTTCATGTCAGTTCGCTATACTCGTTTATTTTGTGCTTCTTTTTTCTCAACAGAGAGATTCTAAGCGGTTGAGCAAGGAAAAAAAATTTCAGAGTAAGTTTATGAATATAATTATTCATTTTATACTGTCTGAAACTTAAATTAATCAAATACTTTGAAGTGTAATCACCAGTGTTTTCTCAAAATTTTTACGCGATGATTAATAACTAAAACTATTTTACTAGTTACGTAATTTAGGAAATCGCTTATGGAAAAAATGCTGTTATATTTATTTGACTCCATACGTTCTCCGCAGATCAGATATTTATCAGATCTTACTATCTTCTAAAATTTTTAATTTTACTAAGGATACCATTCATATTAATGACTTCAGTTATTTAACTAATTAATCTGAATAATCACATACACAGATGCTCACGCTTCCGTGTGTGAATAAACGAGGCAACTGTGTTTAAATGGATCATTCAAATAAGATTTTTATAATTTTTTTAGATATAAGGTAATGTTCGTATAGCTTACCTGTTTATATATTGATTATATATATTTTTTGGCTTGAAAACAATGTATGTAGGTTTGGAAATTGAAACATGATTGTTTAGAAGAATGATAAAAATTCCTTGAAAAAATGCGTTATCCTAAAATAGCAAAAAAACATCGTTATTTGCATATTAATGGATTTTCCATTTATTTTTTTCCGTTTTAAACTTACCTCTTATGGCCAGTGTTTATTTATTTATTTTGCTGTTATTGTTTCTTAGAAAGACACCTTTAGGACGCATTATGTAAATACGAAATTTTAACTGCAATCTCTGAGAACAAGGACTAGAAAAAATATTCGTGCGACAGAACAGATAATGGAATTCTAATTAGTTATTCAAATAAATCATTGAAATCAGTGATAAAAAAAATCAAGCATCTTAGAAATTCAAAGGAATGAATTTGAGGATTGTGTCAAATAAACAGGCTCTAAAATCCCTATCAATTTTAATGATTTTAATACATATCAAACTTAGTTAGAAAGATCAAATACTTGGACGAACATAATAAACTGACATACAACTTTCACATACAGAGAAAAGAGAAATAATTTATGTTTTCAATAAATGCATCGAAGTGAAATAAATTTGAGACACATTAAGTCAAATTGCTTTTGTTTCATGTTTTCTCAAAGATAGACAATCATAGTTTTAGCAGGGTACATTGTGTTAGCTTGGTTCTGCATGCTGCAAAGCTTTTCGAAAATATCCAGAATTTCAAGGGTAGCTGTAACTGCAAAGGAGAGATTTGTAATGAGCTCGTCATATTTGCCCCTCAATGTTCGTAAACTTTCGAGTGCTTTCTGTACTCACTCTAAACTTTAACCCGCGAGAACTCGCAAAGGGGTGTCCGACACCCCACACCACGAAAAATGTGAAAAATACAGACTTTCCTTTAGTTGAAATGAGTCAAATCCATGCTATCTAACTTTAAGGTCACATTCAACAGATGGAACGTGTTTAAAGAAAAAGTCTTTTATTTTTTTTATAGAAATTCACCATAATGGGTCTGAAATACTCCCTTGCGCGTCCTCACGTCAGTTTTCTTTGTTTAATTGAGCGATCATATTACGGACAGGAAAATAATGTTGTCTCGCTATTTAAATTTTAGTGAGGAAATAAGTGAATTGAAGACCTTTCTATATTTCTAAATTGGAGATTTTTGCGGGTTCTAGACTTTTAAACTGGATAATAGTGTAAGTGAAAATGTCAGGAGTTTGATGCAAAAGTTATATTACTTTGGACGTAATGAAACTGTTGTCAGCTAGTACATGTCTTTTCCACTTTCACAAAACGTATTGGAGGAAAAGCTTAAAATTGTAGAAACTATTCTGAAAAATAAATGTACATTTTCCCTAAATTTATTGGATCTAAAGGTAAAGCCACACAGAATTCTTTTTCGGATCTCTGAAAAAAGGATTTCTTGTGCGCCTAAGAAAATTAGAAGCAGTATTTTCTATCCAATTTGTATAACGGTTATTATATTGGTGATTCTTTACTGTGAAAATGTTAAAAACATGTTTGTAATAAATATACTTTTCTTATATTTTCGCAATGCTCTGAATAATATAATGTATTATTTACTAAATTTGTCGTCTAAAAATTTGTTTTTGTCTAACTAGAACATTTTGCATGAATTATTTGGAACAGAAATAGCATAAAAATGTTGCTAGTTTTGCTTAAATAGTGAAATAACGAATTGGGGTGTCGCACACCCCCTTGCTCGTCCTCGCGTTTCTCTTCGTAGCGCGCGTCCTCCAGGGTAAAATGTCTAGAGATCATACCGGAACTTATCACACCGGTGGTAAAGAATGTTCCTTAGTTAATCCGGATGGAGTCTCAGTCAAAATTACATTGTTCGATATGTAATTTTGACTTGTTTTTAAGTTTCCTTCCTCCCCGAACTGTTTCTCCGTTGGACGTTAAAATACCCTATCGTTGCTTTCTTGAGCGCGTTGCTTTCTTGGCGCACGCGCTTCAGACCATGAGAAAAACAACTCAACGATATTCAATGCAGAGAGATTGATGATGTCGGATTAAACCATAAAAGTTATTCTAGTCAATGTTTAGAGAAGTTATATGATAAACCTTCTGAAAAATTTTGTAAATAGGTGTGCTGTATTTATTTATGTTGTATTTATTGTCTTGGTAAAAATGTATGAAACTTTATGTTCAGTGATGTTTGTAGTAGATAATCGGACTTCCTGCTTCATTTTTAAAAACATGGCGGACATGGAACAACAACATCGTTTCTAGTTTTAAATTCAGCATGTTAGACAATTTTGGTAGGTATTAGTTAGATTAGCGCATTAAATACAGTAGGATAGTTCGAAAATCTAATTTTGTTCAATTCTCTATACCGCTTAATAACTGCACGTTGATGAAGAAAAGGCAACTTTTGCTTTGTCTAACAAGTCAATGTGTATTCCAAAACGCCTTAAAAATTTTCAATTAACATATACTACACGTCAGCCACATTTTAAAATCAAAATGGCATCATTTCTATTTTTTTGTTTTAATTTTTTTAAATTTATTTTCGAAGAAATTCAAAATTCACTATAATTTTAGGATCAATGAAACATATAGAAACGATTTTAAATTGATTTTTGAATCGAATTTTGACTCTTCTTCTAAGGAAATTAAAACGAAAACCAAAAAATAAATGTTTTCTTAAAATTCATTTCAACGTCACAGCTAACTTATTTTTTGGTTCTCGAACATAATTTAAAAATAATCTACTGGATTCTGCAATTTAAATTAAGATGGGCCTTAACGGGTTGAAAAGCTATTGAATTTTTTCTTTTGAACAATCATTTTCTATTGGATGTGTACTAAGAAATCCATGATGGCATGAGAGAAGATAATATTACTGCTGCTGAATCATATTATATTGGTGAAAAGGGTTGCAAGAAAACCCATTCTAATGATTGCGTCATTTTACTGCTGATATTGAATGGAGCAAAAATTTCTAGACAGAAGCTAGACATGTCAGGTTTGCTGAGAAATATGAAATTCCTCTATTATGAAGAATTTTATGCACGTGATGTTATTTTTTTAATTTCACCGAGATTGAATTGAGGCATATATATATTTTATTTTTACTTTACAATGCTAGCTCAAATTTTCCCGTTTTTTATTTTTTTGTAATTTTCTTTGATCTTCAATGATATATTATACTATATCTATAAAAAAAAGTAGAATATTTTTATTCGGAATATTGTGCATTTGATCTAGAAGATGTTCATTTAATCAAACTGAAATTTTCCAAAATGAAATATATATATCTACTAATAAAATAATAAAGATAATTTTTCATTATAAATAATTTTTGACTGCCATTAGACTGTGACGTATCGTTTGCTTAGGATTAAAAATCTTTTATTTTTCAATCCTAAAATATGTACTAATATTATAATTAAATTATGCGAACCGGATTATAAATTACTTATGTAAAAAGTAGAATTCCTAGATCAAATAATTTTTATAGTTTTCTTTTTAAGAAAAGGGCAGAAAATAAAATTTAAGCACAGTTGAGAAAGTAAAATGATTTCATCATTAATCGAAGATTCTAGAACTCAATGTCTGTCTGTCTTTCGTCTCGAATTATGAAGGATAATGAGACATAAACTGCTACTAATAGACGAAGGTTTTGTCTTAAGTTGTACCGTTTTATTTTTGTTGGTGATTCTAAAATTAGAACTGATATCGACCTAGACATTTCCGAGACGGTGTCTGACTTTTGAGAACAGATGTTAATATTTTAAGACTTGATAAAAGATGTTACGTATCTGATCCCAGCTTAGGTTTGAAAATTATTTTTTTTTTCTTATCCTTTTACTTTCGCTGATTCTCAAAAATGAAATATGTCCTTATTTAATTATATACATGCATATGATTAAAATTTTACTACATTTTTCATGTAGTTAACTATATCTCTGTTGAAAATATTTGAAGTACACACTTCCTGTGATCTCAATTACAAGTAAAGATACAGACGGAAAACGATAATTGACCGAGCGAAGTGAAGTCTCCGTTTCAACTCGATAATTTAGCATTTTGTTAGTCCGTAAAGTTTTTTAACGGTCAAACGATTTGTTCGATTTTCTACGAATGTGGCAGGAATGATCCTTGAAGCAATGAAAAACGATGTATAGATAAGGATTTTTACTTTTTTCAATGCGTTTCAAGAGGTTGGCCGTCAACATTATTTCAACGTTTTGTCGAATCAATAGCGAGTTTGGCACCACTAAAACATTTGTATCATTTTTGTAAAGGCAAGACAGTAATAGTAGTTTTGTTGATAATGATAAAAGCAGACTTTTAATTGTAATTTTGGTAATATGATCAAAGCAGACATTTAATATTAATTTTGTTAATACTAACAAAACATACTGTTACGAACCTATAATGTTACTTCCTAGAATGTTAGTCTAATGGTTGGAAAGAGATATTTACATAGGTGTTATTGGATGCCGCGAAAGAAGCCCAGTCAATATCCCCTGACCTTGGCAACCTATCGTCCTATCTCTATTAGATACAGAAATCTAGTGATTGTTCTAGATGATTCTATGCGACGTCATGTCCTGTCGGAAAAGGTATATATAGTCAGACGTGGTGAGACGAGGAGTGTGTTTGAAGGTCTGAATGGTCCCTTGGAGTTCTATTTGCGGTGCGAATCGGCCAACTGTTAGAAGCTGGGGGCGTTTTATTAGCGCTGTTGCTGTTTTTATTAGTGATTTTGCTATCTGCGTGTGTTGTTAATTTTACAAGTGCTGTTTTTCTGCAACCTGTGTTTCGTGTTTTCTGGAATATCCGTGGAATAAAGGAAGGAATATCCATGAATCTCCATTATCCTGCTTGTTGGCCTGCTTTCACCGTACATCCAGCGGAAGATTTTTGTAGCAATACATTTTATTATAATTTTCTTAATACTGATTAAAGCAAAGATTTGTTCAATTAATTCTCATTGAAAAGGAATAGAGTGATAAATATGTAATATTTTATCACATTGACTTCTGCAAGTTTTCTGTAAAGTTTTTTATATTTGTTTGCGTGTACATAATATAGCACCAGGTTAAGAGTTCTTTTTTTCCTGTTTAGCTCCATCTAATCTTTTCGTGAAATGTTTTTCTGCGAATTTACCAAACGGTTTGTGTTATAAAATTTGAAGAAATTTGTCTTTTAATTTTGTAACAGTTTTTTGGGTATTTATACAGACAATATTCAAATTGCCGTGATAAATACATGTCTCATTATTTCATCAAGATACTTATTCCATCTTCAAGTGCTTTTTCCACTGTTAAGGTTATGAAACTAAAAATTGCTTTCCTGGGAAATAAATGTTTTATAAGATTTTAATTCACACGATTTTCATTGCATTGCTGAAATATTTTATCACGTTGGCTTCTGCAATTGTTCTGTGAAGTTTCTTTCATTTGTTTGGGAGAAAAATTGTACATAATATTTTTTTTATGTAATATGATACATTTAATGTAAATATAAATTTGTAAGATAGTGCGTATATAGGGATGTACGAAGGTACCTCCTCGAAGTGAATTATGATGGTCAGTGTCAATGAAACAATGCTGTGTTCATAACAAATGACAACATCAGCTAAAAATTTAAAGACTGTGATGAAAAACAAATCTTAATTTTTTTTTTATTTTGGGAAGGGGGAGTAGTTTACAAAGTGACTAGTATAAAGAAATTAAGAAGTAAAATTCAATACGTAAACCTATTCGTTTTTCTTTTATAAAAGTAATGTAGTTACAACTGTAAATGATCAAATCCGTCCTAAGAAATCATTTTTAAAATTAATGTAGCACACAAGTGATGTTCATGTTTTCGAAACTAATATAGCACACAAGTGATGTCCATGTTTTAAAAAGTGATCTTTTAAATTCATATATTTTCATTTAGATATGTAATCTATTAAAGATTACCTTGTAAATGAGTAGCACACAAGTGATGTTCATGTTTTAATAAGTGATCTTTTAAATTCATATATTTTCATTTAGATATACAATTCCACAAAAGAGTAATTTCGTCCAAAGGCATCATTCTTAAATTAATACAAAAATCATGTTATGTTCTTTTCTTTAAGCAAAATTTCCACAGGCATATAAATTTATTAACCTAAAATCAATATGCTTTAAAAATAATTTCTTTTAACGTTTACCTTTTATGATTATTAGTTATTTGGTTTAAGCTGTATATCGAATTGATTTCAAATAAATGCAAACTATTGTTGTGTGTAATTTTTATTGTTTATTGAAATTTAAAGCAATATATTATAGTTTAATTAAAGCATATAAAATCCGGCCATTATAATGTAAGGTAAGTATGGAAATAAAGTAAAAAAATACACTCCAAAAGTAGAAGAAGATTTTTTTACAAAGAAAGAGATAGAGAAGGATATGTACACACTAAACGGTGAAAGACTAAATTAAGCTCTGCTAGGGAGCTTCTTAAATAATAATCTAGAGAAGTATCTCAATTAAATAAACAAAAGAAGTGAACTTTTGGGGGATTTAAAAAAACAAATTACAGATTAATGAAACAAAATTATATAGTGAAAATATACTGAATAAAAATAAACACGGCACGCAATCGCATGCTGGAAGAATAAAAATATGTTATGAAAATGGATATAAATCAAGTCAAATTTAGAATTTAATTTATTAATTTATTACAAACTCCTTTCTCTGTATTATTACATCATAACTTATTAGTCATCTGAAGTACTCGGAAGCATGTTAATTAGCACTTAATAAATGCATGTTTATACACTCTTTTAATTTTGATATACAGGGTTTCAGAGAAAGATATTTAATGTTCTAACATAAATAACAAAATTACGAAGAGATGGAATGAAATGCTGTTTGCGGCAAAAGATCGAGGAAATCTAATCATCAGTAGCTCAATGCGAGCTCCTTCAATAGCTTAATGAATAACGACCAGTCTGAACTCGACTTCTAGCCAAGTGTTTTTTTACATTTCCTGTGTTTCCTGTGTTTTTAAATTTCTCCATCCATGCATAAATTGCAAACACACTTTGTGGACTTCTGTGGTCTATTGGGAGAAACCTTCCTTGCACGTTGTTCTGTGATTTTGTTCTCGCTAACCATAATACACACTGCGCTTTCTCCTCAGCGATCGCCATTTACTTTTTTTAATGCAGATATCAAGAAATTAGTGAATCTACCTCAGATCATTGATACAACAAAAAATGTGAGATTTCTACGTTCTGATGTTGCAAACTGTATTTCATTTCACCTTTCTGCATTGTCGTTATTAATTTTTAGAATAATAAAGATCTTCCTCTGACACCCTGTGTATTCATGAAATGCATTGAAATCGGAAAGGAAAACCTTATAAGTATTTTCATTAATATGCATAACAATTACAGAAAAAGTAATAATACTGAACAGGAAAAAATACACTTATTTTTAACGAATAATAACTTAAGGTATTGCATGACAAAAAAACAATAGAAAATCTCAAATTGTCCCCACAATGTGACAGAAAAGTATTCTTCATATCTTTCCTTCTGAGATAAAGGATACAAAACTCATTATCTTTTCATCTTAAAAATATTTGGAAATACTGAATATTAAAATATGCCAACAGCCTGAGTGACTAACGATACGAAAGAGTCCGGGTGCATTCGCAAATAATATTTTAATTCTCCATTAACTATTTCTCTTTAATCCATTTCTCATTTGCACTTCAGAGGGAAAAATGATAAAACGCATCAGTTTAAATTCTCCTCCACGCCTAAAAGACGAAACGGACCCAACTAATTTCGAGCGCAAAGCTTCCACATCACATTAGATCCCCGAACTAACTGTCTCTCGTAGATTTCAGATGGCGATGCATTCCACCATGCTTGATTAAACTTCACCGTAGGGTGTGTGAAAAGACAAATTTTCATTCCAGTTTATTTCACACTTTCTCAAACACCCTGCACAGTAATAAAACACCCGAGACACCAAAAGGTAACGTGAAGCTCGTTCAGACAGCACTGAAGCATATCATTATCACTTGCGAATTTAAAATTTAATCGTCATCTTCATTTAATCTTCGTGCTCGCGTCAATTAAGAAAGGCTGCTGGTGAGATGCTGATTACGAGGTGCCGAGTAAGGTGGCATGGTTTTGGGTGGAAAATGATGTGGTGCGAGTTGTTCTTGGGGTGTGTGGAAATTGCGTTAATCCAGGAAGGCTGGTGCGCAAGTTGATGTTGATTTTAGTTCCTAGGTCTCGGAGAAAGCGAAAAGTTTGGGGAACGCAGATTGAATAATGATTAAAAAGCTCTCTCGACTTCCACTTGATTGCAGTTATTAAGCAATTTGGGATACTGAATTGATATGTCTTTCTTTCGATTCTTAATAGGAAGGTTAAGTTTTAAATTATTAATTAGTACCTTATAATGACATGGTATTTGAAATACTGAATGTAAATCTTGTATTAAGACGTTTTCTTTTGATGATTCTTTTAGGCATAGTTTTATATACTTTACCTGAAGGGAATTATTAAATTTAAAAGAAAACATGAAAATACTAGATTAAAAAGAATCAAGTTCTTTCAATAAGGCATGTGCTTATATATTTTGTATATATTCGTGATTTAGATGACATTCATACGCACGAGGTTTATAAACTTCTTGAAATTCAATTTAAAACTCTATGGCTGTTTAGAAAAGCATTTGGATATACAAGTGTTTAACGTTTTTAATTAATTTTGAAGCTTGCCCTTGAAACTTAAAGTTATAAACAGTTTTAAACGCAATTTCCATGAAAACAATTTCGATTGACTTTCATTGCATCTTCGTTCTCTACGCACCCATTATTTTTGTTTTCGTTCTTCGAGGAAATACTTGAAAATGTTATTTATTTTCTTTGTAGTGTTGTTCATTTCTACGTATCTAACAGTTTCTTCACTAACTTAACATAATATTCCGATTATTCCAAATTATGACACATTTATTTTTGTAATGCAAATTCTGACTTAATTTTCAGATCTTATATTTAAAAATCTTTTTGAAACATAGCTAAGTATTTTAGGTGAGCTTCTATCTCTATAGCTAAAAGAAATGAGAAATTGGATCATTCTGTTACGTTGTTCAAATGAGTGCAATTTTTTTATGTTAATACTTTCGAGAAATCTTTCGAATTCTTCTGAAGCACTTGTGGGCAAGTTTTAATCCCAGCAAGTTAAGAACCTCATTTAATTTGATACCAACGTCAATTAATTCTCTGTACCAATTTCTCTTTTCATCTGTGAATATACAGAACATTTATCAGGGCATATTTCTCCTGCAACTGTGTCATTGCAAATAAAATAATTAAGGGTACTCATTGACTAGCAAATGTCATACACTACTCAGTGAAAGCTCGAATAGAAAATACGAAAAAGTTATACTCAATTAAATAATCTATATATGACACTAATTTAATTTTAAAGAAAGATCTTTTTGTTAGAAAGAGTCAGTTTTAAACACCAGTTACAGATATTTTGTGTTATGGAACTCTACATTTAAAATGAAAGTCGTTTCATTCTATTGAACTCGTTCTATAGAATTGCACCGTGTATAAAACACATATTGTCGTATTCAGCTGTGATTCGATCGCCCGTAGCTTTCTGCATGGTGTCAACTGCTGTCACCATTAATGCTATCATATTAAACTTATATATCATGAAATTTGCAAAACTGGAGTTGGTAGTTGACAAAGACACACCCTCGTGATGTTGAAAATAACATGATCTAGAAATAATGCATTTGTATGGCAAAGAAATATCACATAAAAGTACTAAAAGCAGGCATTATGATTTTTAAAGAAGTTCTGTTAACTTCGTAATTGCATTGGTTGATAGAGGCATTTTGTCATTCGCATAATAATACTTGTTGTCTGCTTCAGGAACTAATGCCAGAAGTTTGTAGATTTCAGTTTAGCTTGCTCCCTTGCATTTATCGTTTAACTGTGCGAGATCATTACCAGTTTCAGACTTTCTAACAGAATTTTAATATGCGAGTATATGGAATTTTCATAAACCCTTTATTTATGATATTAACTCGCAAGGACGCGCAAAGGGGTGTCCGACACCCCACCCCGAGTAAAATGTGAAAAATACTGACTTCCCTTTAAGTGAAATGAGGAAAATCCAAGATATCTAACTTTCAGGTCACAATCAACAAACGGAACGTGTTTCAAGAAAAATTATTATTTTTTTTATTGGAATTCACCATAAGGGATGTGAAACAACCTTCTGAGCGTCCTAGCGTTGGGTTTCTTTTTCATTTGAATGATTGCATTATGGACAGGAAAACAATGTTGTTACTCTATTTAAGTTTTTTCAAAGAAACTAGTGGATTTAAGAACATTCTATATTTCTAAAATGTAGATTTTTACAAGTACAAGAGTTTTATACTGGATAATAGTGTAAGTGAAAATGCCAAGTCATTGATGCAAATGTTATATTATTCTGAACGAATTGTAACTATAGTCAGCTGGTACATGTCTTATCCGCTTTCACAAAAACTATTGGAGGAAAATCTTAAAATGGTAGAAATTATTCTGAGAGATAAAAGTGTATCGGAATACTTATTTGGTTTTCTAAAAAAAACGATTTCCTGCGTACTTAAGATAATTAGATCAGCATTTTCCTTTCTAAATTATATAAAGATTAATATAGATTATTCTTTATTATAAAAATGTTAAAAATGTGTATGTAAGCAATGTACTTTTGTTATATGTGTGGAATGCGCTGAATATTCGTCCAAACATTTGTTATCCTATAAATAAAACAGTTTGTATAAATCATTTGGAACAGATATAGCTTGAAAATATTCCTAGTTTTGCTTAAATAGCGGAATAACGAATTGGGGTGCCGCACACGTGACTCGCGTTACAGTTCGTAATGCGAGTCCTCGAAGGTTAAATCTCATCATGAGAATTATGAAAAGTCAAATATTCTGCATTAAAAAAGATTACATTAAATTCAAATATCTGGTTGCATGAATTGAAAATCATATGCAACCTTTATTTTCATATCAGAAAACACAGCAAGTTAGGTTGGACACGATTAGATTTTAGAACCATATCTGATTTGTAAGCGAGACAATACACTGGCGGACAAATGCTAAGGACCATTTCTAAGATTTCGAAAAATTTGGACTTAATAGCAAAACAATGGTTCGCAATCAGTTGCGGAGATTCATGAGACATACAATTGTCGGAACTCACATTTTACAGTGAAGATTTGGCCACTAGGGCATTTAGGGGACCTCCACAAATTGATAAAGACTAAAATTATTTTGATACACCACGTTTTACAGAAAGTTGAAAATGAGTCGAAACTTTAATCAATAGTTTTGTTTGATATGCATGATGTTTACATGCATATTCGTAAAAATAGCAAAAATATTCGTGAAGATATAAAGGTTTCTTTAAAAAGTCCCTAATTTTTTCGCATGTTTCTTGCTTACAACATGCAGAGTTTTCAACCAAATTGTAGGAAACTTAAAAAAAATATTTAACTATTTGTGAAGAAGCTTTGTATTAAAATTTGAATCAAATACTTTGAATATTACAGGGAATAAAAGTACTTTTAGTAAATATTTTTTTGCTGCGAATGTGTCAACGAAGCGAAATATTTCTTTCATAACTTTACAGCCTGATATATAGGGTAACTTATATAAAAATTCCAGTTCAATATCGTTAATATTCATTGCTCCAAAAATTCCATTTGCTCCTAATCTGTTCTATTCAATCAAGATGCTTCTTCATCTTTTAATCACGAAAAGAAATTAGTTCTTTGATTCACGATGTAGGTTTTTTTTGATAAAATAGAGAATCTAATAACAGCTGTAATTATCTGTTAATACTAGTTGACTTCCTCATCGGCATTTGACAATTCGCATCCACAAGAATTGTGCATCGAAATTGCACCAAAATACGTCATTCTTCAAATTTTCCTACCAGCATAGAAAGCTAGTGTTAATATTTTATCACTGGATAAGCTGTCATTTAGAATTAAACAAAGGATTTCCTACATTAATTTATAAGTACATGATAGTATTCTAACTGTAGATGAGCATACATTCGGAATTAAGGAGCTGCGATTATTGAGAAGAACAGATTAAATCCATGCATTTTTAACCTGTTTTCTTATGTTTGTAGTACAATTCTTAGCGAGTAAAGCATTTAGTGATTACATGGCCCACTTCAATTTATAACGAGTAATGAACATCTACACAAATAATGCATAACATATACAAGTAATGCATATCTAGAATATTCTTATTATTCAATTCGAAATTTTTCGAATTACATTAATAAGAGTATTTTGTGCGAAGTAATGCCTTCAAAGTTTGTTCTTTGTTGTGTATATGCATATAAGCATATTTTGCTTTATTTTATGCAATTAAATATATATTATTATTTTTTAATGAAGTGAGATATCATGAAGAAAAATTATTTTGGGAAATAATATTTGAGAACTTAACTTTGATATTTTATGTTGGATTCTAAAAAGAAGTTTTGTTTTAATTGCTTTACAGCATAATTAACAAAGAATTATTTGCTTTTAATCCCAAAAATGCTGAAAGTGGAAATTCTTTTCTCAATTGAGTTACCGAGTGTTTTTATGTTGTCTTAATGAATTATTTCTTCTGGAAACTTGCAGTCTAGTTAAATTAATTAAATGAGACATTGTTATTCCAACAGAAATATTTTTAATTGAGTATCTTAGTAAAAACAACAAAGGAATCTGAGAACTAATTAAGTCATGCATATTTAATTAAAAAATATGAAGAATATTTTCCAAAGAAGCTATCAAAAATAATTAAAAATTAAATAATGAAACATTTACCTTTGGGAAAATGTCTTATCGACATAAGCATCATATCATGAACGCGTCACTTATTTTGGGAAGTAGATTCAGAATACAACTTCTACTGAATTCGAAATATGCATCACGACTGGAAATTTAAGATAATTAATGATTAATTTTAATGGAGATATTGCTTAAAATGCAAGGCCTTAAAAAATTAAACATTTTAAGAATTCAGTTCCGTTCAGATAGGTTTCTAAAAAAGAATCAGTGTCATTGGTTGTCTGAGTTAAAATACGTTTGCTTACAAATAAAAAGTTAAGACTAAATTTTGAAGGAATAAAACTCTGTTTTAATTATTTTCTTATTTATTTGCTTACTGGCTAATATTAATTATTTCTTATTTCTTTTCTATATATATTATATTTTTCTTAGCTTGCTGTCTCTTTCTACCGTTATCTTCAACACCTGGGATTTTACTTTTCCTCTTCCTACCTTTGGCCTAGTAGTCCAGTAACTTTAGCATTTCTTTCGGAAAAAATTTAAGCAAAGATTTTTTTCTTAGAAACCTTGTTTATTTCATTCTAAATTATATCTGAGAAGTCCCCGATATTCTGATGTACGCTTCCCATTTTTAGAGAGATGGGAAGATAACTGTATCTTACCAATTTAGACTTTTTCCTGCGGAATAACTATAAGATTTGTAGTTTTTCCCGCAGAGAACTTTTTTTCCTCATTCTTAATGACATCTGAAAGGTCCCCTACATGCTGCTATACACTTCCCATGCTTTCTTGGGAAGAGGGGGAGGGAAGTTTAAGGGGCGAAAATTGTATCTTAGCAAAATGGGCGTGTAGGGTGTCGTTTTATATTTATTTTTAACTCTGAATTGAATAAAACAAGAACTAATTTGACAGCTCATTATTTTAAAAGTTAGAAGGGTTTTTATTGAAGAAATGTCATTTTTTTCAAAATGTATTTATTATAACGCATTTATATAAAAGAAAGGATACCATTACAGATGTAGAAATTGTATTTGATCGTAAAGACTGATAAATAATTATAATAAGGCCATCTCGTCTGTCACAACCATTTTTTGGTGTACATGGTTATTGAGAGATTTCCTCCCCTGGTGGGTTTTTTGGAAAATTTGAACGAGAATTGGGCTGTGGAGCTCCAAATTTTGGTATCCCCACGCATTATCGGTACATTTATAGCAGGAACAGAAAATCATGTTGGAAAAGGAATCTGGTGTCTGCGTTCAAACAGGAACTAGCAAATTATCTTCCATATTCCAACCCCATTTCTCAAGATTTTGTTTCCAAGCTATGTTTATATGCCTTAATAAACCCGAATAATTTTTGATGAACTGCGGTTGAAGTGGTGGTAGAGTATGAACATCCACCGCTTTATTTTTGTCACTGATTTGGTGAACTATAGATAGCTATAATTATTCATAGAACTTTCAGTCCTAGATGCATTTTATAGAGCCAAAACATATTTTATATCATTCTCAGATTTTTGAGTACGAGGAACAACACGCTGATCAAAAATTTGTATTGTAAATCTGGAAGTTTATGTAACAATTTCAGGGCTGAGGAATTTTATTTCTCAAAAATAGCAGATATTCCTTAACAAAACAAATATCTCCGTCACAAAAGGAAAAATCTATTATCTTTCCATATGTTTGCCAAACTTATTGATGCATAAATCTTTTGCTCCATAGTAGGATAAAGTGTGGCACAGCTTAGGACATTGAATCTGAGGAAGAAGGCAATGGCTTTTAACCTCCGGCTGTGTTCTTCACCGGCATCATTCAAAAGAATGGCAGACTGAAGTTCGCTTTAGCACAGAATTGCTCCCTATGGGAAACACGCAGATGTGGGCCAATTTAAACTGAAAGATTTCTAGGGAAGCTAACTTTCTCCCGTATATCAGAATTAGGTAAGGTTTCAACTTTAAATGATACCTAGGTGCTTTTAGGTCGATTTGACCAAGAGGAGAAGCTGCCATTGCTCTTTGTCGTGGGTTCTTGAGTAGATGTCACAGCCCAAGTTGCATTTTTACATTCACCACTCTTCTCTGATCTACTGTATCTCTCATTGAATCTGTCGGCTATAAGTTTCATTTCCCTAATATATTTTGTCTACCACTATCTACTGTATC